>CM049405.1:6957500-7025000 GCA_026929865.2 Hyperoplus lanceolatus | reverse complement strand
TAGTCACTAGGGTTTGAAGTTGCTTGGTTTAAATGAAGGTTATAAATGAATTTGAATTGAGCCAAGACAAACTTACATGAGCTTATGGTTCAGTTTACAGCACATTTCTTACCAAAAACCTGGAATGGAAACTCTACAATTGGTGGAGTTACTTGCAGTCAATAATCTAAAGAGCTGCAGCAATCATTTGATATATCAATTAGACAAGCCCAAAATGAACCTGCAACTATTTGAATGATCTGTTTATAGTTTTGGACCATTGTTCAGACAAAACGAGACATGAGTTGAAATCGTTGTTTGGTTTAAAAGTAACAATCATTTGACAATAGTTGTACTGAATGAATAATTCATGTTTAAACAAGAAATTTAAATAGTCATTTGTTGCAATGCTGGTGAAGTTTTCTATGTTAAGACTCTCCAATAAAAAGGAATGAAGAACTGGAGTATATTCTGTTGTCCATTAAAAATAGATTCACGACTGAAGCCTATAGTCAGTCTTGAGTTAATGGGAGTTGAAGGTTCAAATGAGTTTCCTCCTTGAATTAAGAGCTGTAACTTTTTTGTCTGGTTATCGACTGGTCCCGACACAGCTGCAGCTCCCGCCAGCCTGTGTTGGATGTGCAACATAATTGTGCTGTTTGACTTTCTTGTTGGATCGGGCACTTAGAGAAATCATCTTTCAACAGCGCCACATTACCACACCAGTTTTTTGGCACTTTTCCATTTATTCGAAACAGCAAGAGAAATATTTGAGTTGGCTGCCAACACAAAGATTGTCTGACTGTCTGTGAGGCACTGGATTCAATGAATGGTTATCAGCAGCAGCACACCATAATCATAACTAACAGGATACAGGGGAAGTTAAGTATTTTTTTTTTAGTATATGTAATCAGTAGTTCTTGCTTTTTAAGGCTGTAACTCTACATTATGGATGCAATGAATAATACATCTGCAGTAGGTATTTTATTCATAACTCCTGTATCTCTGGATTTTTCTGGTCAAATACTCCTTTATTTTGGAAGATATTTTGGAGATAGAACAGGTTTGATTTTATTCTTTTTCTTTAAGAGAAGTCTCTTGTGATCAAAGGCTGAGCTGTGTTGACACACACACACACACACACACACACACACACACACACACAGGTGTGTTGAGTTGTGTGTGTGTATCTACATCCTGCTGAGCTAGTGTTTGCAGACCGATTGGCTCAGGGATAAAGCCCTATGACCTGGCATCCATCCAACCCCCCCCCCTCTCTCTCTCGGTCCATGTCTTCTTTTCTTCTCCCTCCCTCCCTTTCTCCTCCCCCTCCCTCTGAGACCCCCGTTCTCTCCCTAACATCCTCTTCATGCACATTAAAAACAAAACTGAATTGGAAGGATAGGATAGGATAGGATAGGATAGGATAGGATAGGATAGGATAGGATAGGATAGGATAGGATACGATAGGGATTTTCGGACAAAGCCCTTGGCCTATATACTATATAGCCAAAAGTTTTTTAGTACTTGAAAAGATGGTGTGTCAGCAGAAGAGAAGAAACCAAAAGGCTGATGGAGACACATTTTCTAACTAAACAAATGCAGAACCGGCTTCCTCTCACTTTGCATCTCCTTCTTCCCCCTTTACTGAGCCACAGTATCAAGTTGTCAGGATTCCTAAAAAGTAAAGAATAATAAAAAAAAAGTCAACTAAATCATAGTCTGTTTGGCCAAAAGAAGACAAAATAACTCCATAAAACATCCTCAATAACAGCAGAATTGAAATGTCACAATAGCAGACGAGTTACTGCTTCACTTTGTATAATGATTTTCTTTTTATAGTCTCTTGAGAATATACCCACAGTTGATGAACACATAAATTCATATTTGTTTAATATCGGCACATCTGGTTAGATATAAAACGCCCTCCTCTCATCTGATTGGTTCTCAGCTCATGTGTTGATCAAGCAGCGGAGCCACCAGGGCTTTCACATGCACTGTGTGTGTGTGTATGTGTTGATAATGACATCATTCATAGTGTGCAAGAGGATGTTGACAGTGGAAGAGGAAGTGAGTGTCTATGTGTGGACCTATAAAGTTGGCAGCGTACCATGCAGGATACACACACACACGCACGCACGCACGCATGCACACACACACACACACACACACACACACACACACAAAGTTGCTGCTGGTTTACAAATATCTAATATACTAGTGTGGACAATTAAAGTTTCTCAAGTCAGAAAGCTATCCAAAAAATATATATTCCCTCTACTTTTAATTACAGCTAAGTTCACCAGCCTGTCCCCAAAGAGCAAAGTCACCTTCCGACACCCGACAATCGGATGAAAACACCATGGCTTCTTTTGCATTTAACTATGTGAGCTAGTGGGAGGATAAAGTGACATTGGAAGAAAATGTTCATCTAAGATTTGTATTTTATATTTAGCTATTTCTCCCTAATTTTCTCCACAAAATGTCCTTGTAAGTGACATTGTAGATGTTTTTAGACGCGGGCTCTCTGGCAGTGTTTCCAAACTAGATCATCGTATCACAAGACCCCATGAATGTCAATACGCTGTAATGTTGAACTTTCTGCCTCAGAGCCACAGTCAGAGTGTGTCTGTGTATGAAACCAGCTCCTGCTTAAGAGTTTCATTAGGGATGTCACATTGTTTCAGGGCATTTGAGCATGATATACAGTGTGTGTGTGTGTGTGTGTGTGTGTGTGTGTGTGTGTGTGTGTGTGTGTGTGTGTGTGTGTGTGTGTGTGTGTGTGTGACTGTGATGTCAATACAAGAGACAGAGTTGCAGTGAGGACGGAGCGTGCCAGCGCACATTTATGCATGCATGGTTGGCGTGTGTGTGAGATGGAGTGAGACGCAGTAAATGGGTCATATGCAGTGAAGGAGGATGACCTTGGGAATTTGTCCTGTTTTCCTTACCGAGTGCTTTGTCTCAGAGCGAGAGAGAGAGACACACAGAGAAAGAGAGAAGGAGAGAGAGGGAGGGGGGTAACAATACAATGACAGATTGTCTGTCAACAGATGTACCTGAAGCTATATTTGTTGACAGGAAAGGAGAAGGTCTTACCCAAACTGTTGTCACAGAGTTGGTAGCTAATTTTTTTTCTTTTTTTTTCTCAGATTTGATCTGTTTTAGACATGTAGTAATGCTGATCTGTAATGTGATCTGTATTTCAATGAGTGGCTCCACAATATTGTTCCTACCAAGACTAAGTGATTTCACTGATCAACAGGTGAAGGTATTACGCTCCATGATAAGCCGGAAGAAACACATTGCTTGGTAGTAGTAAGCAGCATGGACGTAAACAACACAGAAATACCAATTCTGTATGAGAAAGAATTATCACTCCACATGTTTGTTAGAGCTCAAAGATACACATAATTCACTCTGACTGCTCTCTAAAAGCAAACTTTATATATAGGCCTATACGTGAACTCAAAATTATTTGAAGTCTTACTTAGCTCCCACAGGTGTCACGTTTGCTTTTACGTTCCCTCCGGATCTCATTGGCTGGATCCACCTGTTCAGATCTCTGGATTTCACAGAACATGAAAACAGCTGCAGGGCAAGCAATGATGAATGTCTGAGTCACTAACTCGGTCTATATTATGTCATTACATCTAATGTGTTGAGTGATCTGACACAGTTCATTTTGGATGACACTAAGATTTGGAACTTAAAGCTGATTGGATACTTCATTTAAAGTTACTACAAGGAATTTTTTTAATATTTCTTTATTAGTCAATTAGTCTATTTTTCCTCTGATCATAAATAACATGGGATAGCAAAGGGGACCATCAGTGCAAAGAGTCCTATTTTCATATAGTCTTTCTTAATGCCTTTGCGATGGCTACGCTCACCCAGGAACAACAGCTGGCGTATAGGAAAAACACTACCGCTTCTGTCCAACAGGGGGTGCAATAATGAATACAAACTGAAAGTTCCTCTGAGCATCTTTAATAAAGTGTTACCAAAAAAGTACTCTTATCAACTTGCTTCTATCACTCAGAAATATTTTCTTCTATCCTAAATGTTTTTTCCCAAAAACCACCAAATATGGATTCATATAATAGTAATGCTATTCATCTTTAATGTTTGAGTTGTGGCTCATCAGGTCTTCATTTCTCAATATTTGTCATAATTGCATTGGTTTGCAGGTATTTCGAAATCAGGCCAGCTGTGTGCTGCTGTATGTGTGGACAAATGGTTGTGGTGTTTGGCCCAGCGCTGCCATGCCTCTGCTATACTGGGATATGTGGGTCGTCAGCTATTTTAATCCACAATGTTGCCCGGAATACCTGAGGGAAAAGACAAGTGCTGCAGTGTGTGTGTGTGTGTGTGTGTGTGTGTGTGTGCCTGTGTTTGTGTTGTGTGTGTGTGCGTGTCTGTGTGTGTTTGTTCACAAACATGGATACATTGAAGAATGACAGTGTATCTGTTTATTTGTTTTACACATCAACAACAGGGTTGTCATTTTCTAAAAGCATAGACAAAGTGATAGAGGAACGGTTAAATCTTTTTCCCCCCTTCCTCCTCCTCCTGTGTTTAACAGCCTCCATCTGTTAAGAAATTGATAGACTGTTCCGACAAACCAAGGGGAAAGTCTGCAGCCGCCTCTGACTCTCTCATTTTGTGTGGCAGTGAAGCTGTGTTGTTATTAAAGGTGCTACAAGAAACTTATAAATAATTCTGAAACAGTTTAATTTTTCCTCTGTTTTTCCTCATAGTTAGATGACTACACATATAAAAAAACAGCTCTTCTATAGTGTTGACCATCACTATCAGCAGCATTCAGACTGGGTCATTGCAGAGCGAGTTGGAAAGTGTTAAAGGAAGTGATGAGTTGGATTTGACATTATGAAAATTGACAATCGGGTTCCTCTTTGGAGTCTGAAACATTCCCCCACCCACACTCTCCCTGTTAGCCCCTGTAGGCCTGAGAGGCGGCGCAGAACAGTTTGTATCCTGCTCCTTTGTGGGTGACACACAGCTGTTACAACTTGTTTGCCATCAACGGTGCGTTTGCTCAGTATGATCCAAACCTCAATGGAGTCTGGCCTTAAAGGTGCTACGAGGAACTTTTACATCTTTCTGAAATAGTCAAATTTTTCCTCTGTGATCATAAATTACTAACAGCAAACGAGACCATCTGTGCAAAGAATGCTATTTTTATATAGTTTTTTTTATAATGCTTTTATCATGGGTATGCTCAACCAGGAACGACAGCTGGCGTAGGAAAAAAATGATCGCTTTGTCCGAAGGAGGTGCAAGAATTAGCACCTTTAATCGATAATAAAAAAAAATAGCAGCTCAAGCCATATTTCAAGTCACCCAGTTGGTGCGAGTTTAGATGCAGTCCATGTTACGACCAGTGTTCTCACAGAGAGTGTGGAGCCCAGAGCAAAGACAAAAAGAAGCTTCTTTTTTTCTTTTTTTTAGATTTATGCACATTACTGTGGACATGGCCTCAGTTTCCAGCAGGATGAAAAGCAAACTCCACTTTGATGCCAATTGTAGACTGTGTATGTGTGTGTGTGTGTGTGTGTGTGTGTGTGTGTGTGTGTGTGTTTGGGGGGGGAGACATCTGAATTATTTAAGGATGAACTGCAGGACACAGCAAAGTGGAGGAATAGAGGGTGTTTCTCTTTTACCCCCAAGACAACTTTCAAACGCAGAGATAGAGAGAGAGCTTCATCAGGCTGGTCAGGACACACACACACACACACACACATAGTCACACACACACAATCACACGTACACACAGCCTTGTACAGTATGAGTCATGTGCCCGCACGCTTTACTTTCCAACAAATACAAAGATCTCTGGAAGTAGAGATGAGAGAGAAAGCGAGGGCAAGACCCTGGTGTAAAAAAAAAAAAGGTGTGATGAGAGTAGAAGTGTCCCTTCAGGTCCACACGCACACACACACACACACACACACACACACACACACACACACACACACACACACACACACACACACACACACACACACACACACACACACTCAATATTTTAAATCTATATCCTTTTGTGGTCTTTCCATTGACTAAATAAAATATTTCCTGTTACATAAACTCCTTGAAAAACTTCATTAGAAATTCTAACATATCATACAAATAATACAACCAGGCAAAACCTTTTCAATGAATCGAAACAAGGAACCAAACTAAAAGTAGAAAGTAGAGTAATATTAATACAGAACGTATTCAGCTTCCTCCTTGCTATTAATCCTGGCAGTGCATTCATAGAGACACAGAGTTATTTGTGGTGTACCAGGTTGTGTCTCAAAAGGAGGAATTTGGTTAATCTGTTTGTTCTGGGACCAGGTTTCCGTCCAGGACATCTGCTTCTCCAAGTCAGAACAGCCCACATCTGAAATGGTCATTAAGATGTTTTGTTTGGAGCTTGTATGGTTCGAGTTTAGTTATTAAGTGTTTTTTAGTGTTTCCTCTTATGAGTTTCATCTCTAAAACAGTCACACACACACACACACACACACACACACACACACACACACACACACACACACACACACACACACACACACACACATTTGTTTTAGTTATTTGGTTCCTGAATAAAACAATGGAACCCACACACATGCACACACTCGCTTTCTGAAATTGCCCTACATTTTTTTTTTTTTTTGGATGGTTACACATGTTACTGTGCATAATGTAATCAGTCAATTATGATGTCATTTTGCTCCCTTTGATACATTTACAGTAGTCCATCACAGACAATGGGATGAATGCATTCAGACGACGGGGAACATAAAGGAAGGGGATCAGCTGCCGGAGTGTCTTAATGGATTGACCCTTTTTGTACACGTGTGTGTGTGTGTGTGTGTGTGTGTGTGTGTGTGTGTGTGTGTGTGTGTGTGTGTGTGTGTGTGTGTGTGTGTGTGTATGTGTAATGGGGTGGGAGGAGGGATGATGTGAGGGATGAGGTCATTGTATAGTGTGAGCATGCGTGACTCTTTGTGTCTCTTCTGTGTGTGTAACAAAAGCAGTTGTGTGTGTGAGTGTGTATAAGTGATGACTTAATTCGTTATGCATTTATTTATGAACACTGTAACACCTCAAGCTGTGTGTGTGTGTGTGTGTGTGTGTGTGTGTGTGTGTGTGTGTGTGTGTGTGTGTGTGTGTGTGTGTGTGTGTGTCCAACCACAATAAAAAAAGGAAAGGTGGTTTTAATTTTCCGGTCTATTGCAGTAATTGTGGACAGTAAAGTGAGTATCTTTAAACACCATCAGAGCATCAAGGCTTAACCCTTACCCTTAGCTTTTCTTAGCCTCTGTCAGCTGAGAAGATGGGTTTAGTAAATGTATCAGAAAGCTTGGAAACAACTGCTGTAGCCTAGTGGAAAAATACAACTTGCAGTGGGAGGCTCCATTCACTGATACATTAGACTGTGCCCCCATATGGCCAACAGAGACACCACCTCTATAAAAAGGAGGTTAATGGGGTGATGTGTCATTAACTGTCAATGTTAAATGGTATCCAAGCAACAACCAAACTAAGTGGTTGTTGTGAGCACATGTAGGGGAGGCCAATTATGGACCCCTGTGTAGAATTTTAAAGTCTCCAAACTGCTTGTGCTATGTGCTCTTTAGGGTATTTCACAGAACGATACACACATTTAGAAACTATTTGAAATTGTTCTCTGTCGATATTTCTGCTCATTCATAGTCAAATATAAAACATGTAGCAGCTTCAGTAAAAAACAGCTTTTGCATCAACATTCAAATATATTCATTGGTCGGAATATAGGACGAATTCTGGATATGAACGGCTCTGTCAGTATTGCTTCTTCTTATGCCAACCTCAGTCTAACCGCACGGGCTGTAAAACCTGTATTAACACGTGCTGAGTGCAACAAAGAATTTCTATTGAAATTTGTTTAATTTGTATTAGCAGCAACTTAAAAAAAACTGAGTGGAAAAAGTCTGTTTTTCTGTGTGATTAAGCGTGGAGCCGCAGCATGTGTTTGCCAGGTGATGATGTGCAATAAAGCCCTGGTGTGAGTCAGGACACAGATGTGCTCACAGATGTGCTTTGGCTGGGAGGAAAAAGTAAATAAGTGACCGTTTTGCATAAAATTATACATTTTGCTACAAAGTTAAATAGGAGTAAGTGAGTGTGTTTTTGGCTTCTGGCTTTAGTTCTGCCCGCACACGCACGCACACACACACAAACACAAACACACACACACACACACACACACACACACACACACACACACACACACACACACACACACACACACACACACACACACACACACACACACACACACACACGTCTTTTTTTCTTATCTCCTTTTAAATGATAAACTGCTCTGAGATCAGCTAAGTGACTGAGATATAGTGCTGTGATTGAACCTCACTCCAAATATTTTTTTTCCTACTTGGCTCAAGTGTAGTTTTTAAGCTCGTCTCTCTCCTTCTCCTTTAGTGTGTAAACACAGTTCCAAACCGCATCTTGGGCCGGTCAACAGTGTTGTTGACTCTCTGCCTTCAGATACACATCAGCAGCACACTCTCCCTGTTAGCCTTTCGCTTTTTCTAAAGTGCTGGAAAGGTTTCAAAGAGCTATCACAGCAACAACAAAAATACTTTTTTGGGACCCTTTTGGAAGTGCTAGAAAATAGGGTTCTATAGTGTCCTACACTGAAGCCATCTGCGTTGTTTGGCACTGAATTGTTCAGTACTGTGTTCCCATTACGAGAGATAATAATAAATGTATTTGTTGGGTGCGATGTTATTTGTAAGGAAGGCTTAAGCAACACAGCAATTCTAATTTAAAAGAGCAAAAAGTATATAAAAATGCAACAAGGTTTATCTTAACTGCTTTGAACAGATTGAATACAGAAGAACAACTCGACTCAACTTTAATTGCTTAATTATATTAAAAGTGTGCTTTATCACATGCAAGCTATGGTAAGTAGATTGCAGCCATATCGGACCCCAAACCGAATGATATGATACCTTTTATCATACTGCATTTATTGTCTATACTTTGTATATATTCTCTAGTGTCTGTGACCTCCAATACGTCTTCCAAATCAAATGAAACCAATGCAAGGCAGAGTTAAAAACTCTCATTGTTTTGCTTCCTTTTGAATCAGCAACACCTTTCATTGCTGCTGTGAACTTAAATTGCCTGTGGCCATCCTCTGTCTTCCATAATATCCATTAGTGTTAGGAGGAAGAGTTATATAAATGGAATACATGGCTCCTACATAGGGGTTTCCATTGGCTCTCTGTCTGGTGGTAATATATTATGCACAGAACCACAACAAACCTTCTCAAATAACTCAATGTATGAAGGCAGCAAAAAAGGTCTGTTTAAGATCAACTGAGGACAGCGGCAGACCAACAATTTTCCATTGTATTTTCTTTATTAAACCTCACCATGAGTTATGGCCATGACGTGCCTTTTTGTGCCGCTATGATGTGCTGCAGTGCATGCTGGGATAAAAAAAAGACCCATCTGGAATTTGAGATTTCGTCACTCTTACTGATGGCCCTTGTTGATGATTTATTTTGTGCTTCCTGAAGATTTAGTGCTAGTGAAAATTAAACTCCCAAAATGAGAAGTGCACAGAAATGTTCACACATCCATTGTTGATTACAGTTTGACACGAGTATAGGCACACTAAAGTCCTCCTAAACTGTGGCAAATATGTTAACCTTCAGTCGTATTTGTATTTTCTTTTATTCAAATTCAACTGATAAGGAAACTTGATTAGGACCAGAAGGGCTACATGCTGTTGTAGAGTCTGTTTGAAACTGTCCTTTACAACATGTATTATAGATGGATATGTTCTAGTGTGAACCTGAAGTTATGATGTAATACGTTCTGACGGAGAGCGTACACACACAACACTCAGAGCACTGACACACACACACACACACACACACACACACACACACACACACACACACACACACACACACACACACACACTGTAAGAGAGTTGTTGATGTGACATCACACACTGGAGAGGTAACGATCTACTTCTTCTACACTGTCATTGCTGGGTGAGTGCACGTAACTCCATCATTCTCTCTCTGTGTGTGTGTGTGTGTGTGTGTGCATATATTTTCTTCTTTTCTTCGTTCTCTCCTCCCATCACATCTTTTTCCTAATGTGGCTCGGCCGCTTTTCTTTGGCTCTCTCATTGCTCTGAGCAATGAAGATTAGCTCAGCACAAAGGACACACACACACACACACACACAACACACACAATCCAGCATCTTATAACAAGCTGTTAACCCCGATTTATAAGTGCGGCCTTTGAATCAGCCCGATGAAAGGGAGTGTAATCCCTGCTGGACGATTTAATGGTAATCTCCGTATCCTGATTAGATTACACACACACACACACACACACATGTTGTCCGCAGCGCTTCTAAACGACTGAACTGAACCCAAATTTTAGCTCAAAGAACAGGACATGTATTTTCTCTATTTCACTTTTTACATGGTTTAATATCTATGTTTTAATGGGTCATTCAGAGTTTAATGTGCATCTTTTTTCACTTCATGATCACACACCCATTCATCCTGGTCTACAGAAATAAACATCTGTGTCTTTTTATAGCACTTTGGCCTTTATGTTTTGTTAACTGACAGCGTAGAGTGTCAGGTAACATGTGACACGTCTTTGTAGCCATCAAGGCCTTTTATATAACCGTGCTATTTATTTTTGGAACAATTTTAGCTTAATATTTCGCCCGCAAATTTAGCTGAAACTGTTTTTAACACACACTGTCTGAATTTGGACTGGAGCCAAAATTAGACTTTAAAAAATGAATGTAGCCACAAGACAGTGGAGGACGTATGACCTTACATGCACACTGTGAGTGCCAAACACATCAGTGTATACAGACACTCAATGTTGTATAAACAGAAATGTGTGTGTGTGTGTGTGTGTGTGTGTGTGTGTGTGTGTGTGTGTGTGTGTGTGTGTGTGTGTGTGTGTGTGTGTGTGTACATGATGGTCTAAGTCCGCTTTTGGACTAAACACAGTATCTGCTGCTTCATCCAGAAGTCATCTTGTTCGTCTTCCTGCTTAGCCTGCATTCAGAATGACAACTGACCTCAATTCAAAATAAAGAAATGCAGCGTCTCAAAAGAAGCTATAAGGTTGGACCAGGCTCAAGTTTCACCATAGTTTGTTAATGCCGTCCTGCGTTTTGCTTTTGTTCTATCGTTGGACAGAATCAGTTATTTGTAAAAGTAGGGGTCACATTTTTGTATGCTGGGGGGCACTTGTGGTGTAGTGGTTAGAGCGCCCCCCATAGAGGCTCAGTCCACAGAAGCTGCAGATCACGGGTTCTAATCCGGCCCGTGGTCGTTCTCTACATGTCATTCCCCTCTCTGCCCCATTTCACATCTGTCTCCCCAAACTGTTTACTAAAGCATAAAAATGCCAAACTTTTCTAGATATCTCCTGTTCATTAATTATCCAATATACATCTCAATCTCAATTCCACTCAATGGTGTTAAAATCATCCCAGTGCCAACATCCAAACATTTTAAATATCAGGTCAAGTCTAGAGGTTAAAGGGCAACAGACGTGTTATTATTATTTTAATGTATTAATCTGCTCTGTTTGTTAAATCTAATCTTCTCCATCTGTTATCCATAAAATGTACAATCACCAAAAATCGGTCAAATGTTTGCGAGTGACCTCCACGCATGGCTCTCCTGAGCAGTGGGGAGACCAGCCAACTGCTGACACACACACACACACCCACACACACACACACACACACACACACACAGCAATCATTAAACGAATGTATTCTTCAGACTGCAGGCTGTCAGCAATATAGCAGGAATACATCAGGGGGTAGAAGTCAGCATGTGTGCAGTATAAGGCAGCCTGTCCTCACACTCACACACACATGCCCACGAAGCGCCGTGGTGCTGACACCATATATAAACACCATCATCATGCAGAACATCATTTAACAGCTTGTGGTGTCTGCTTGCGTTCAGACTGATGTGTGGGTGATAAAATCCAGCTTGTTGTTCAGAGTAGGAGCCATTTACACTAAACGCTTGTCCCCAACAATAACCTCATTTAATTGAATGAGATATGGCCGACCAGCAACAGTTCGACAAATAACTGCCGGGTGAGCTAATGAGCTCTGCCTGGGGTGGAGACAGGGAAACAGGAAGCCGGAGCATTACTGTCGTTTTGCTTATTTAACTTAAGGTGATTTATACATGCAGTACGTCAATACGTTGAAAACCCTTTGTGTTACTTTGCTCTACTGCGATGGATTGGCAACCAGGATATGTCTGTGTTAACAATTCAAATCTAAACATTTTTTTTAAATTTTAACAAAGTACAGTATGTAAGACTGATACATCCCTAATGTTTTGACGACCACCTAACCTTTCGTATAAGCGCTATCATTATTATGTCATCATATTCCAACATTTACCGTAGTAAAGCCATCAGAGCAAACTTAATTATTAACATAGTTGAAGTCTCTGTTTTCTAGTGTACTGTGTGTACTAAGTCCTAAGTCCATTAGATGTTACATTTACATTTACAATGTCATATACATGCGAAGGACAGGCATGCTATGTAAATCAGCAAAGTAAACCAGTAGATATATTGTACTTTTTCTAATGATGCCTTTCATAAGAACAGAACATTCATGTTAGTCAAGTAAACACACCAAAACCAGTGGTAATCAAATCAAATTGAGAATTCTTTGATCATAATGTAAATCCAGTGTTTTTGCATTTGTTTGTTTGCCAAACAGTCATTTAGATCTCCTTAAAGGTGCTCGAAGGAACTTTTAAACATTTCTGAAGCAGTCTAATTTTTTCTCTGATGGTGAATTAGATGTAACAGCAATCAGTGCAAAGAATGCTATTTTTATATAGTTTTTCTTAATGCTTTTGTCATGGGTACGCTCACCCAGGAAATACAGCTGGAGTGGTAAAAACACTTCTGCTTTTGTCCAAAGGGGGTGCAAGAATGACCAAAAACCGAAAAATTCCTCAAACAAACTTTTAAGTTTCTAAAGCAGTTCCACAACTGCTTTTGAAACAAGCATTACTGGAGCCCTTTTAACAGAGCTCTGTTCCTAACTCTGACAACGGCATGTTCTTGTCAGGAGGTAGGCTACCTGTCCAGTGGATACCTGGTGGCATAAATAGCATATACCTACCAGAACCTGGCCTCTGTAAAGTCAGCATCTCTGGGTTCAGCAGGGAATAGAATAAGTGATAGACTTAAGGTAAGAATGTAGTCTTAGTTATGTAACACTGGCTCTGAAGCCTCTGACCGAACGTCTGCAGGTCTCAGGTGGCAAAGTCACATCGTTTCCGTGACACCAACACAGCATAAAAAAAAATGGTAGTGAACTCGGTCACGCAATGAAGTCCGCCCCCCCTGACAGGATCCTCCATAGGGGGGCGGGTTTGGTTAAAGGCCACGCTCAACACAGCTTGACTGACCTTAAACAGGCTTGTACTCCATCTCACACACACACACACACACACACACACACACACACACACACACACACACACACACACACACACACACACACACACACACACACACGGGTTGACATATTGTCACACGCCGTGGAAAATGCAGCGGTGATATCAGCATTTTCCCCGTGCAAGGATTCAAAGCCGTAGCTACCTGCTGACAGCGGCTGATACTGAAGTCAAACTCACCCCCACTCCACAAAGCACAAGTATGAAAGTAATCAAATGTGAATTTGAATACTTATCATGATTGGACCAGCTGTTCGCGCACACACACCGCGGGTATGTCTTTCATACACTTAAATAAAGCCAGAAACCCCCTGTGGATTTGGCTGGAGGATGTAATGTGTGTGTGTGTGTGTGTGTGTGTGTGTGTGTGTGTGTGTGTGTGTGTGTGTGTGTGTGAAAAAAGAGAAGTGTGTGTTGGTACGTTCACATGCGTTCTATCTCCATTCTGGCTAGTTGGCAGGAATGCAGTCTCATATCTCAGCATTAGCATAATGTTCTACTTCATTGGATTCATTGGGTTCAGTCAAGTGTTGTGCAGTATAGTGCTGGTGGAGACAGTGATGACCTCTGTAAGACACTATATTTTCTCTCTGTGTTAATGTTTAAATGTGTTTATTTTATGCGCATACTGCATGTAAAGGAATAAGGATATCATTTCCTTTTGAAAATGTAATTACTGAATGCCTATATGTGCGTGTATTAAAATAAAGACTGCTGCACTGCTCCGGCTTCTTAGTATATCTAGAGATATTTCAAGAGGCACAGTTGTGACTCATTCCATAATGCAGCTTCTATGTGGAATATGCTGAACTTGGTTCATTTATGTAGTTACATTTGGAAAAGAGAGCAGGATTCACTAATGAATAAAGTGAAAGTAAAGGCTCAGTCCGACTGCTTTTTCTCAAGATCCTAGGTCCTTTTTATGAGGGAAACTTTTGTCTATCTTTCTATTATGTGCCATCCGTAACCAAGGCAGAGCCAGAAGGCATATTTCAGACCTGGTCCCAGAGTGTCTCGGCCCCTGACAGACAGGGGAGGGGGACAAATGAGACGGTGTCAATATTGAAACAGGCTAATGGCCTAATGAATGTGGAGAGTTCTGCCTAATGTTCCCAACAGAGCTCCTAGCAAAACCATTAAAGCACTTTTATATGAGTAGACAGGCACAATGCAGTAACTCGATTTATGGGGTACTTTCATGGTCAATTAGGGAAGGAGAGAGAGGAGAAAGGCCTGATAGCGGAGGTTAGCGCGCTTGTGTGTGTGATATGAGCTTATTAGCTTTAGACAGGGTTACGCCTGCTTTTGGTCAATATTGTCCCGCGCTTACACTACTTGTGATGGTGTCGTTCTGATCGCCACGTAGACAAAATAAAAATGCCGTCAATCAAACATCATTGAAAATGTCATGATACAGGTGGACGTAAGGGACTGACATTTTGAGTAGAAGACTAATATCAGTTTAAATAGTCTCCTGGGAATCCTGCAGACCTCAATATGTCACAGTGAATAATAAAGTTTGACATTATTTTTATGACGGCGGGAGCTCCCTATGGAACCGTCTTATTACCTTCTTGATTACTTTTTACGCAGCTGGCGGAAGGTGTGGCCGAAATGTCTTTTATAATTTTAGAAAACTTTCCCAAGATACTGTAACTCTGCCCTTGAGGGTCTTATATGAAATTACAAAAGATCAAACCTGCAGATGTGAAGTTGGCCACTTTTTAATCTCAACACTAGTAAAAAAAAAAAAAAGGACTTATTTATTGACCTCCAAAGGGGAAAAAGTTCCTGTTGACATGAAATTGAAGTGGTCAGACAATGTTCATGCTTGATTTGAAAAGGCTCGGTAGAGATTGTTTAAGGTCATTGGTACAATTCATATAGGCAGATTGAACCACCAAGAAGACCCTTTCTTAAGTACCGTAGTGGTTTTGGTTCGAGTCAAAGATGAATTCTGGGGTTGGTATACTGTATTTGTGGTAGGAACATTTTCCACGTTTTATTTTGCAAGGTGAGGTAAACAGCTCCCTTATGTGTGCAGTTGCCAGTGGCAATCCGTAGAATAAATTGAGGTCTGACCTAAACCATCAATAAAGTATGTTGGGCAGATGGGGTTGTCTTTAGCACTTTCTTCCTGTTTTAACACTGTACCCAGACACATCTAACCAATGAAAAGAGTGTGCATATGTTTTTTAAATGGCTTTTAGTGATGCATTAAGGGTTTGGTTTGATATTTTTTAACAAAAGCTTTGGGTTTAAAAGAACACCCTTGGAGCTTTTGTGGCGTGAACCTTGAATTTAAGTCAAAGCAAAGTGGTGCAGCAAACAAAATTCATTTTCACACTCAAATGGATAATGCTGGAAAGCTTGTTGACATAGTGACTAAATGTCCCCTTGGTTTGCTAACTGGACATTAAGTCAATACAGTTAATTCAATGAAATGTATTTGTACCATCCACTGCTGTCTGACGCTTGACTGCAGACCGCCGCTGCGTCTCTTTTGTCGAGCTTTGGCTAAAGGCATTGGTTATACTTTCAATTGGGGGGTGCAGCAGCTAATATAACATATTTCATCATTTCTGACTCCCCTGGTTTATCCATCCCCATAAAGGTCAGTGCAGTTGATCTAAAGGAGGGTTCAGACGTTCAGTGTCATAGGCACTTTGTGTTGGGAAGCGGGAGAAAAAAAAACATATTTATTGACTGATTAGATAACCAGACGCTCCACGGAACGCTTCACAGAGCCCTTTGTACTCTTGTGACATCTGTGAATGAAATGTGTTTTGACATTTGAATCTGAGATTTACTTTTCATTGCATACAGAGATCCTATCTTTTTTTTCTTCTCTATTTTTGTTGTATCACTAAAGGTTGGCCTATTTATATTTCCATCCATCCATCCATTCGCCAATGGTATTCACAGTCTCTCTTTGTTTTCGGCCATGACAGATTTTTGGCTTGACTTGCAATACCAAAATCACGACATCTTGAATATTTAATGTATTTTCATTGTAGGAAGCTGACGATAGCCAGAAACACTTTCAACTGAGCACTCTTTGGTCCTGAAATGTTATATTGTCAATAGCAAGCAGCGTGGAAAAAACCCTGAAAATGAAACATTCTTTTAGGTGTATGCTGTTCTCTGTTTCACACACACACACACACACACACACACACACACACACACACACTCCAAAACACTCTTCGCTCTCTGTTGCATTACTGTAGGGTAGTACCTCCGAGAGTTGTCGCAGCTCCTCGCACAGTCAGTGGAGGATATTTTTAGTTTGCAAAAAAAAAAAATCAGGTAGTACAGTTCCTCTCCCCTCTCTTTTCTCCTGATGCATTCAGAGTAAAAACTGAATGAAATGGCTCACTGGCTATAGAGCCATAAATCAATGTGTAGCCTTGATGACCCTTGCTGTGTAAATCATAACACTCAACTATCGATCATTTAATGCTAGGCAGGTAGCATACAGTTAGCTTGTACTAGTTCCTGAGTAAGAGCATGTTGCCTGTATTCAAATATATAAAAAGATGTTTGAAGTGTTGATTCGGAGTGATAGCACTGGTAATATATATATTTTTTTACTTACAAGACCTTGAAGCAGAAGCATTTGTCTTTATAGCAACTGACTTTCTTCTTGCAGCACATATCTGGTTTAGGCCTATACATAAATTATGAAAATGTAAATAATTTACTATATTAAACTGCAAGTTGTAATGGCTGAAAATATATGAAAAGACTCCCCCCCCCCAGAGGCAAATACTAACACATATTTCTCCCACCAAAGTGGTAATGCTATGATTTCTCTTGTATGCCATCTGAAGGCAAAATGTTTCATTTATTCATAAGAAGACATTTCAAGTCAATTGTTTTATTTTTATGGTAAAACTGTGTGGATTAACGTTTATAGTATTGGTATTATAGGAGATGTGATTAGGCAGTGAAAAACGATGGTCCGTGAATCACAACAGGCCATGATATTTTTAAAGTTTAGGTGAAAATTGGCTCCTATAACCCACTTTGTGAAGGGGCTATCAAACAAAAAGGTTTGTGATGAGAAAACTAGGATCCCTTCAATTCATTTTGGGAGTGCTGCACTGCCAAACAAAATAAACAATGCTTAAGCCTATAGAGATCCATTTTTATTGCACTGCATAGAACTATTTTCATGATGGATGGGCCTGGCATGATGGTGGGCCCCTGCATGTGCAAGTTATACTGTATGAGAAAGTCCATTTAATGCTTTAAGCCTGGGCAACTGTTCAAGGTGAGAAAGAATGCAGCCACTTTTTCATAGTCAACTAATTAGATTAGAAAATGTTGGTAAATAAAAAAATTATATTGATTTCTTGGTCAGTACCAAACATAAGAAGCTCTGATGTAAAGCCGCAGCTGCACTCATTGCCTGCAGGGGGCACAATTTCGGCAGCCACGACTTAATTTGCCTATAGATGGCGACAACAGCGTCTGCATGTGAATCTATAAAAGTGTTGCTCTTATATCTTTATTATGTTCTGGCATGTTTTTGCAGGTTGTCACATGTAGAACCAGTTTGACAGTCACAGAACAGCATCGCAAATTGTGAATGGGAGACTTTGTTTACAAGGCAAAGTCGCAAGGTGTTTTATTCAAGCTATTGTGTCGTTAATTTTTTTTTATCAATCTTTGTCGTCTCTCAGCAAACTGTATGCAGCTTTTATCAGACCACTTGGCAGAAGTGTCTCTTTACCTCTCACGTTTGCTCTTCGTGTAAGTTTTCGGAGTCAATGGTTTTTCTCCCCAAAGTCAAGTGTTTAACGTTTTAGTTTTTAGCCTGTGGCTCTCAAACTGTGGTGTGAATGGAAGCGAACAAGGGGCACTCACATTGAAAATACACTCAGCCCGCTTCAAGTGTCTCGGCTACACATTTTGGCTGATTAAAAAAAAACGTATTTACTTTTATTATTCAAACGCTTTATTGTCTGATTAGATAAGACCCAAAGCTTTAATGGTCCCTGCATGTGGGGAAACAGTAGTCAATGTAGCGGAAGAGTGAAATTAGTTTCAACAAGAACAATTTATTTATAAATTAGATTGTAATTGGCGGATTAATTTTATCACGTTTTTCACAATAACATGACTAACATTGGTAAAATATGCTCGGGCAAGGACAAAATGGAGAAATATATAAATAAAAGCAATACGGTTCTCGCAAGCAAGATATTTAGTTTTGAAATGGAAGAAAATAGGATATCAAACAGGAACATGAGTTATTATAGTGCCAGGGCTGGCTATTGTTTGAAAAGACTGATGCAGAAGAACACTGTTTTGGACAAATGGGATGCACACTGTCTCAGATGGTTGAGACTGAAAATGTTTTGCAGCAGATTAATTGCAAAAATTGCTAAAGCGTGTTTCTGTTTCTCAGGTTTGTAGGAAAGGCTCTTTTTTTTTGTTTGTTCTGTAGATAGTCCTACAACAAAAATGGAGGAAATAGTTCAATGAACAAAAGGCACTAGAGCGTTTAGAGAGAGACCCATTCATGTACAAGCTGACATAAAGGGGTGTGTGTGTGTGTGTGTGTGTGTGTGTGTGTGTGTGTGTGTGTGTGTGTGTGTGTGTGTGTGTGTGTGTGTGTGTGTGTGTGTGTGTGTGTGTGTGTGTTCATGTACGCACTGTCTGGGATTGTGATGTGTAGACAGCAAGCCCATCATTTTTCCAGGCTGGACAAATGCCTCATGGTGGAGGACAGGCCGTCCGACATGACAAATGACCTCCAGAGAGAGAGAGAGAGAGGGGGGGGAGACAAAGACACAGACTGGCAGAGAGAGAGAGTAGCTTCATTAACAGACAACGGAACAGATGATACTGCCACAGATTCCAATCACTCCGTCTCAGCCAATTAATGAAATAGCTAGGACACACACACACACACACACACACACACGATAAGAGGGACAAATAGAGAGAGCAAAATGGCCATAAGTCTGGTTAAGCAGTACTAAATTATTCTTCAAATTAAAAGGCCGTACCTGCCATGTCCTTAAATAGCCGCTTGTGTGTGTGTGTGTGTGTGTGTGTGTGTGTGTGTGTGTGTGTGTGTGTGTGTGTGTGTGTGTGTCTTGCATGTGAGTGATTAAACTGTTAATTAATTTGATGTCCTTGTATTTAATAACCGTGGACAGTGAAAAGGGTGTGTGTGTGTGTGTGTTATAGAGAGAAAGAGAGAGAACGAGAGAGAGAGAGAGTGGGGGTGAGTGAGTGCATTCTGGAGAAAGTCTCTGATGTAACAGTTCTGTCTGAGGAAGGAGAACGCATAAAAAAAAATTGCAAATGAGTAAAAAGCCACACATTTTCTAAAGCTTTTCTAAAAGGTTTTTTAATCCGTCTTCTCACAGAAAAGATTAGTTCTGGTTTTGCACTGTTACCATTCGGTGGTTTTGGTAAAAAGGAATTCTCTGCCTAAAACGGTTCAGTTATTATTATCATTTGAACTGCAGGCTACAAAGGCACTTTGATGTTACCGTTATCTGTCGTCAGGTGTTAATCCTGGCGGGATGATGTGTTGACAGGTGCTACATGTGTCTGATGTCATGGATAACACAGGAGCACAGTTCATGGTGCTCCTCAAGTATTTTCTGCAGGATTTTTTTCTACATTTTTCAATATATGATTTAAATTGCTATTTAGTGTATATGCTTTCAAATCATGATAATGATTTAAGCCTACAGTACGCTTCTAGAACTAATGATATAAAGGCTGCAAAATATTTTAAATACATGTACATTCATTTTTTTATATTGTGAGTTAAAGGTGCTACAAGGAACTTTTGAATATTTCTGAAACAGCCTCTTTTTTTACTTTAATGATCATGAATGACATCTAACAGCAAACAAGACCATCAGTGCAAATAATCCTATTTTTAAATAGTTTTTCGTTACGCCTTTGTCATGGGTACGCTCACCCTGGGGTAGTAAAAAACGCTGGAGCCTTTGTCCAAAGAAGGTGCAAGAATCATACAATCTGAAAGTTCCTTGGAGCATCTTTAAATTCTTCATACACAGTATCCAAATTAAACTGGCAGTAACTGTAAATCAGAGTCAATTCTATTTGAGAGTTGTCAGCTGTTCATATTTATAGGTTTGGTTATTAAAAACTAGGCACTAACATGACATTAGCAATGATGAGATGCTTCAGCAGTTTCACTCATAAACCAGAGAGGATGAGATAAGAGATGGATATAAAAGGAGGAGAGAGGAGAAAGTGAGTAAATGAAATGAAAGTGAATGAGAAAGAAAGAGAGAGAGAGGAGCAGGTGACCTTTGCTTTGTGAATGAGGAGGGAGGGAGAGAAATGTGTGTGACGAAGAGAAAAGAGTGCATGTGTTTATAGAGGTGAGAGGGAGGGAGGAGGGAGGTGGAGGGCTGCTCAAAGGCACCGAAATATGGACAGAATAGAAAGAAGGTGGAGAGAGAGAGAGAGAGAGAGCAGTTACACAGCAGGAGAGTCTGAGTGCTCTCTTCCATCAGAGACTGTTGATTAAAATTTCATTGGCTGGGGCTGGAGGTCGGAGGTTATGGTGTGTGTGTGTGTTTGTGTGTGTGTGTGTGTGTGTGTGTGTGTGTGTGTGTGTGTGTGTGTGCGCGTGTGTGCGCGCGTGCGCCTACTCTCTTCATGCAAACACTCCTGTACTCTCACTCCAATTGGCTCATTATGTTTCTTTGTCTCTGGTTCTCTTGAGCTCACTGCTCTCTAATTGGCTCTCAACTCGTCCCTTCTGTCTGTCTGTCTGTCTGTCTGTCTGTCTGTCTGTCTGTCTGTCTGTCCGTCTTAATTTCCAAGTAAAAGCTCTGATTTACTTGGTTTTAGTAAATACTTCCTAGTCTCTATAGTTTAGTTATCACATATCTTATGTTGTTAAATTATCAGTTTCTATCATTCATATAAAAACAAGAAATAATTGTTCCTAAAATGCATTGTCCTGTGAACGTGACATTAAACGTTAATCCTATTACTGGCACTTGTATTATTAATGATTCCCTGATATAATATTTATGGCTATTTCTCTAGCTCCCAAATATGAGTGAATCCAGCTTAATGTACTCCATTAACCAGATCATATACAGTAAACTACCTAGCTGCAAAAATGATAGTCCAAATCGAAATGATCAAAGATATATTATAATTACAAATCCACTAGACATTCGATTCCTACTCTTTCAACTTAAAAGTCCAAAATGTGTCTGTAGCACTTAGTGTAAGCATTGTCTTTTATTTGTTAAACCAAATGATAAATAAGTTCATCAGAGAAAATCACTAGTACATGAATTATTGATGAGCCACGTTCAGTTTTTTCCAGACTGATCTTCTGTGGGATCAAAGTTTGATTGATTCCAGGGATCTTGCCTCCATCAGGTCTCGTCTGCATTAACCTCTTTCATTGAAGTCTCCTGCTCCGGTTTGAAATCACGCTCCACAGGACTCTCATCTGTTTGTGCTGCTGAGTGAAAGGATACCTGAACCACTGACAGCTGTGACACTGCATTGTGTGTGTCTGTTTGTATGTGTGTGTGCATAGGAAAAGCAAACATGGCCCATATTTTTGGACTTATTGTTAGTATCCAGTAGTGCAGGGGTGTCATACTGTACAGAATGTAAAGCCCACATAGGCAAATGTCTATTTGTGATATTGGGCTATACAAATACAACTGATTTGATTTGAGGGTGTCATGAGGGGTGTTTTTTTTATATATTTGGGTACGTTTAAGTGTATGTGAGAAGCTGTGCAAAAGGCAGGTTATAGGCAACCGAAACTGGTCCCCTCCAGAATTAAAATACAATTACTGATTCTAGTAAGAGGAAACATGAACATGTGTTGAAGGTGTTATGGGTAAATATTTCATATGGAGCACATTGAACTCTCCTTTGTGTTTTATTATTAATTATTTGGCAATATTAACCCTTTCCTTGTCCCTTGCGTGGCACTGAAATGTGCAACCTTTCAGCGATGTTCAAAACTGAACAATGCAAAAGTCTGTTTTATTGTCAATAGAAAAGTGTTAAGTGCCGTGCATATTGTGGTTTGCAAATACCAACGTACACGTTTGATGTCAGCAAATGACAGGGAAAACTGATATAGTATAATAAGCTTATCTATATGTTTATGGTTACATACGTCTTTCTGATGCCAGTTCATCAAAAGGGATTGTGTTGTGCAGTGACAGTCGCTGTACAAATCTATCCCTGTCTCTAAAGCCTATGAAACTATGCCACTAAAACAGAAAGCTGATGTACTATTTGGTAATTGGTTTGAATATGAAATGTTCAGCTTCTTGCACCTCAGTGTCACATTTGAGTCAAACCAAATGAATGCTGTGAAACAACTATAATACCCACTTTACAGCTCCGCCAGGTGTAACTGGTATCAGGACAGGAGCCGTAATGGTCGGAGATGGTCAGCATCCAGCAGAATGATATTGGCTCATTACTGCAACTGGCTCTGGAACTACAGTGCAATGTAGGCAATGAGGAAACCGGTGTCTCCAAAATGGCAGCCGTCCATAAGCCGAGCCGAGGTTCAGGATATTTTATGTCCTGTGTACCGCTGGGTTTACACTACATGGCCAAAATGCATTTGGACGCTCCTGTTCGCATATGTTTGTGTACATCTGGTCTGGGGCTGTTTTTCATAGTTTTGGGGATGAGGAAATCATAAAATTCTATATTATATATTTTAGACAATGTTGTGTTTCCAATGTTGTGGTACAGGGGAAAGGCCTATCTTCTGTTTTTGACATGAAAATAGCAGGTATTATGAGCCAGGCCTGGTCAGCCAACACCACTGTTCAACCTTGCTAAATGGGAGCGTGCCCTTGCAGCCAGCTTCCAAAATCTGGTCAAAAAAGACTGAAAGCAGAAGAGTGGAGTTGATTTCGAAATTAAATGTTGGGTGGATTGGGTTGGAGGTGTCTTTTAACTAAAGATGCTAATGCTGTTTTTGGTTGGCTCTGGAATATTTCTGTAAAAACTGCAGATAAGAAAAAATATAAAAGCAAATAGATGTTTCAACACCCACCTAGAAACCCGTTTCAATGGCTGCTTTTCAAATCCATTCACTTTTTTGCCTCATTAAAGAAAAAGGTCAAGAGAAAGGTCGCTCGCTGCTTCTTGCGTTCTTAAATATTTAATTATATGCTTCTTTTCATCCTGTATCCTGAAGTGATAATAACACCAGGAGCAACATTTATTGTGCCTTTTAACGTTATATAACTTAGAGAATGTGAGCTTAGAAATGATTTGACAACCAGTGGATGAGGAGAGAATTATGTGAGTATGCAACTTATAGTATATACTAGTAATGTGAGTGATTCATCTGGCGTTGCGTTATTTTGATTAGATCGTAGGATATATGCCTGCAGTAACTCAAACGGCTCCTGCATCTTCACAAGGCAGCTTCACACGATCTGCTATTCAGTGTGTAACAAAGCACCACACCACACAGACACACACACACACACACACACACACACACACACACACACACACACACACACACACACACACACACACAGCACACACAACCGCATATTCAGCAGCACTGACTTTAAAAGGCAAACTCCCCGCCAATAGCACCAGCCTGATATTAGTATACATACACTCTCCCAGAGCATGACACATTACATATTCACACACATCACTTAAAAGTCATTATGCTCTTCTCACTCTTACACACACACACACACACACAGACCAGCCATGTAACACAGCCTCATCAGCAAATTAGCAGAATAAAGAGCCTCTTTTTGCCTTTTCTTTGGAGTGGGTAATTAGCCATCGGAGCCCGCTGTGTGGAGAGAGCCTGATCCATCAAGAGGTAGAGCTTCAAAGAGCCGTTTGTTGAAGCCAAAGCACTTTAATTAGGACCTATTTGTACGAGAGAGCGCAGAGAAGAAACGGAATTTGATGCCAAAAGCTGTGTAATGTAAAGGGAAAAATGAACACACTGCAGCAGTGTACACACACACATACTGTATGGAGACAGGCAGGAACAAACTAGAAAGATAAGGATCTGCGATGAAATCCTTTCTCTACAGCTTTTGAAGGCGAAACTGTCCGAACATCAGTTGTCTGTTGTAGTTGTTGAGTATAGGTTTACATCAATGCAACTAAACCACAGCTAGATTAAAGATGTGGTGTGATGTAGTGGCGTTATCGACTTTTTGAAGGTTCAGATGTGCGAGTCCAATCAAATAGTTTGTTTTTAGAGTTCTGACCATCATTCCTTCACATTCTACTCACCAATTAGAGAGCACTTCACACATTGTACAAGGTAACTGACCAGAGCCGCGATCCAAATGTTTTTTTGCTGAATACTCTTTTGATTTTAGTGTGGAAAGAAGCTTTTTTTTAATAACTGTGTCTAGCTGGGGATTTGTACAAAAAGTTGGAGAGATGTCTCACTCTCTCTTTGTTACTGATGTTGAAGCATGTTGCTGCTGGATCCAGGAGGTATTGCTTGAATCCATCAGGCAAGTGTCACAATGCAGGTTCTGGTCTGTTCTGTTTCCCTTCTAGTTTTTTCTGTTTTATACCAGCAAGACTCGTATCCGTGAAGTGAATATATGTATTATTCATTATATCACAGTTCAGCTTTTGTGGAGCAGACTATTTCCTGACATTTAAGTCACGTGATTCCCTCCACATGTGTCCCGCCTGCTGACTGAGCTGCTGCTGGTTCATCCAGTCAGTGTGAAGTGACACAATTGTCTTCAGACCAATCAATAAGCATGAGCAAATAATCATTTGATATCATTGATATTTCTGTAGGTTGTGTGAATGCAGGTTCAGAATTTAAGATTGTGTTAGTCCCTTTTTCTGGCTTTTCTGATGGTTTAGCGGGTATTCGAACATGCACCGTGAACAGATTATCAGATGGGTCTCTCTGTCAATTTTATGTCTATACGCTCAAATATCAAATGTGTGCAGAGCTGTTAAATGAAAAATCAGCTACTTAATGCAACCAAGATGAAACATATACATATAATTTGATATTTTTGAATGGGGATTAATCTGTACTTGACGGTGGTCTGTTTTTAGCCTTCGTAGATTCTCAAAAAAAAAACAAAGAAGAACCGTTGATGGTTCCCCTATAGTGCAGTCGGTGCGTTTATGTGACAATAACCACGCGTGAAGCAGATCATTAGAGGAAGTGTCACTTTGCGGTATCGCATCAACGGCTTAATTTCACCATTCTCCTAATGGAAATGTTGCTAATAGACACATAACCGCGCGCATGGCAAACACAGACGCAGCATCTCCTCCTGCTGAAGCCACTCCAGTGTGTTTGCTGAGCCCCCGTCCTCAATGATCTTTTGTCTGTCAAAAGCTCTTAGCGCTCCCATCCAGAGCCCTGTGCTCTCTGCATTCATTATTAATGGGCCTCAGCAGACTTGGGAACACACACACACGGCACACGGACAGAGAGGTTCTGCACGTCACTGGTAGCTATTTTAGACAAGATATTAAATGAGACACTGAAAACATAAAGGGGAAAAGGTGTTAATTTATCAGGGGATAGAAATGAACCATGCATTGTTTTTTCCCTCCGCTTTGTGTATGAAAGTGTAACTGGTATCTTAAAATATAACCACAAATGTAATATAGGTAGTATGATAACTAACCTAAATGTAGAATTGTTATATAAACATTTGAAAGCTTTCAAATACAGTGCAATATGCTTTGTTCAACCAGAGCTGACTTTTCACTTAAGCAGCAACACTCCAGCTGCTTTTGACCTTGTTTGACCTTGACCTGTAATACAATAACACAAACAGATCAGAAGCAGCATTGAATATCATGAAATGGGTGAAGGAGCCACGACCACAATTCAGTGAAACAAGTTTGAAGCCGCTGGTGCCTCTGGAGTCCCGCGAACCTCAAGGTGTAGGATCCTCCAGAGGTTTGCAGTTGTGCATAAACCTATTATTCGGCCAACCCTAAACAATGCTCACAAGCAGAAACGGTTGCACTGGGCTCATAAATACATGAAGACTAATTTTCAAACAGTCTTGTTTACTGATGAGTGCCGTGCAACCTTGGATGGTCCAGATGGATGGAGTAGTGGATGGTTGGTGAATGGCCACCATGTCCCAACAAGGCTGTAACATCAGCAAGGAGGTGGTGGAGTCATGTTTTGGGCCGGAATCATGGGGAGAGAGCTGGTTGGCCCCTTTAGGGTCCCTGACGGTGTGAAAATGACCTGGGCAAAGTATGTTTAGTTTCTGACTGACCACTTTCTTCCGTGGTACAAAAAGAAGGACAGTGCCTTCCGTAGTAAAATCATCTTCATGCATAACAATGCACCAACTCATGCTGCAAAGAATACCTCTGTGTCATTGGCTGCTATGGGCATAAAAGGAGAGAACCTCATGGTGTGGCCCCATCTTCCCCTGACCTCAACCCTATTGAGAACGTTTGGAGCATCCTCAAGCAAAACATCTATGAGGTTGGGAGGCAGTTCACATCAAAACAGCAGCTATGGGAAGCTAGTCTGGCATCCTGCAAAGATATTCAAGCAGAAACTCTCCAAAAACTCAAAAGTTCAATGGATGCAAGAATTGTGAAGGTGATATCAAAGAGGGGGTCCTATGTTAACATGTAACTTGGCCTGTTAAGATGTTTTTGGTTGAAATAGCTTTTGATTTCACTAAATATGACCTTCACATCCTGCAAATTCAACAAATGACCATTTTTATTTCTTTACAACCTATAAAATGTTTTGAAACTCTGTTGTGCGTAATAATTTGGAACGGTGCATTTTGAGTTTTTTAGGTTTGAAAAAAATACCGTTATCATTTGGAGGTTTGTTCAATAAAATTTGAATCATACTTAAAGGTCACATATTATGCTAAATGCACTTTTTAAATGTGTTCTAACATATCCATGGGTCCACGGTGTGCCTAGAGACTGCCAGAATATTTAAAAAAATAACACTCTCCTTTTCTTACTCTCCCCCTTTCTGAAACCACCACCCCTCCCCCACCCAATATACTCCAGTCAGAATTCTCCCAGTTTCTGACCTCACAAACTGAAAAGCCAGAAGCTTCCACTGGGCAGCCCACACCCCTATTTCTTATTGGTCCACGGCCCTGACAGACTGAGGGCGAGGCGTATCTGGCTTCGCTTCCGGACAGGGGGCGGGGGGAGCTCAAAGATTGTATATTTACGTGGGGAGTTGCTGCTCTTTTTTTAAAAAATAGGCCATTGTGAGATTAGCTGAACATCAGCAAAGTACAATAAATTATCCGAAAGTTTTTTCAGCAAACAATTAAAGAAAAACGTATTAGGGACCACTAAGACCATATAATATGGTGTATAATCAGGGCTGTACGCTTATGTTTTAAAGTGGTAGCACTGGTGCTAGCAAGCAAAAAAATTCAGTAGCACAAAAATAAATTTGGTAGCACACAAAGTATGATCGAAAACTTGCATGACCCTAACCCTTGCATTTAGCTCTAATTACCTTTGAGCATGTAATCTTGGTTTTATTTGAGATTCTCAATGAATATGATATCCTAGTGTGCAGTAATAATTGTAGAAAAATTAATAGGGGTGCACTGATTGCAATTTAGACAAAAGAGTCTAACCTGCCAATGGCAATTTTTTTGCTGATTCAGAATTATTTCCCCCCCATAGCACTATAAAAATAATGTCTATACCTACTGTATATATTTTTATAAACATATCATTATTAAATTAGGCTAATAATAACAAACATTTTTAGAACATTTCATTCTTTCAAAACATTGAACATATAGCCTATTAAATAAATTAGTAAACATAGTTATACAATTTAGGCCAAGTTACATAGGTTGTGTCAATCTTTGTTTAAATCATAGATAGTTACTGCTGTTGACTGCTTTCTTTATAGGTCCATGGTTTGCTGCAGGGCTGTGAAGCGCTAACTTCCTGTTCGTAACTGCTTCAAAATAAGAGTCAACTCGCATTTGGCTAGTAACCGACTTTTATTGTGAAAGCGCACAGGAAATGTTCTGTTTGCACACGCACTAACTTGCCAAAGAGAGCCGTCTCCTTCCTGTTTTAACCGTTGGTGAAGTTAGACGCCATAATCGCCGCGCAAGCACAGATCCCGAGCACACATCTTTCACCAGCCAAAGTGGAGGGTAGACTTAATAACTTACTCGCCTAAGACTACATTCACCCGCATTTGGAGAGTGTTAATGTAGAGCCCTCTATGCAGTATTTTTGCATAGCTCCTCTGTGTCTCAAACAGACAGCATCTGCTCATTAGCACTGGTGCGACTGGACTTGTATTCATCATCGCACGTGATCAATTTCAGTAGCAAATGCGATCAAAACTGTCGCACTGTACAGCCCTGTGTATAATAGAACCGAAAAGTGTATAATATGGGAGCTTTAACGGTTGATGACTTGACAATTATACTGACTGTCATTTGCATCGACTATTTAGGAAAATCTGAGAAAAATATCATTTGCATAATCATTTGGAACGCGCTGTATATATACAGCGGGCTAATAGTCTGTATCGATAGTGATTTATAGTGACACAGATGAAATGATATCGAAACTATCGTGCGAATTGATTTGTTATAAATGAGCCAGGCTGCTGGTTCCATCTGCCTTTTAAATAAACACCTGAAACTCAATGTTTTCCCTCAACACTTCTTCGACTCTCATGAAGGATTTTATGATATTATAAATGTATATTGCCCATGGATCCTTTTTTTTTGTATATCAAATATTACAGGTAGTAACTCCTCAGTGCACATTTCAATCAGTGGCATCAAGAAGTGCTCTGATTGGATGTCTGTGGCTGCAGTGGTCCCTTGAACTCGCGTTGACTTCTGTCTTCAAATCTGTTCTCTTCACTGTCTTTTAGTTTTGACCTTTTGTCTGTGAAGCAGATTTTTATCTTTTTTTCAGCTCAGTGTCACATTGTTTGCAATAACCGTTCCTCCAGGAGGGTTTGCTCCAGCAGTCTGTCAAAAAAGTATTTTTTTATGGGAAAGAGGAGTGTGTGTGTGTGTGTGTGTGTGTGTGTGTGTGTGTGTGTGTGTGTGTGTGTGTGTGTGTGTGTGTGTGTGTGTGACTGTGTTTTGATTTGACCTTTCTCCATATGGTGTGGGACTGAGCAGGGGGACAGGAGGTGAGCCCTACACATGCTATCAGTCTGTGCTTTTAGCTAACAGCCCCTGACACACACACACACACACGAGCTGCAGGCCATACATGTCATTGTTACCTGATATTCATGGTTGGGCAGGAGAAACAGACGACGGAGAAGGTCATACGTGTGATGTCAGAGGCCGTGCGTTTGCTGCCAGCCGTATAGGTTTTGATTGCCGCTCGCTCGCTCCTCTTCCACTGGCCCCCTGGCTCTCTCTACCCTCTGTCCTAACCCTGTGCCCATCTCCCACAATCCTCAGCATCAGTCCAGCTCCCGCTAGCAGGAGACACACACACACACACACACACACACACACACACACACAGACCTTTCTATTTTTGATATCTAGTCCAAGTGAAAAACAATGAGACAGTGTGCCGCCAGGAATCATCAATAGAGACTGTATTTACTGTATCAAAGACAGCTCATATGCATGGTGCTGTAGGTGTGTCTGAGGGTGAGGAATAATGTATATAACAAACGCAGTACAGTGGAGATATATAATTCTACAGAGCCATGGGAAGGATAAGGAGGAATATATTTCAACCAATGTTATCTCTCTCTCTCTCTCCCTCTCTCTCTCTCTCTCTCTCTCTCTCTCTCTCTCTCTCTCTCTCTCTCTCTCTCTCTCTCCAGAGCTATTTGTCTTGGACCACGACAGAGGCAGCAGCCCCAATCCTTCAGAATAAAAACTTACTCTCCGATAGCATTAATGAACCCCAAAAAAAAATTAATATATTATATATTAAAAGTATTCATCTTTATGACATTAACATCCTCATAGAATACATACACGTTTTTATTAAATGATTTTGAGAGAGAATGCAACCTAGCTGGGACGAATGAGGTTGAAGGCTACAGGGAAAAACTTGGTTAAGTGCAATTTTATACATGTGGACTCGCACATTGATTTTAAAAAAGTGGACACCTGCAGCCAAGTCAATTACTGTGATTTTATATAATTTAAGTTGACCAGTGTGTAACGTCCAAAGCACGCAGCTGCTGTGTCGACTTTAAATGCGGCGCTTGGCTGTTTCAGTTCCTCTCCAGATAACATGATGGCTGTTTGATAAGCTGCAGTATTGGTTTTTCAGATGCATTAGCAATGACTGATCTAATTTAAACAGAGATATAATGCCCCCCTTTAGCATGCTTGACTAGATATTGTATTACACACAGGCAATTACTGAAAGGAATACCAATGCTAATAAATCAAAGCAACAGTCCGGACAAAGGGCTAACCAGAAGGTCTTTCTCACAACAACAGTATCAGCTTTGCAAAAAAGACATTGTTACACTGGGAGTCATATTTGCCTCCCGTACATACATGCCTCTCTTTTTTGAAGTTTCTTTATGAAGCAGTGTAACCCCCGAAGAAATATCTTTGATTTATATTCAAATGCAAATGAGCATCCTTAGGAAAAACTACACAAAAACAGACATTCTTTTAAACAGAAAGAAGAAAGGGACAAAAAAGGGGAGAGGGGGGTGGGGGAGTTGAGCTTATCACCAGTCAACAGATGTTCAGACTATAAATGTGTTTGGGGTTTGTCTGTCTCGTCGTCACTGTGGCTGAGCAAAGCAAAGCTCCAGCCCTGGCCAGTCTGAATGGACCGAGTCAACCAGCTGCAGCTAAGAAAGAGAAAAGCATTTCTATGGTGGCTGTATTCTGCTCCAATGGCAGAGGGGAAAGAGCCAGAGAGAGGATCAGGATGAGATCCATCCAGCTGCCAAAGGCCTTTTGGCCAAACTGAGGCAATTCCTTTTTCCAAAGTCGATACAGTAAAGGCACTGTGCTGCAGGACAGTGCTGGAGCCAGGTATAGCGTGCAAAGAAACGTGCTGAGTGGACAGTTATTATGGAGCTGTGTGTGTGTGGACTATCCTGCTCTCTTTATCTAACTCTCTTTCTCTTGACGAAGCAAACATGGCACACACACAAACCTTATGAACTCAGGATTTTTAGGATTTCCTTTTGATTTTTAGAATTTGATTATTTTCAAAAAGCTTTCTAAAGCTGTACATCTGTCTTGTTTTCCCTGCTGGGTGAAGCGGACAGAATATCGATACATACTAGTGTTGCAGGTGTGAGATATCAAAGCAGGAGCCGGATCGACAAACGCGCCACACGCAGTAGACCTCAGAAGTGCAGTCGGTATAGTTCGAGTGAGAGGGGGAAAGGAATTACAGAAAACATGAAGTTAAGAGAAGAAAGGTGATGCCTTCGGGTTAGAAAAGTGGGTTCTCCTAAATCAAATCTCTTGAGTTAAAGTGACAGGTGCCCTTGACCTGAAGGACAGCACACCAACAACTATGGAGATGCTGATCTGCTGCCAAAACCAGGAAAAGTACCGGAGTTTTTATAATCTGTGGATGAAGGTTGAATTTACTAACTAAAGAACACTTTACAATAAGGGTGCATTGATTAACTGTTAGTTAAGAGTTAGTTAATGCTATTGACAGTTGTTAATGTGTAGTTCATGCTTGTCAGGCATCAACTAACTGTTAGTGCTACGTTATTAACGGTAAGTCAACAGTAAGTCAATGCTCAATTATTACTTATTAAGAATAATTAATCAGTTATAAATAGATAGTTAATGCTTACTTAATGCGACTTGAGCATTAACTAACAGGTAATTAATGAACCCTTATTCTAAAGTTTTACCGAAATACTCTCAATTTCCTCATTTCCTTTTCCTTTGCTCCTTTGTTTGACTTTCCGTCCATCACCTTGCTTGCTCTCCTTCCATCCTCTATTGTGTGATAGAGCTGCTGCTTCCATGGCTGGTTGGTTTGGGTGAGCAGAGGGAAATAGGCGAGGCGTCCACAGTTCAGGGCTCTAGAGAGCTGGGCCGGGCAGCAGGAATCAATCACAGACTAAATCCCTCTTCTCTCAGGACTGCCGTGTGCCTGCCAGGTGACATGGTCAACAGCTGCAGACAAATATAAAGCCTAGTTTGGCTATTTGAATAGAAATACACTAGTGCACAGGGGGCTCTAAAAAAAAGCTAGAGTCCAGGGAAAACTGCTGAATATTTACCAGTACTGGACAGAAATTGTAAAGAGATGTTTATTCCAAACTGGTAAATCAACCTATATTTACATTCGCATCACAATTGACCTTTTTCCACTGGAACAAATAGTGGATGGATGTGACTGTGTGACATGGGAGATTGCTGTTCTAGTCCCAGTTCCCACTAAAAACTGTTTATTTTAAACCATGGCAGCCCTGCTATTAACTGTCTCCCTGTGGAGTTTTTGACCTTTTTTTCTCCTATGAATGAATGCCCATGTTATTGTCTGATTGTCTGCTGCCAATGGTGTCTCGCTATCCCATTGATCAACTGAATGTGATATTGCACCAAGATATGCAGCAATGTGCCAGCAAAGCTAGGAAAGAAAAGACTGCTTGCTGGCAAACATCAATGTAAACGATTCAGGTTTAAGCATGTAAGAAAAATGCGGTTCATTTCGGAAGGCATCATCAAGCAACCTATTTTGTTGTCTAAGTGGAATGGCTTTGAGAGAAAAGGTTTTGTATGAGTATACATACGAATGGAGTAAGCTGTTGGTCTGGAGTCTTATGTTGTTAGGCAACAACAAAACCTGTCCGGTGACAAAAGGCAATCCTGTTAAATAACAGTTTTAGAAAATAAAGTCCGACTTCATTGTTCCGCCCTGAACTCACATGTACCATATTTGAAAGAGTTGTGTTAAACTTGGTGACTGAAGGCCATTTAAACTTTGCAGTGACGCTGAATCTTGCATATTCAGATGGTGTGACTGTAGTTTTAAGATGGTGTGACTGTAGTTTTAAGATGGTGTGACTGTAGTTTTAAGAAACACACAGCTGTAAAGTACAGTATATGATGTCTGACTCATGGTCCATGTCTTTCCTTGTTCCTTGCAGACGTGTCTAGAGTTGGAGCGGTATCTACAGACGGAGCCCAAGCGTCTGTCGGAGCTCTTTGACGAGGAGCTGGACTGTCTGTTAACCCCGGCCTTCATGCAGGGCGCGGACAGTGACGAGGACCTGATGGACCCCCTGCTCCCCAGCCTCCCTGACCAGCCCAGCCCTAGCCCTCCGCTCCTGGTCACCCTTCCCAAGGTCCAGGCCAAACTCTTCCAGATGACGACCATCAGCAACAACCCCAGCAAGACCCACAGCGACACGGGGACCGAAACCCTCACACTAAAGGACCAACAACATGTCCTCACGGGAGTGAGCGCCGCCCAGCTCAGCGCCGCCGTAACGTCCCTAACACCGCCGTCGTCGCCGGAGCTCGGCCGCCACCTCGTCAAGCCCACACAGACACTGACGGCCACGGCAGACGGCACACTGACACTCAAACTGGTGGCCAAGAAAGTAGGGCTAGGGGCGGCTGCCAAACTGGTGGCAGCGCGGGGGCTACCGTCGCCGCCCGGCCGAGGAGGAGGAGGAGGCGCCCTCAGTGATGGCGAGCAGGGGGGAGGAGGAGGGAGCGTGGGAGGAGACGTACCAGAGAACAAGAAGAGAGTCCACCGCTGCCAGTTTAATGGCTGCAGGAAGGTTTACACCAAGAGCTCCCATCTGAAGGCACATCAGAGGACTCACACAGGTAAGACCTTCTACACTTACCTTCAACGTGATTACCCTTTATAAAGATGCTGGCTTCAAGATGTATTTTGAAGGTTTTGATCAAATTTTCATTATGAAAGGTTCAGTTTACAAGATTTAAAGTTTTTATCTAATCAATACAAATACCATGTTTGCAACCCCATGCATTAACATGCAAGAAACAGTTAGGACTTGGATGAAACATCACACAGCCCCCATTTTGTATTTGCTTTTAAACAGCACTAACAAATGCTTGTGTGAAAGGGGCCACAGGTCTCCCAGTTTTAGGACAACGCAGCAAGGCAACATGCACACATGCCATCCAGACAACGATACTGTCTGTCCCCTTGACTATATTGGAGACTATAGAAGTGACTTCAATCCCTGCGCTATTGACTAAAACCAAAGCTGAAAGACATCATTGTATACCTCATATTCCATTTTTCATTTCACATTTAATGTGCCGGTGTTCAGACACCAACACAATGATTATTTATATTATCAACAAGATACTTAACCTTGTTGGTTGGTTGAGCTTCTGGAGAAATCTGCCAAAGACACGGCTAATAATTTAGTTTTTTTTGTCAGCGGTAAGGCCCACCTCCTCACATGTTCCTCTAGATTTATTCATTTCCTGGTGAACCAGTCCGTCCCAAAATGATTTGCCTCAGTAATTGCCTGATGATTGATAGACTGGTAGTAAATGACACTGCGAATTCAGCCATGTCCAATCGCAGACCTGAGCTGCTAACTACAGCTGCCCTCTCACTGACCCTCAGACAGAACACACACCAGGGTTAATGTGCCCAGGGGCCGCTGGCTGTGAGCTATTCAAAGTGTTAGCATTTGGATATTGAGGTTGATAAAGGAGACCCACGAGCGAATAATGGGTTTGATTGACGCAGATTATGATGAGATTATGATTTGCTTGAGTTAAAACAGCGTTTAGTAGCCTGAACCTGAACTGGACATGACATGCTTTACTCAAATAGGAGTAGCCTGAATGAGTTACCGCTTATAATACATATGCAAACAAAACCTTTTAATCGATTCCATAATTAATGCTGCAATTATTTAATTATTATTGCAATTTTTTGGTAATATGGGCCACTTTCATATGTGCTGTGTGTGACGGTTTCAGTTCATGACCGTGACACACTGTAATCTGATAGTTGAAGTATTTTAGAATGTGACGTGAACATGCCAAAACAATCAAATTGGATCCGAGCAATTAATCCAAATTGAGCACTGAGGCTTGCAGTGTGAACGTATAGCTGTTAGCTGGGGCATGTTTCAGCCACTGGTGAGGTAATGTTGTAAAAACAGATGAGTTAAAGGTCTAATAAGACACCCAAGCAATACACATGGGTTACAATACTGCAGGGAAGGATTTTTACTACTCTGGAAAGTTATGGGCCTGTATTACGGCAAAAAGGTGAGCTGGGTTCAACTTTATTGCGTGGTGACCCTGCACTTTTCTTCTAAGCCTGCGGTATCAGCACTGCCCCTGTGTCAATACACTGGTCGGATTGAAATCAATAAAAAAGGGGGCTATGCTTTTTTCAGGCAGTGCTGCACAGTGTCTATCTGAAGACGACCTTAAGAATTATTTTGTGTTTTTTCAGGTTATAACCAAAGAACACATTTCGTTGTAAGCTTTATCACAAAAATACCTTCGAGAGAGAAACTTTCTGACTTGTTTGCTGTAAGGTGACAGGAGTGTGTGCACCAGAGAGTTGTACATTCTTAGAAAACTGTCAAAATGTCTTTCTAGATGATCCCTTTTCCTGAGTAACTGAGGCTGTATCATCACTTATCTGCAGCGTGACGCCTGTGCAGACTTGTTACCACCTGAAGTTAGCATTATTCAAAGTCTAGCTTGAGCCACGCACAGCATCACTTTACAGTCACTGGAGAGGTTTCGGAAGCCTCCAGCTGTCATCATCCAGTGTTGGCAGTTTTTCCTGGGTGTTCACCAGGATTACAGCACATAGCCTGCAGACCTACTACTGTATTAATACTGGCAACCTTGGCATCATTAATCCAGCGTGTTACAGGCTTATATGATCCCAGAGACCACCAGCCATGGCTTTAAGTATATAGCATTACATTGCAGGGCATGCACCTAGCATAGCCCACAGCTGTATAGCTTTATTATACAGCTAAGCCAGCATGGAGTTAGCTTTACTGTAGCCTAGCTGCAAGCTGCAGTATCTTTAATCTTCCAACGATTCTACAGTCATGCCAACCAATGATGAGTTTTTAAAGGCAAGAATCATTGCCTGAGGAAAAAAAGAGACCCCTGAAGACATTGCAGCTTTTTTTTACTGTGTGTGTGTGTGTGTGTGTGTGTGTGTGTGTGTGTGTGTGTGTGTGTGTGTGTGTGTGTGTGTGTGTGTGTGTGTGTGTGTGTGTGTGTGTGTGTGTGTGTGTGTGTGTGTGTGTGGTGTGCGTGTGTGTGAAGTGTGTGGTATAAATGTGGGGGCGGAGTATTCCCTCCCGATGTGTTCACTACAAGCACAGCACTGTGGTTTAATTAGCTTAATCCTCTTTTTGGGTTATTATGACCATAAATCATTGAACATACATGTCGGGAGGGATCAACGTTGCGGAGACTACAGGGAGGAGCGAGTGCAGAAAGCCCGCACAACATCAATACACTTACTGTCACACGGAGGCGCACCAGAGGCCATTAGAAACATCATTATAGGGAGTGTACAGTACATGTGCTGCCATTCCACATAATGTTGGTAATAGTCTTCCTCTGTTCCCATCCAACAAGAAACACCTCTGCGCTGCAAGCTAAGACGTGCGAGTCGATTTCCTTAGAAGAAGATTTTCAATTAGGGATGAGTCGTAACAATAATTGATGTAAAAATTAATTCGGCAAAATCTCTAAAGTATCCCAGACAGAGCTGTTGTGAGTCAGAGCCAGGGTTTTTTTGGATCTGGTTGGATTTTTTTTCGGATGGATAGTGATTGTATCGTCCTTGTTATTCAAGCAGCAGTCCAACGCAATATACTTAACTGCAGACTTGGCACCGCGCGATGGCAGAATAGATGAATGAACTCTTTACACTGCTTCCGAAAGTGCTTTCAGCGTTATGGCATTACGTCTTTCAAAAGTCTTAGCTGGAATTAATGGACTTTTTTGAGAGGAACATGAACTCAAAAGTGCAGGAAAACCTTTTCTGCTATTGCAAAACTTACCTGATATTGTGGATGTGCATACTATACATTGAAGCTCATAGGAACACCATGTATACGGTATAGCTGCTGTCGAATGATGGTGTGCATTCATTACATAAACAGAACAAGATAGACATAGAATAGACATGTTTGGAATAGATAAGCACAAAGATTTGAAAAAGAGCCTTTACAGCGCTAACACTTTACATTAATGTTTATTTATAAGTTATTTATAAGTCATTAGATAATGATGAACCAATCATTTACAAAACAGTAATATATATATGTGTAGGTGATTAATAAGTGTTATGTTAACATATCACAAATGTGTTGTAAGTCATCTATGAAGCTTTTAGTAAATCATGACATTCTCCTTAACAAATCATTGGTAAATTATTAATAAGTCATTTACAAACCTTTCTGCATCCCCCTAATCTAAAAGCATTCATCAGGTACAAATGTGTAGTAGGGCTGTTTTCGACAAAACATTTTTTTTAAACTTGGACATATCTAGAGACTCAACAGAAAGAGCAAATGTCTGCACCTGATTGGAGTAACCTTTTCTAAACCCCTGCGTTGGACAAACTTCCCAGGTTCAAACCATCTCCTGATTTTAGATTTGTCTAGCTCGCCAACATGTACAGGCAGCAGTCTAAACCTCCTACAGTTCACAGGGTTCGATGGCATTTCAATGCACTGACTGACATTCAACATTTGCAAACACCAAATTCCTACATTTTGGTATCTCATTGTTTTGTAATGAGATCCATTTGATTTTATTATTCAATTAAGTCTTTCTTAATCCCTATACTAAATTGTCTTTTATCATAATGAGCTGTTCTATTATCTAGAAAATATAGTTTTAATTGTTCAAAGCGGCCATTTGGTTTCCCATTCATTTCTATGTGGTATGGAAATCAATTAGCACACTGCTGACACTAGCTTGAGTTGTATAATCTATCAAATGAAACGACTTGCCCTGCATAATCTCCCACTGATAATTAATTTCAACAAAAAAATGAATGCAGCTCACTGAGATGGTTTATGTAACTGAAACCTTCCAGAAAGAGCTAATTAACTTGTGGAAACCAATAGAGGCCCATAAAACAAAAAAAAAGATACGTTCGACATTCATTCAGTATTTCACACATGGTTTGCAGAGTGGTAAACCGTGAGGTAAAGTGTAATAACGTGATAGGCAGTTCACAGGTTAAAACACCTCAACAACCCCCACAGCCACGACCTCATGTGGATTCAGGAAAACCCCCCGCTGTAACCCAAGACCCACACACACACACACACACACACACACACACACAAACACACACACACACACACACACACACACACACACACACACACACACACACACACACACACACACACACACACACACACACACACACACATACACACACACACACACACACACTGTATACTCCTCTACACCTACACCCACTGAATCCAACCTCCAACCTGCTCTCTCTCTCTCCCACTTGCTCATTCAGTTTGGGTTGCCAAGCAACTGCATCACACTCTCCCATAATTGGCTGGTGGCTGGTTGATTGTCCATGCCTGTTAATCTCTCTCTCTCTCTCTCTCTCTCTCTCTCTCTCTCTTTCTTTCTTTCTTTCTTTCTTTCTCTCTCTCTCTCTCTCTCTCTCTCTCTCTCTCTCTCACCCACCCCCCTTTCTCTCTTTCTCTCAGTTGCTAGGTGACTTTATCACGCATCCTTGCCTTGCTGTGCTATAATTGGCTGGCGTCATGGTTGCTGTGGCGTCAGGCCCGAGCTGGCCTTGCTTCATTCCTCCGACAGTGTATGTATGTGTGTGTGTGTGTGTGTGTGTGTGTGTGTGTGTGTGTGTGTTTGCTTATGTGCGTTTGTGTGCATGTCAGTGCGTGTGTGTGTTTGAGGGGGGTCCTATTGAAGGAAGATAGGGTGCTCTGGCCAATTACAGAAGACGGGTGTGAAACGGCCGCCTGTCTGGCACCTGCGGCCCCCACTCTTACCCCATATCACACGTACACACACATACAAGCAAACACACATAGATACACACACACACACACACACACACAAGCACACATATACACACACACACACTGAACATGCACACATGCAGGTGGAGAGTGCAGCATTTCTCCAACAGGATAAGCTGCCAAGTGCTTTGCTATTGTATGAGGAAAATGTTGGTCCTGTATTCAGTCCTGAGTGATGCGGACTGTGGAGTGAGTAGGAGGATTCACACATACAGATACTGCTGCTGCGGAATCTACAACATGGAGGAAGTCAACATACTGAGACTGTCTGCAGGCCATTATTACCAGTAGACAGTGACGTATAGTTAAACTGTATGTACTGTGTCTTCAGATAAAGCTAAAAACATACAGACACATTAGCCTTTAAAAATCCAAGGGTCAGTTGGACTTTATTGGCCAGACATACAATCATCCATTTTAATTTTTTTCCGCTTGTCCCTGTCATGGCCACAGTGACATATGGCTCTAGCTGCTCCTCACACTTTCTCCAGTGAGTTCCCCAACCGTGCTCCTCCTGGGGGATCCAACCCATGCTGGTTGATGAAGTCTCTCTCCAGCTTGTTTCAGAGCCTGCCCAAGGGGTCTGCAGCACCGTGTGTGTGTGTGTGTGTGTGTGTGTGTGTGTGTGTGTGTGTGTGTGTGTGGTGCGTGCGTGCGTGCGTGTAGGGGAGACGGGGGGGCAGCCTCAACACCTCAGTTGGTTCCTATTAATGTGAAGGAGCAGTATCTCACTAACGAGGACTTTCTCAATGCACAACACATGACCAACTGCCCTGCAGGAGAATCTCATTTTGACTCACTCGTGTCTGCTTTCTGATACTTTTTTTTGGTCATCGCCCCAAACCTGGTTGGTCATATGAGTCAAGGTTTATCCCTTCATTATCAGGGGCTGATACATCCATTCATTCATTCATTCATTCAGTCATTCATTCAATGGATTGCTACAGCTGATGCACCTATAATCGGCAGTCAAGGTCGCAACCCTTTGTAACAACACATCAGGCTTTCATAGTTTAGAATGAGGCTGTGACAGCGTTATGTCCATGAAACACAACCAAAGATAAGTTGTTGTTTTTATATTGCTATTCCATGCAATCTTTTCCCTTGTCAAAACATGGCTCTTAAAGAACATCCCCCACTATGCAACAGTGTGGGGTCAGTTTTGGTATGCTATAGTTGTGACAGAAATGTAGCCGCAAGCTGATTTATAGCTGAATATCAGGGATTATGAGTTGACCCCTGGTCAACTCATTAGTGTAAATGTTCTTCAAAATAAAAGAAAACCTGTGTGTTTCCTTCAGCTAGTTATAAGAGGAAATCTTTTTTCAAGAACACTTTATTTTAGAATCACCAGTATTTTTAAAAAGACTTTGATGTGTACAATTGGTGGAGTTAACATTCTTAGGCACAAGGCAATTGTTGTTATGGTGTCCAACTTTACTATGAAGTACAGTCTACTAATTCAGCTGCAATATGGAAATAAAACCCCCAATGGCATAATGTTTCAACTTTCCAAAAGGACTGATCTATAACCATGGATGATCAAAACTAAAATAATAACAGAAGCAGGTGCAACAGAGGTTAACTCAGCTGTAGAGGGATGGACTTTACCTTCTGTGAGACCCCCCCAGGATACTTACTGTAATCACTGGTCTTGTCCCCCTAACAAATCAGAAAAAGGATAGGTATAGGCAGGGTGAAAAACAGCAGCAGAAAAAAAACAGACCCTCGCTGTGGAAATCAGGAACCGACTTGCTCGAGATTTGACTAGAGAGAATTTGAATATGCAAATATCCAGGAGGACAAGCCCCAATGATCTGGAAAAATCATTTAGTTAGGAGAACAAGTGCGTCACCTTGCAAGACACGTTTTGTCATGTGGATGAAAGACGAAACGCAATCAAAGAGACACATGGAACTTGGGTGGGTGGGTAGGGCTATGGGTATACATTGGTACAGAGGGCATCATTCATTTATATAGTTGGATGTTCCTGTAGCACATCATCTTTTACCTGTTGTTACATCACACCTCACTCTCAGAACCCGCTCTGAGTCCACGTACTTCGGGGTGTGACTTTCCACAGCTTCTGTCATTCTGGCATCGATGATTCAATATGGTGAATTAAAGCAATTATAGTTCAGAAAAAAAGCAATCTCGCCTTTAGTTCTCCTGGTGTGTGTGTGTGTGTGTGTGTGTGTGTGTGTGTGTGTGTGTGTGTGTGTGTGTGTGTGTGTGTGTGTGTGTGTGTGTGTGTGTGTGTGTGTGTGTGTGTGTGTTGGAGAAGTCATGCCCTGTGGTATCGTTGGGGACTTCAATCAAAAATCAAAAGCAGCACCATAAGACATTTCTGCTGCATATAAATTTGATTCATTTATCTTCAAATAAAAAAATATATATTCACCTGTGTTCCCTTTAGCTTTCGCTTTAGAAAATGTACAAGAAGCTGTAACGAGATCACATTATTAAAAAAAAAAAATGGCTACTCTGCGTCACCATTTGTATTTATTGCTTTCCACTGCTTTAAGTGGCACTTAGCCCGGCCCTAATAATCAAACTGTATTTCCCATTTAGTTTTAATTTGATTATTTGTTTGACATCCTGTCCATTTGAGCTGCTTTCTGATTATGAAAAGGCTTTTTAATTTCCCCCAACCAATCACAAGCAAGTCACATAACTGTCCCACCAACATCATCTCAGTACGCACACAAGCTGCCGCTAAGAGAAATTCATATTTTTCTAAGTCTTATCCAAGCTTATTAGAATGCTTAATGCTTAATGTTAGTAAAGTTCTGATTGGCTTGGTTCTTTTTTATTGTCGCGGGGGAAACGGACACAGACCTTTTTGTATCTCTGAATGAAATAAGATGCAGGTATTAGTTACCTTTGTCAGGGTATGTTTGCTGTCATGTCCATTATGTTTTGAGGATGTGCAAATATCAAATTCCCCATAAGAAAGCTGGCGTACTTTTTCCAATACAGTATGTTTCATTAGGTAAACTTTGTCTTGGCCTTGGTGTGTGTTTGTCTTTGTGTCCTTAAGAAGATTGGTGTGTGTGCTGTGATGGGACATCTGGTGAACTGACTGTGCGCTGCTGCATTTACAACCCATCAGGAGTCATTAAGACCCCAATTAGAGTTACCACCCTCCACTTCACACACACACACATACACACACACACACACACACACACACACACACACACACACACACACACACACACACACACACACACACACACACACACACACACACACACACACACACACACACACACACACACACACACACACACACACACACACAAACTTTATAGATTCATGCACATTAGGGGTTTGCAGTTAGGTTGAGACTCAGTGTATGCAAAGGAGAAAGGTTTGTGTTGTTAACTTGTTTACTCTATTGATATTTTAAATATTCAATATTTGAAATTAATATTCACATCCATTTGTATGAGGATACTGACTATTAAACTAAAAAATGTAGAACTTCAGCTCAACTTTTGCACATTTCTGGTGGGATATTGTGTGACATAAAAAAGACATAATCGTACCGTTTGACTGTCATTATAGGAAGTAAAATGTTGTTCTAGATGCTGTAAAACACTCAAGTTTTCCTGTGAAAGATTCTTAGCAGCAGGGGGGTTGAAATTCAGAGACACACACGTTGCAGTTGTGCATAAATAAATCACTTTTTTTGGCAGTGTACTGCTTGTTAGTATTTTGATACTCTGTCAAGGATCTGTTAACTCAATTAGAATGTATTCATGTACCCAAATACACATAGGACATTTTTAAATGGCTTGGTGCAGTATTAGGCCACTTATCAATTTACGCGGTTGTCATCTAATGGGGATACTATTTAGCAGATCAAAAATTAAGTCTATTTTCCTTAGGACTTACTGGTTTGCTTAAATTATTAAATACACAGAAGCTTTATGAAACGTTGCTCTAACATATCTTTATAGAGGAGAGTGTGCAGCTCCTTGCCGCAGGATTACTTTGTTTTGGTATGGTGTAGGATTTTGTTGGAAGGCGAGATTTGCTGCCTTTATCTTGCTGACCCCACACGCACACACTCGCACACACAGAGAGAAACACACTCTCGTACAAGCGTTTACACAGACTCAGACATCATCACGTACCATCTGAAGACTGTCTGCCTCTATACACACACACACACACACACACACACACACACACACACACACACACACACACACACACACACACACACACACACACCAAGCACACAGGCACAAACACACACACACACACACACACAAATATGCACACACACACACACACACACACACACACCTCAAGCCAAAAAGACACGCACACACAGCTGGAAGGCTTTCTATCGTGGAGAGATAACTACAGGCTGAGAACAATAGACCATCTCTTCTCCCATCTGGTGAAGTGGGGGATGAAACTTCATTTACATTTCAGATCCCACCACCTCAGGGTGTGTGTGTGGGCAGGAGAGAGAGGGAGGGAGGGAGGGTGATAGAGGGAACAAAACGAGATTCATTTCAGGGTGAATTTAGGATTATGAATTAACACGCTGCAGTGCTGAAAGACTTCATTTGCGTCTAATTGAGTGTATTGGCTCATTGAAACGGCTGTTGTGTAAAAGCTGGCCCGCCTGCATAGCCCCTGGGCTCAGTGTGTGTGTGTGGGGGGAGTGGAGGGGGGTTTGGAAAAAGGCAGGGGTGGTAACCTGTATATTAGTGAACAGCTGTAGTTTAGACGTGTGAAATTAGATGTAGAAATGATAATAAAATCTGACACCATCTCCCCTCTCTCTCTCTCTCTCTGTCTCTCTCTCTCTCTCTCTCCCCTCCTCTCTCTCTCTCTCTCTCTCAGGTGAGAAGCCCTATAAGTGCTCATGGGAGGGCTGCGAATGGCGTTTCGCCCGCAGTGACGAGTTGACACGACACTACCGCAAACACACCGGAGCCAAGCCATTCAAGTGCAACCACTGCGACAGGTAAACACGCACACAGCCGCCCGTATTCCTAACATGCAGTGTACTTTATTTTTTACATTTGCAGGACAGCGATGCCCTTTGCCTTTCCAGTATCTGTTGTTAGCATGTTTTTCGAATAAAGAAAACCTCTATACATTTTAAATAAAAATGGGTGATCTTAAAACCATCCCATATTTGGGCAATTTTTGTCAATATTAAGGCTGCTACTGACTAATTATGAATACCAATAGGTCCTTACACAGACAAAAATTGACACATGGCAGTAGGAAAACACATATATAAATAATACAAGTAATGTTGACAGTTTATGGTCCTGGTATTATGCATGCTGGCTGACAGCAAAAATACCAGTTTGTTTTCTTCAATTTATCAATGAAATGTTTAGGAATAGCAGAAGATAAGCCCATCACAAACTTCCACAGCCCAGGGTGAATACTGTGTTACCCAGTTTCATCTCTCTGAAAGCAGCGACCTGAGTTGACTCAGGGTTGACATAGGTTAAAAACTGTATACTGCTTACAGTGCCGTGAAATTGATTCAAGTTATGTGGCAGCCCAAGCAAAGCTTGTAAGACAGAAACTGTTTTCTTTAAAGCCAGTGAAGTCAGTGAAGTCACATCCTTTCTGTGTTGTGTTTGTTCGTCAAGGTAGAGTGTGTGGTCTTGTTTGTGTGTGTGGTCTTTTTTTGTATATTGTGTGTGTGTTTGTGTGTGTGTGCATGTGCTTACTCATGCCCCTGTGCTGGCAGTTAAATGGATTCTGGCTATTGGCAGACTGGTCGCGGCTAATTGAGTGGCACCAGATGCCAACTCCACTTTAACATAGACTCTCTCTGTATGTGTGTGTGTGCCCGCACTACCTTTCCGATGAACAACAGAGAGATGCACGCACACACACACACACACACACACACACACACACACACACACACACACACACACACACACACACACACACACACACACACACACACACATACACATACATGTTTGCCCTAGAGACAGTGTAATTGGCTGTTGTGGATTCCCTCTAGTTTGGGTTTTAGACATAAAACCCTCCAGAAACCTGCTGGAAGCTTCTAATCCTGGCTGAGTGCTGGGACTGCATTACCTCCTTTTTGGCACAAACGCAGTATGTAGATGCACGCACACACACACACAACACAACCACGTTTAAATGCAAAGTCATACTGACACACATTTAAAGGTCCAGACATAAAAGGGGACCCATTTGGTTCCACAATGACACAGACATTAGGTGTGTGTTAATGGAGGGCTATGCGTACTTCAAAGTCTGCAGAATATTAAAGTGGGAGATTAAAGTTATTTTGGGGTAAGGGCCCTGGTCCTTTTACTGCATCGACAATGTTGCTGACAGTTTGAATTCTTCAAGGAAATATCCTCTCCTCTTTGATTAAAAAAGGTAGAAGCCAGTGTATATAACAGTGTACAGAGACTCCCAAGGGGTAGCAGCTTTTAGTACAGGCTGGTGGTACTGGAGGTATAGCTGGCAGAAATAAAGAACAATAATAAAGAAAATACAGAACAGCGTAGTTGCAGCCCCAGTCCTAAAGCACCTTTGGTCTTGTTTTCAACATTTCCAGTGTTTGCCTCTAGGCTTTGTGATGCTCAAATTACAAGATGGATGGCAAGACGCTTAACAGACTGAGGATGAACCTCCATCTTTACAGTGACACCCGCACACACACACACACACACATACATACACACACACACACACACACACACACACACACACACGCATACATACACACACACACATGCACAGACAAGCACACACACACACACACACACGCAAACACATCTGTGGTGGGTGGAGCTCCCCAAATATTACCATGAGAATAGCAAAAGGTGGCAACCATGGAGAGGTTAACATTAGATAGAATGTTCAATCTGACACAATTTCTCCCGGGGAAACACACACACACACACACACACACACACACACACACACACACACACAGGACAGTCTGTCATTAATCCTGCCTAATCAAGCGGGGAGCTGGAAGGAGGAGGAGTGACGAGAAGGAAGGATGACAAAAAGAAGGAGAGAGTTTAGAGGAAGAGAGGAGGAAGGGAGAGAGGGAGGGAGGAGTGATGTGGGGAGGGTACCAGCTGGTCTGGCTCCTCCGCACCCCAACAGTGACACAGTAACTGGCATCGCCATCTGTCCAGCCATGCACACACACACACACACACACACACACACACACACACACACACACACACACACACACACACACACACACACACACACACACACACACACACACACACACATATTAGTGAAGGTGTACAGTAGGTGCCACAGGGCCAGCGAACCGTTGAGGGGAAACACCAGGCGACAGAGATGAGTGAACAAAGTTCAACTGTTCACAGCGATGCTTTGAAATCTGAGAAGTTACGTGAATTAGCTCTTCAAAAGAAGTCCTGGACACACTTTGGGTTTTCAGCTAATTTTGTATTTACTCACTGAAACAACCAAACATGAGGAAAGTAAGCTAAAGTCTCTTTGTGTTATGGACAGGTATAACCTTTGCTCCAATAAACTGTTTTCGAACTCCAACCTGCTTTTGCCAAACGTACACACGTATACATGCTAAATGAAATATTCTACAGCGTTATTGCATGGGTTTTAAGATTGCTGTAATATGATTTATCTGTTAGCGCGGAGTCATTTTGAATAGAATTGTTTCTGATAACGTCAAATGTCAATAGCGGCTGTATTGTTTGATATGCTACATCGATATTCAAAATGAACAATCAGAAAGAGTTGGAGGCAACATAAATCCAGATTCTTAATAACTGGCTTCTAGCTTCATTTTCCAGCAGGTTTTCTTGCTCGAGTTGACCAGTTTCAACCTGTTTCTTTGGAATGGGCCTGGTTCAATTTGACCTCGTATCTTGAGCAAAGTTTTCACTTTTTAGGGTTAATCTCCCTCCACTTGTATCTGGATAGAACAACAGCCTGCCTTAGCACACACACACACACACACACACACACACACACACACACACACACACACACACACACACACACACACACACACACACACAGAATAGCCTCAACTAATTAATAATGAATAAAGCCTCTGGCAAATTGAATTTTTAGTTTTCTAATTTGATTCTCGCCCACATTTTGTTTTGCCTCTCTTTTAGTCATATCATTTGTGAATCCTTTTTATTGAGGATGTTCAGGTTGTCCACACAATGGCGTCATAAAATTCAAATCCCTGTGACATTATGGTTCTTACATTATACATCACCAGCACCTGGTTTAATGTATCTCCCACACACACACACACACACACACCAGGTGCAGTCACTGCTGAGTTAAATGGCCCGGCATCAGAAAGGCCTGCCAGCCTGCCTGCATTAGTGTCCATGTTCACAATGCATATCTAATTAGTTTCTACAATAGAATTCTACTCTGAGCTTGAGGAGTGACTGCAGAGCGGTGGAGGTCTGGTTGTGATTTATGGTCGTGTTTAAGCCGTATTTAGGAAATCGTTGAGCCTTTACATCTGGGTTTCCCTTAATGAAGTAAGACTACTGAACTTCACTGTATAGCTGAAGATGTTGAAAATCTCTGTATTTCTGTGCATTGAAAAAAAAAGTGTGTTTTCAAGTCTTATTCGTTAGTCTGATACTCTTTAGTCTGGTTTCATGCTGAAAAAATACTTTTAAGTTTAGGTTTTTCCAGTTTTCCAGGCATATACATATGCTGCTATAAAAACTGCTTTTTAATAAAGGCATCCACCTGTTAGATAACTCAGAGGAACTCAGAAATAATCTTTAAGGTTGGAGTATCAATATTTTGCATCATCCCCAACACACCGACTTAAGTGAAATGCTGGTTGAGTATTATAAGTTGAAGTTAGCGTGCCTTATATTCGGACGTATCCATTGTGTTTGATTGCTGTTTAAACCAAAGGGTTTGAAAGACATAGCAAATACAGTACTGTTGGATGTTTTAGTGTGGGTGTTTGTAAAGACACTGATTATTGGGTATTATCACCAGAATAGATACTGCATCACAGGTCACATGTCACTTGCTGTTTTCAACACCTTCAAAGCACTGCATCAATGGTAACTTGTGTTTAAGAACTACATCAGAGCACATGGTGGATAGTTCAAAGGGTTAGGGACTGTTGAGTATCGCTAATGTCGGGGTCAGACTACTAAACGTCACCCCTATTTTAGCTTAATCATGCAGGTGTAAAGTGTCAGGTCGGGTTGTGAATGACAATGGGGCGCTAATGCCAAATACAATCGATTTGTTTTTCTCCGGTGCGGGAATGAAATTCAAGTTAAGAATATTAAATATGTCAGGGTCTATGGTTGTGTGTTTCATCTTCCAGTGGGTGGAACTTTGAAACAACAGAGGAAAAGGATAATCTAGTTTTAGAAACAAACACCCCATCCCCTTCAACCTTTCCTCCAGGGAACTAATACTTTTGTTTGCATTTTTTATTCCCGGAAGTTGGTTCCCTAGCAACTACTTCCCGATTCCCCCATTTAGCAGACGCTTCTATCCAAAGCGACGTACAACTGGAGCACACATTCATGCACCGATAGCAGCAGCTACCATGCAGGGTGAATGCTAACTATCGGGAGCAATTTAGGGTCCAGTGTCTTGCCCAGGGACACTTGTGCATGTGGCGGGGAGACGGGGGATCGAACCACTGACCCTGCATTTGCTCTCGACCACCCTACCCACTGAGCTTGCGGCTTGCGATGATTGGTCTGGGACTAATGTTGTAGTCTATCATATACAGATCCAGGCAGTTTTTTTCAGTGGGAGCATTGAGCATTGGAGCGTTTCCAGCAAACGCACAGAGCCGATGTGTAGAGTCGCGGCGGGGATGGGAAGAGTGAAGCATTCCCAGCTAATCCACATTGCCAGAGGGAAGTTCAAGGGGCCTGAGATAATGGCGCGATCCCAGAACATACACAGGGCCAGTGGGTATTTCAGGGGGCATGGGATTTCACAAAAGCCGTTGGTGTATTGATCAGTAACACTTTTTGCCTAATGTAATACACGTCTTCACATTGTCAATTCTATCCATTTGTGCAACCATTTTTATCTATTCTTATTTAACTTCTATATTTCTCTGCTGTGTCCTGTTTTTCTGAACCAACACATTTTCAAAACATCAATAAAGTTTCATCATAACCTTTTTCTATTTCTCATTTCCTTTATTTCTTTCGTACATTTTTTCCTGCATACTTGGGATTTTCAGATTAGCATTTCTGACATATTTTTCTCTGCTTCTCTCCGCAGGTGTTTCTCTCGGTCGGACCACCTGGCCCTGCACATGAAGAGGCACATCTGAAGAGAACAGAGAGAGAGAGAGAGAGGGAGAGAAGCAAGAGGAGAGAGAGAGAGAGAGAGAGAGACAACGAGGAGGAGGAGACACAGGAGGAGAAAGAGAGAGAGAGAGAGAGAGAGAGGGATGGGCAGTCAAGCTACCAACCAACCACCCGCCTTGTTCACCGCGTCCATAAAGCAGTCGGCGGGCATGACGCCTGCAGAGCAACGCTATCCGTCTGAGAAGGGGCCGGAAAGATACAATGGACTAACCCCCCCTTCCTTCTCATTGGAGGAAAAACGAGGAGTATAGCTAGATTGTTGTTTTTCTTTAAAAAAAAATACACACGCACACACTTGCAAAAGTGAACACTCAGCGCACCCGTCTTTGAATGCATCGTACCCGGTGAACCCCGGGCTGCTCTTCACGTAGCTCCAGGGGTCTTGGACACTGCCAAACCTACATATACTTAATAACTCGCTTGATAAAACATTACGCCGCCTTTATTTTTTACTTTCTCTTATAGTCAGTGTGTTTAAAAACCATGAAACCACTTTTTCGGGTAAGGAGATTCAGAGTTCAGTGGGGGGAAATACTTTTTAAATATCCATATAGTCAGTTGTTAGTGGCTTTTTACCGGCTTTTTTCAAATATCAAATACTCAACTTTTTACGTTTTTTGAATGTTTCTCATACACACGGAACATATGGAGAAGAAAAAAACACCATCATCTGCCGCCGTCAGCTTTCAGTAAACTACGTGAAGGAAAACAACAATGCCAAAATCTTGCAGGAGAGAGAGACCGTACGGAATGGATTGACTTTCTAGCAGAGCTGACAATCGACAAACCCAGGGACCCCCCCCTCGGTCAGCGAGCGCTTGCTGCAGCTCTCGTCCTCCCCCCCCCCCCCCCCCTCCAGGTCCGGGTGTATCGCATCTCTCCCCTTCACCGAGACGCCCCTGCCCGACCTCCTCCGCAGGGTCCCAATCTCACAGAAAAAAACGCGCAGCGACACTTTCTTCCCCCCTTTTTTCTACTTTAGAGGACGATAAATTCTTCTTATTGTTGTTATTACAAAAAAGAATGACACTTTGTTATTTTCTCTCTATGGGAAAAATGTCTTAAAACTCATTGAATTGTGTTTGAGGGAGAGAAAAAAAAACATTTGAAAAAATATCTAAAATGACTTCGACAGAATGTGTGGGGGATGAAAAGGAGAGCATTGTTGTTGCTTTTTTTTTCTCAAAATCCCCCCATGTGCAAGCGGGCCGTGCTTCTGCCGTCTGTAAGCAACCAGTGGATGAACAAAAAACAAAAAAAATAACAGAATCATAAACCAACTCTCCGGAAAAAAAGGGATTTGTATTTTTTTGGGACTAAGAATCAAAGCAGAGTAGCAGAGAGGTCTTCAGTTTAGTTCCTGCTGCTCTTTCTGCGGTTGACTCTTGCTAAAAAACAACAAAAAAAAACTTGCATGACCCTCTGTGATCTCGCAATCTACCAGAGTCAGACCAGAGTCAGGCGGAGGATACGGATATACAAACTTTTTTTTTTTCTTCTGTTTTGTCATCCTGGAAGCTCTTTCACAGACTTGTCTCCCTGGCAACTATACTGCAGGGAAAAGAACAGAGTCTGATGAGGTGCTTTTCTTTGGTTAATTCAACGTGACGGGACTTAAGACGCAGACCAACCTTTGTGTGTGGTGGTGGTGGTGGTGGTGCCAAACAAACAAACATGGTCACACCGGCCCCCCGCTCAAAATTTGCCTGTTTTTTTTCGTATCCATTGACTGCACTGACTTTCTTTTCCAATGTTATCTGTGCTTTTTTTTCTACAGCTAAAAAAAAGGAAACGCAAAGATAAAAAAAAAAATAAAAATCATAAAAAGACTTTGAACAAAAAAAAAAAATCCAACACAAAAACAATTCCGTCTCGCTCTACACATTGTATACAGAACAAGCACACATCCTCCGTCAAGACACACACACACACACACACACACACACACACGCAAAGCAGTTTCTTTGCTCACGGCTCCTCCCGAGATAAGACTAATAAGATTTAGGAAAATAATTATTAAACCAATGAACGGAGTTGGAAAACAAAACACTGCTTTATTGCACCCCCCCCCCCCGACACACACACACACACACACAGCTCATACACACACACACACACACACCGCACACTCTTCCTGGAATTACATGTTCTGCTCCCAGATCTTTTTTCACAGTAGGAATTTAGCAACTGTTGTTTAGTAGAAGGGTATCTTAGCTCTCGGCTGGAGGTAACAAACGATTTCCAAATCCTTTGAAGTGAGTAATCAGCTTGTTCTCAGTTCCAACAATCACCCACATATCCCTCGCTACAGTTTGTGCCTCTCATTTAATCAGCGTTTTTACTTCAGAGACCGTGGTTACATTGTTGCCATGTTATTGAGGGTTTAACGCTATTGTTTTCATCAAAATTGAATATGGGTGAAACCATAGCAGCCATTCTTTTCTATAAGAGAATTGTAACATTGTTGAAAACATGTCAATAATTCCTCCATGACCCCATCTCAATGTGAAAGGAATCAGCCCAAGTTTATGTAAATATTTGAATAAGCTTTAGAACCAAATTAACCTTGCCACAGTAATTAACATAATAAAGAAGTATATAAATACAATTTAGGCATGGAATGGTTTGCTTACTGCTTTTTTTGCTAGCTTGAAATGCAGCTAGCGGCCTTGCTAGCCTGGTTTTTTTTTTTAAGGTGCTACGAGGAACTTTTAAATTGTTTCGAAACAGTCACATTTTTCCTCTGATGATCATAAAGCGGTGACAAGAATGTAATCACAAACTCTAAAATTTCCAATGTAAAAAGAAAGATAAAGATGAGAGGTACAGAACTGAGGCGAGCGCATATCCACAACGCCAGCTTCCTGTTCTCAATGGTTGCAGAAAAAAAATCCACTTTTATTGCTGCTCCATCCATCCGCCCATCAACACCTATATGCCCCGTAGCGCATGCTAACAGTCTTAACACTCACTGGTGCGGGCTGGGTATAAGGGTGCAGGCTTCCTGAAGCTGGTTCGGGGATTACACATCCCAGCGTGCCCAGTCATCGCGCCGGTCGGCCTTGCCAGGTAAAAATCGGTGAGAACACTCCCCTTCGAAGGGGGTTTATGGTGCAGCTTTGAACAATCGATACCAAAAACCTCCAGCATGTAACTGCCCTTTAGCCACGGGGCAGTCTCCCCGCTCAAGGGGAGAGATCAGCGGGAAAGACCGCCTCCATATGAGGCCCTCTGTGTCCAGCGGCAGCTTTCTCTTCTACTAACTCTTAAACTATTTCTGCTAAAATACCATGTAAAAGCAAAACCCACGTTTGGGATGCATCCAGTGTTTGACTATTCTTTTTTTTTTCTTCAAAAATGAATTGTTTTGTTTTTCTGTTACAAAAGCTGTATTTGATTGTTGTTTTCTTCAGCTTGGATGATTCAAAGTCATGCCAAAATGTCGAGACATGCAATGGGATTTTTACGAAGGAGCCCTCCTATAACAGGACGTACAATCATAGAGGGATGGGGATCGTAGCACTTTTGTGAGGCTTTTGATGGCATGAATGTGTGTGTGTGTGTGTGTGTGTGTGTGTGTGTGTGTGTGTGTGTGTGTGTGTGTGTGTGTGTGTGTGTGTGTGTCGTTAGTAAGGAAAGCAGTGATTCAGTAAAGTGGTCGATAACAGATTTTTAACTGCTGAATTGTGTGTGCAACCATATGGGAGAAATGTCGGTTGGTACATTTGCTGTTTTGAAATGCTTTTAATCAAAGCAATGGCTGACAATGTGTTTATTAAGGTTTTTTGTTTGGACCCTTCATCCGTTTGTTACATTCATTCATTCACACAAGTCACGGAGCTCGATATCTTGAGTCAAAGAGATGCAATCTTTGTATTAAAGTCTCTGCCAGATTAGCTATAGAGTATAGACGGTTTCCTTTAAGGACACGTATGGCTCATTAATTTCCCTTTCTCTATCTTACTAAAAAAGCTCAAATCAGAATGTACCCATATTTGTTCAGATTATTTAAATGATACACATGCATGGGTATGAATCATATACAGGCTCAAACACTGTAGTCTAAAAGTCAGTTGCATAATCAGCAGCTCATTTGCATATTGTATCCATGGTTACGTCACTTTGTATTTCATCACTCATTTTCTGAACTAAAATAAACTGTATATCTCATGAGGACCAAAATGACAATGCCTTCAGCATCAGTAAGAAGCAAACTTAGGCCTGCATGTTGACATCATGTTACTGACATCAAATAATGGGTTGAATTTATCTGCTCCTTGTGAAAAATGGTGGTAGCCTACGTTAAGGTAAAAATCAAGGAACTGACTGGGAAAATGATGAGCCAAACTTTAAAAAAAATTATTGTGTCACTTTCATCTCATTTCAGAGTCCATACATTTTAAAATGTGAAGTTAAAACCACAGTTGCTGGTCAGCATGCAACAACAAACACAACTCAAAGCTCTTCTCTTAAGCTCTCTAATTAAAAATCCCTCTTGACACTCGACAGATTTCACTTCTGAAGCAATTCTTTCACATTCCGTTTTCCTTCATGTCCCTTTTAGCCTGCTGCTGCGGAAGCAACTTTCTTTTCTGTCACAGTTTTGTGCTCTGGGTCTATACTCTGTCTGTCTCCTGAGCCACGCTACAGCAGCCGTCCCCACTGCTCTGATTAGCATTAGCACTCGCGGGTCCTCCTCTCTTCTCCAGTTGCAGTTGGCCTAATGAGATAGCTTTGGGTCACTGGGAAACTGAATGGTCCGTAGATGGAAACAACAGGGACCTTGAGCCCGAGTGATTCCAGCCCCTCTCTCTCTCTCTCTCTCTCTCTCTCTCTCTCTCTGTCTCTCGTTACCCAGTGGACAGATTTGAGATTTGACGAAGAACAAACAGACGATCCTGTTAGCATAGGGAGGGGCGGGGGGGGGGGGGGACTGTGCCGGGGCGACAGAGATATATTTGTTAAAGAGACTAAACTGTGATGGAAAAAAAGAAAAAGGATTTAAGAAATAATTTACCCACATGAATATCCCAATCATTAAATCAGCCTCATGCATTTTTATCTCATGGATTACAGATAAAATAAATTACCATTTATCTACAAAAGTCCCTGCAGATATTTAATCCACGCTGTGTTGCCCGCCCGCCCGCCCAAACCAACCCGCTCTTCCTCTTCCTTTTCCTTCACAGTTAAAAGTGTCATTCTTGTTTCCCTCCATCCCCCCCCCCCCCCCACCACCATCTCTCCCTCTCTGTCCACAGCAGTTGTCAATGCACAATCAGCTGCGGGAATGCTGAATGCACACACGTTTTTTTGCCCAAAGATTTGCATATTTTTGCAAGTTGAACTGCTGTGAATGTAATTAGATGTAGAAGAGGGAAAGAGCCGAGAGAGGCAGGGACGCAGAAAAAGATGGATGGAGAGGAGGGTGATTGTTTTTCTTACATGATCGTCCCATTAAATCTTAATTACCGGTATGCTCTGACTCTTTCACGCTTCATAACAGTTCTCAGTCTCCTGTCTGCTGTCAGCTGGAGCCGAAACTCATCGTTCACAAATGTAAAATAACGCTCTCATGGTCTTATATAGGGTGCCATTATTATAGTATGGCGCTTGGCAGCTTAAGCAGGAGTGAAGAAAGCTTTAGGTTAAGTTAGCATTAGCGTCTTAGCACACTGCAAAAAGCTCCGTCAGGACTCATATTTCTGAGTCAAAGGGTGGGACTGGAGTCTCTTTGGAAATGATGTTAAAACTGTTGACTGTGGGGAAGCATTGTTAAAACTCTAAGTTCTACCCTTTGGGATTTAACTAAAGGCGCTTTCACACTGACAAGTTAGTCCACATCTGGGAATGGTTTGCCGAAAGCACTTGGTTGTATGAAGGTCCTTTCACCGGAATCCAACTGGATGTGGTTGTCTCAAAGAAGAGCCCGACAAACTGGGAAATTGTTGGTTTGCAGTTAGGAAAGCAGTTCGGAAAACCAACAAGGACGTTACTAGTTCCCAGTGTGAAAACAGCCTTTATACATTGTTTTTGACCACATGGCAGTTGTTTAAAATACAGTCATTTTGGAGGGGAACCACCAGGCTTCAGTTTCCACAGTTTTCCACCATATCACCCTGAAGAAGGATTGTCACTTTAGGCAGCTTTTGTAAATAGCGTGAGATCTGACATACGGAACGCTCTGTGTGAAACTGAACCGTTATGTGGCGAACAGACGGCGCCGTCTCAGACTTTTCAGCGTTTCTATAGATCTGCTTTAGTTCTCGCAAACATTGCACTACATGATCATACTTAGCTATCGCACTCTCCATGTGCACGCACTGCTAGCATAGTCTGTTGGAGCACTCTGTCAAAATATCCACTTAACTTTCATTACACATCCAGGATGCTCTTTGCCACCAGGAGAACCATCAATCCACAGGTCCACTCACGACAGATCAGAGTGATAACCTACTCAAAAAACCTCCGGTGAAATGCCTTTTTCATCTCTTGTTATTCTGGGGGGGGGGATATGTTGTTACTAACATTCAGTCATGCTGTGTCTTGGTTGGACTTTGTTGGTATCAGTGGCATCCCGGAGTGACTCTGTTTGTCTGTAACTACTGTGTTTGTTTGTCCATGCTTGATGTGTCAGTATATAAGAGATTCACAGATCTTTACCCCCCTCTCCTCGTGTCTGTATATTCCACCTCACCCCCCATACCAAAACCCTTCTCCACCAAAAACCCTACAACCGTCTGAGCCCTCTGGGGTCAAACATGCGCATTATAGTTCTTCAGATATCCAGCTTTTCTGTAGTTCTCAACAGCTACAGTATATGCAGCTTGGGAGCTCCTAGCAGTTCTTTTGGTGAGACTGCAATAACGTTTCCACCTTGCCAGGTATATGTCTGCGGTTAGTAGGGTTTGTTTTTGTTCAGTCGACCCATCCGTGTAAGTGCTTCTCCCATTTCTGCATCGTTAGGCCCAGGACCCATCAAGAATGCAGCACGCATTCTTCTTGGGTGCTCATTAAAGGACCACTTTGTAGTTTGGCCCGTTTGTTCCACTTCTCAGTACGCATTAGAGAGGATTGGTATCAAAAATCTTCTGTCTGTGGTGGCTCCATCAAACAGTATAGTTCTATAATAGCATATCCAAGGAAAATTGACCATCTTATTAATGGATTTTTGATCTTCTTCCTTGGAAAATGTGTTTATTAAATACACAAGCTGCCCCGTCCTACCACAATTTCCGTTTTCCAAACCATTATTTGCATAAAGTTTTATTTATGAGAAAGATATATAATCAAAAGGAATGAAAGCCAAAATAAGACACACCTTGAACAAACAATTGACATTCACCTTTAAAATGTGAGAATATGCACAACAATACAAATCTGGTGGAGACACAGAAATTATTTTGATGCCAATCCTTGTGCCACATATTGAAAAAAAATGGACCAATCTAGAGCAGTCATTTTGGTGAAAGCTGGAACTCAAACCATGGGATGAATTGACATGTGGAGAAAAAAAGCCCCAGATGTGTTTCTCCATCTGGGCCGTCCCAAAGGGGCTTCTGTTACTCTGGTACCTTCATATCAACCTGCGACCCATAATCCTTCACTCCACATTCCTCTCCTCTGTCACCGTCACGTCTGTTGATTTTTATTTTATTTTTTTATTATTTTTAAGTTCCTATTGTTTGACTTTAAAAATGTTTTGCTGTACAAAGTGTTTAAAATATTATTTGTATTATATGATGTTAGTAATGGTAATGTTCTTTATTAAGGAAGAAGAAAAATTTATTTTTGTTACTGGTCTGTTTCATAATTCTTTTCTAAATTGGTATTGTAAGATATCTATGCAAGAACTGTTAAGTGGAGCATTTTTATTTAAGAATGTAATATGTGTAATAAATGGTAGAATCTGGCCTTGTGTCTCTTGTGTTTTGTTTCCGACCTCACTGAACATTTTTTAATCCTTAAAGGTGCTCCGAGGAACTTTCAGTTTGTGTTGATTCTTGCACCCCCTTTGGACAAGAGCAGTAGTGTTTAATACCCCAGCTGTTGTTCCTGGGTGAGCGTAACCATGATGAAGGCATTGAGAAAAACTATATGAAAATAGCATTCTTTGCACTGATGGTCTTGTTTGCTCAGAGGAATAATTAGTCTGTTTCAGAAACATTTAAAAGTTCCTTGTAGCTACTTTAAATATTTGGACAGTTGCACAACAAGTCTTCATACCTTTCTGAGGGCTTAAAAGGAACATATATTCACTTAAGCTGCAAAGGAATATGTGTATGTACTGTTTCTTATACAATAAATGTTAAGGTACAATATTAGGTAAAGTTGGTAAAAATGTATTTTTCTCTTTACAGTTTATAAGGTTTTACAGTTTCCTTATTTATTTGATTTTAGCTAGTATGCTCAAGGATTAGCTTTGAAATATAAACATTTAAAAAGTGAAGTAGATTTCCGAATATGAAAGACAAGGGTACGAATGCGTATCCAATGTCAAGGGTACACAGCTGTACCCTCTTAGAAGGTACCTCCGGCAGTGACAGGGCATTGTACCCCTGAAGGTACAATAATGGAGCTTCATTTTTGCTGGGAGTGCATAACCTCGTAGAAAACGACTTAAATCATTTCCTGTTGAGACACCCAGACGACTTTAATTACCAGTAACATGGAAGCACATTATTCTTTCATAATGGCCGTTTAAGACAGATGGACACATCCGGTCCAAGCTGCGGGCAAGAACACAGACATACGGAGATGCCGAGTCACATTAATACAAAAGAAAAGGCCCCTTATTCTCAACACTGCTGGTAATTTAGGGTCTTTATTACAGATTAAAACAATCTCATGAATATCTATGGCTCTCCTCATTCCTATAAATGGCTTTTCCTCTGCTGCTCATAGTCTCCTTGCTCTTTAATTAGCGCTGACTTTTCACTGATTTAGCTGACATACAAACCCAATGACATGCGGACCAAATGAGGCAATCAAATAACTAATGGCTAACTGGGGATCAATTTAGCAGAAGTAAGGGGAGCTCGCATACATCACATATGCAATGTGAGTGTGTCCTCCTCCTACATAGACAATTGCTAATTAACTAATTAAAAGGGACCAAATTGTGATTGTGATTTCTCCTGGAAGCGCAGACTTAATATCCAATCGCCCTGATTTCAATCATCTTAACTGGTCATTTTGCTTCTTTTTTTCCCCAGTAAATACAGACATTGCATTTTCGACACACACAACAAAATCCTATGCCACACACACTGTAGCTACATTTTCTTTTGCTTACAGAGCGCTTCAGATGCCTGGATGAAGACTTTTTTTCAGTGAAAGCCGAACGCAGAGGATTATTATCAGTCCTCAGCAGTGGGGCTGTGTTGGCTGGAAAATGGGGAATTCACAATGATGATTAGTGTGTGTGTGGGCAATGTTGAAGTTTTTTTTTCTTGCTTGAGCTTATTCAGTTTCCTGTCAGAGAGGTAAAGGAGGGAATGCGGGTTGAGCCGTTTCTAATCTTATTCAGCGGCATTAGTCGCCGTGGTGTCGGGAGAAAGTGTTTACAGAAATGGCAAACATCAGCTCTCCTTATAACAACAGGAATAAACAGAAAATTGTGGTGAATTGCCCACCGTGGCCCATTCTATACTTATCTCTCAGAAGGACCATGTCAGCTCCATTGGAGTGACTCTCAGACCGCTATCCATAACCACCTCCTCCTCTTCCTCCATATAATGCTGCTTTGTACTAAATGAGGTAAAAAAAAATATCACGACAGCTGTGCAAGAGAATCCAAGCTAAGCTCTAATGTTATTCATGACGAAGCTCTTAGACTGTGAATCAAGCTAATTTAATGCAATAGCTGGAGTGTAGCTGTGGTTGCAGTATCACTTAGAAAAGACTGATTTTACCAGCAGCATTGCTGCAGTTAGATTGACGATATTGCATTGCACTAAAGTCCAAATTACTGACTATGCCGACGTTTGGATTATTTTCTATGGCAATGTTCTTCCAATCTTTGCTTTTCTATACATATGAAACGTATAGAGTAATTGATTTATGGAACAATCTAAACAAACACCTTTGAAGTAGATGTGGTTAACAAAGGCTTATTTTCACACATGGAGCAACATAGCATTTGAGCTATCTTTCCATTATGTTGTGACTTAAATTCATTTTCAGGCTCTTGCTTTTCCCAACTATTGGATAGATAAATGATTGTGATGATGAGCTATTGTGTAAATAATTAGACAGGTAAATGATTAGGTATGTCTTGTAGCAAGGTGTTAAGGTTATACGACAAAAACACTTGGTTAAGTTTAACTTATAAATAAAGATCATGCATGATAAAAGCACATATATTGATCACAAACTAAAGCAATCTCCAATAAACATGAAAGTCAGATATTCTGCACCATCTACTATAGCAGCCTCCACAGCCTTTCTTTCTGCTTGCTTCATAAAGGGCACCTGACATCCTCCACTGGCACCGGATGTGTTGGCACTGGACATAAATCACAAGGTGCAGAATCATCCAATAGGGACATCATTCCAAGGGATACTGGGCTGGTTATAGTGTAGCCTTGCTGCAGGGATGCAGAAGTGTACAGTACATCACTGTTGGCATAAACAGGAGAGCTCTGTTGTTGGGTTAATCATTAGGTGTAGTGGTTAGAGCTGCCAGCCCATAGAGGCTCAGTCCTCAGAAGCAGCAGACCATGGGCTAGAATCCGGCCTTTGGTTGTTCTCTGCATGTCATTCTCCAGTCCAAACTGTCTAATAAAAGCATAAAAATGCCCAAGAGTAATCTTAAAAAATATTCTTCTAAATTGTCAGCCACCAAACAGCTGCAGTTGTGCGTCGCGGTGTATGTGGGGCAATAAGGAGCAGGGTCCATGTCGGCTTATCAAATACCACAACACACTGCACATGATTGATGGTCCAGCCTCTAAACTTGGCCAGGAGGAGTAATTCATAACTAATCAGATTTGAAGTGTGCGCACGGAAACTCATCTCTTGTCTATTGTTAATGGTTCAAACTAGAAGAAGAAATCTGTCTGCTGGCTCCCGAGGAAAAAAAAATAAAAATACAGAAGATTAATGAGGTCTAGGTTGAATCCCAAACAGTGTAATTGGGTTATAGAATTCAGAGATGTTGACACACTTGCAAATTGGGTTCATTATTAACGGTGAAAGATGTTAAGTCCCTTTTTTGTTGCTTTGCTTTTGTAGCGATTTAGCGACGTAGCTCATCAATCTGAGCTGTGTTAACAAACGGCAGTTGGGAGTTTCCACTAAACAGGCTGATCCAAAAATATCAAATTATATATAATTCTCCTTTTCTTTCTCTCTCTCTCTCTCTCTCTCTCTCTCTCTCTCTCTCTCTCTCTCTCTCTCTCTTTCTTTCTCACACACACACACACACTCACACACACACACACACACACACACACACACACACACACACACACACACACACACATACGTATGAGCTCAGCTAATCCACTACCTGCTTGTCTTCTTAATTATAACCCTTTTTTAGCAGTGAAGTTGTGTGCAGCTGCCTTGTTTCAAAACAGGACTCGCTATGAGAAAGAATCAGCCTTGTGTAAACTCTGTAGGAGGTGGATATTGTGGGAGCCAAGAAGCACGCGCAGCAGTTTTTATTTGGTCATGCGAGCAAAAAAACATTGTTGACACAAGAAGAAACATAGGATAATATGTGTATGCAAATTTGGGACGTATACATTTGTGCCACTTGACCCTGAGTTTGAATAGAAGATATATGGACGTGTCATTTTGCATTGAGGTTTTATTTTCATATGTATCTATGAAAGATGCGCTATACAGAAGCGTATTAATCCCTCATAAATACTCCCTCTTGTACCGGTAGAGGTGATTTTGCACTTGTGATGAAAAATATGAAATAAAGAGGATCTCTGGGCACCCCCCCCCCCACTGTGTGTTGCTCTAAGACAGGTGTGTTTATTTTCCTCTTGCCTTCTCTGGTTTCCATGGTGTTCTGGGTCGTCTCTGGGCTGCCAAACTCAATAGAGCTCCCGTCGGCTTCCGGAAGGTGGGAACCCTGATTGGTTGTGACTCTGTCTTCCTGAGTTCCAAACACCATGCTTCATGACGCACAGTCAGTGTCGATAGCGTTTTGCCTCCGTGTGTGTGTGTGTGCGTGTGCGTGTGTGTGTGTGTGTGTGTGTGTGTGTGTGTGCGTGTTTGGTGCGTGTGTGTATATGTGTGTGTGTGTGTGTGCGTGTGTGTGTGTGCGTGGGTGTGTCTCCTGAGCCCAAGTTCTGTTGCAGTCTTTGCTGAGACAGTATTACCAAAAAAAAAAGGTTATTCTGACTTGTGCAACACCAATCAAGGGCTTTAGCCAGCAGAGGCAAAAGGTGAGGAGTCCGGCCTCCCGAGGGGTCACTGGAGTGCAGGGAGGGGGTCTGTGTAAATTCTGTCTTTTACATGTTCAGATAGATGAACTAATTACTGCCAGCCTCGGTGGAGGTCCGCGGACAATCAAGTCTTTAGCTTATCTGCTGCTTCCAGCCACTCAGAGGGTCAAACACACATTAGCCTGCTATCAGCGCTAATCTCTGTCTCCCTGTCAGTCTCTCTGCTTCCTCCTCACTACACTTCAATTGCTCTCTCGCTTTCTCTATCACACAAACACACACACACACACACACACACACACACACACACACACACACACACACACACACACACACACACACACACACACGGCATCCAATACGAACTTAAGTAGACAGATTGTGGCTGGCTCTTTGTGTATACTATTTTTATAGTAAATGTCAAACCAGAATCTAGTTTCCTTCAATCATGTTCAGAGGTAGTAAACTTTGGTATATTTCTGCTTGATTTCTCAGCCTCATAGACACATAAAAACTATGTTTTTAATTGTAATATTCAATGTGCACGTTTGCATGACAAAGACTTCAGTAAGGGAAAGTAGCTCCCTGGTGTGGTAGCGTTCAGGTGAAATAAATTGCTAGATTATAACTCATGTGAAATAAGACCGAAACTAAAGGTTTAAAACATGTTCCACAGTTTAATTTAAAACTGTGACGTAAAATTTAAACCACATTCACGAAGTAAGTGTAGCCTTGGGCCTCTTCCCTGCATCAGTCCAAATGTCTTACTTCACTGTAACCATAATAAGCCACCCCTGGGATAGAAATCATATAATATAATGATAGAAAGAATGGGACCATCAAGTTGTAATTTCCCCCAAAATTAATTTGGAATTGTGTGAGAAAATTGTAATGTAATAAAAAAAAAGATATTTCAGGAACAACCTGATCCTATAACTGTGAATATGATATGATATTTTTATGACTTTATTCTCCAGTATTACTCTATATTACAACGTTAACCCCTTAATACCCCAGTACCCATTGTAAGTTGGAACGTATGGCGTATAAGAGAAAGCTTAACTGAATGCAAAGGCAAGTTTCCTTTTTCGTCCTGTTTTCTTTTCTCTCATTCCCAAAAACCATTCCAGTGCAGATGGTATGCGCTTGTAAAGTCAATTATTATGCAATCTTTTTTTTTGACAAGCAATGTCTCCCTGCATTATATGTTCCGATGCTGAAAAAATCGCTCCACTCCTAACATCAAATACTCCTTTTAAAGGGGTATTTTTGCTACTATCAGAGCAGGGTAAAATTACATTGTGTCCTTCAATGTGTAATAGTTTTTAAAGGTGCTCCGAACAACTTTCAGTTTGTGTTCATTCTTGCACTCCGTTTGGAATAAAGCTGTAGTGTTTTTACTACGCTAGCTGTTGTTCCTGGGTTATCGTGCACAAGACTTAAGCATTAAGAAAAACCCAATAAAAATAGCAATCTTTGCACTTTGCACATGTAATTTTTGATCATCAGAGGAAAAATGAGATTGTTTCAGAAAATATGTAAAAGTTCCTTCGTAGCACCTTTAATTTGTCTTATCAAACTCTGGCTGCATTCAAATGTAAATAGCACAACGGGAGGCAGCAATGGTATGTATAGAGCATTACTATAGCTGCCTTCACCAAGGAAATAGCAACTGCCAACTTTCTCAGACACACAGCTTGACTATAGGCGTAATCATCCGAGCCTCCCAGAATAACAGCGTAGCATTGAGATGTAATCAGGTTGCATTACAACATTATCTGGAACAGTAATCTAGGAAATGGTCCTCTTTGTGTTTGACGATGAGCGCTGTGTGTTCTGCTTATCACAAGGAGAGAGGGAGAAAGAGAGAGAGAGAGAGAGAGAGAGGGTGAGAAAGAGAGAGATAGAGAGAGAGTCAAATATCTGTTTTTTTCTATCTTACGTCTGCCTCTGTCTCAGTCAGAGCTTCTGCCTGTTTGGTTTGACTTTATCACCGGCTGTACTGTAATGCTTTAAATTATTCAGTGGATGCACAGATCGAGAGAGGTAGAGAGAGAGGAAGAGAGAGAGAGAGGGAGAGAGACGGGTGAGGGGGTGGGGGGGACGAGAGACATTATCTTTGACAGCAGCCTCTATTTCTCTCCTCTTCCGTCTCACCGCACATCAGTTCAGATAGTGTTTACCAGAATAAACCCTCTCTCTTTTCCTCCTTCCTCCTCCATGCTTTCCTGTTTTTGCTCTGGGGTGACATTACTGGACACAAATTTAACATTTACACAGCATCTGTAGATAAGGGAACGCATTTTAAATGAGGGCCTCTGCAACATAATGCCAATTCTTCCTAATTTATAGTGTCATTTTTGTTGTACTAATGCTGCGCAAGTACAGTTCATAAAGAAAACAAGTGAATGTGAAGTAAGGGAATAAGGAAATTAAAGGTGCTACGTGGAACTTTTACATATTTCTGAAATGGCCTAATTTTTCCTCTGGAGATCATAAATGAGATCTAACAGCAAACGAGACCATCGGTGCAAAGAATGCTATTTTTATATAGTTTTTCTTAATGCCTTTGTCGTTACGCTCACCCAGGAACAACAGCGGGCATTGTAAAAACACTACCACTTTTGTCCAAAGGGGGTGCAAGAATGAACACAAACTGAAAGTTCCTCGGAGCACCTTTAAAAACTATTACACATTGAAGGACACAATGTAATTTTAACATATTCTGACAGTAGCAAAAATACCCCTTTGGTGTGGTGAGATTATTTCCGCATCAGAAAAGTCTTATATGTAAATTCTTGGGAAATTATTCATTCTACAGGTTTTTTTTAACTACTAGATATATCTTAATATTTCAGTGTACAGTATGACCTACTGAGCAACAAGGCTGGAGGTTTGGGGCAAGATGGTGCAATCCATTACTGTACCTTTACCCACTTAACACAGCTGTCGTAATTTATTTCAAAATGACAACATGCTAGAAGCCAACAACACTGGCTAGGTGCAGATGAAGAGAAGGGGTAAACAGCATTGCTCATTTTTGTCTGTCTAAGTTTTTGGGTGCTTACTAAATAGCCACAGGGTATATATAGCCTATGTGTCACTGTGTACAATGTTGTACAGTAAAAGCCTGCTTACAGTGGGGAACAGCATTGTACTGACAGGGGACTTCAGCAGCCTGCGGTGGTGGTACAGGTTTATGTGTTTTGAGGAGAGGAAAAAAACAACTTTATAAGATGAGGTTTCTACTGTAAATACTGCTGTAAAAACGTACTGAGAAAACAGGAGGGTCCATCTTTAGGCCCAGGCAGTGTTTAGATGTGAATCCCAAACTAAGCAGATCTGATGCCAACATATTTCCATACAAAACATCTCCACAGCTTCACGTAACAACAGCGCAGGAAGCTGTCTCAGCTGCCAGTCACTTCACATGCAATTATCATTAGTTGATACTTATTGATTGATAGAATAGGTACCTGTTAGTTAGTTTTAAGTTGCTAGATTGTTACAGTAACTGCATAGTCCCCTAAACGGGCAGAATTACGTTGCATGGGAGGCGTTGGTCTTGTAGTGGTTAGAGGGGTAGAGGGTTAGAGATACAAATGTTTTTTTTTTTAAATAATTCTTAAAAAAAGGAATAATGTTGCAGGTACTGATCCACAGTGGAAACATTCATGATCATGATGTCTTGGCATCGATCCAACCAAAGTCACTGGTGCAAGTGGAGGCCAACTGACTGCACACTGTCTTACCTAAACTATCTTCACTGCACTGCATAAGGTTAACTTATAATCCTTTTTCAATGTGTTATTCCGTGATTTGTTTTTAGCATGTCATTTAAATTGTAAGTCTCCCTACACACTGTACACTGTCACCACAGGATATGGAAACATTCGGTGTCATTAATCATCATTATGTGGAAGTTGAGAGCTGTCTGTGCCTTTGAAAATCAATTAACAATCTATAAATAAACTCTGTTTTTCTCCCTCCTCCTACTCCTCTCTGCAACATCACAGCTGCTGTAGGTAAAACAATACAGTTCGCTCATGCTTAAAATGAAGCGTTAAGGTCAGGGCTTTTCTTTCCTAGTGCCGGACTGGAGCTATCACAACTTAAAGGTGCTACGAGGAACTTTCAGTTTGTGTTCATTCTTGCACAGCCAAAAGCGATAGTGTTTTTACCAGGCCAGCTGTAGTTCCTGGGTGAGCATACCCATGACAAAAACATTAAGAAAAACTACATAAAATAGCATGTGTTGCACTTCTGTTTGCTGGTACATGTCATCTATGATTATCAGAGGCAAAAAAATAAGAAAAGTTACTTGCGGCACCTTTAAAGAAATGAAAGCCAGATCGACAAAATTAGACCCGTGTTGTGTTTAAATCGAAACGTCAATTTTCCTTTAATCAAAAAGCTATGGACTCTCCTCAGTTGTGAGTTAGTAATGGCGCTCTTGCCTTTGATAAGCGAGCTAAGAGCGCACCATGGATTCTCCCTGTACACAGAGCTAAAAGCCTCCAAGTCTTTGTGTCTCTTCTATCAGTCTGTAATCATCAAACATGAAACAGTATGAAAAGAGTGGACGACGGGCAGAGTTGCTGAAGGACCTGGTTCTTCTGGCATTGATACCATTGACAGAAGTAGAGAGAGAACAATGAGACCTTGTCCTTGTCTGCAACTTTTCCAATAATTAGTTTATATATTGTGAGTCATTTCAAAACAGATAGATAGATAGATGTGTGTGTGTGTGTGTGTGTGTGTGTGTGTGTGTGTGTGTGTGTGTGTGTGTGTGTGTGTGTGTGTGTGTGTGTGTGCGTGCGTGCGTGTGTGTGTGTGTGTGTGTGTGTGTGTGTTTAGAGAAAGATAGACTTTTCTATGTGTGTGTTTTCTGCACCTGGTGCATCCTGGAGCAGGCTATTGTGGAAGAGGAAAAAGGAAGAGGAAGCCTGAACTTTAGGCCAGGAACACACACGTATACACATGTATAGACCATTCACACACACACACACACACACACACACACACACACAATCAGCTTCGAATGAGTCAAGGTTTCAGGTCATCCTTTAAGAATCTGCTCTGATAGAACTAGAACAAAGAGCAACGAACACAACATCAAATCACCACACACAACACAGT
>CM049405.1:6862500-6955000 GCA_026929865.2 Hyperoplus lanceolatus | reverse complement strand
TGTGTGTGTGTGTGTGTGTGTGTGCGTGCGTGCGTGCGTGCGTACGTGCGTGCGTGCGTGCGTGCGTGCGTGTGTGTGTGTGTGTGTGTGTGTTTGCGTATCCGTATCCTCTGTAATTACCCGTCTGATGCTCCTGCAGCTCAGTAACCTTGTTCTAGGTTTCTGACTGTTGGTGTGCATCGGGTACACAGAGCTATTAACAAGCTCCATGGCTGAAATCAGCTCCACTTATCTATGCAGATTGTATGAGTGAAACAGGATACACTGTTCCATTCTGACGCTTCAAGGGGTTTTCTTGAAGCTCTCCATCCATCCACACACATAGCCAAGATGTCAATAGTCTGTGTGGTAAGGTCCAAGTCCTGAAATAGCTCTCTGTGTTTGTATTTTCAAAGCATATAACATTAGCACAATAAATATGGTCTATGCAGTGCGTTACATTAAGGCCAGGTCATCTCTCCATATGTTTCAGTGGCCATGAAAAAAACTCTCCTCGGAGGATGTTATAACAGAAGATATCAGGTTTTGTATTGGGATATTGGTCCCCCTTTGACAGCTTTGAAATACTCATATCATTTTCACTGAATTTTCATTAACGGTCATCATTAAGAAGTTAGTCTTTATTAGTCAATTTACACAAGGAATATTGTAATTCGTCTTTTCACACATCCCCTCTCAAGTTACCACACTTTGGAGGGCATTAGAGCACAGGGTCAGCCATAATACAGCACCCCTGGATGATGCAGTTCACGGTTAAGTGCCTTGCTCAAGGACACAATGGTAGAGATTGTGGGCACTGTAGATTTAAGACCAGCCACCACTAGTTTTACTACCGACACCCTCCTGTCCGGTTCTGGGGATCGAACCAGCGACCTCATGGTTACTGGTCAGCCCTTCTTTCCTCTAGGCCACATTTTCCCATCAGAGAAAGGCCTCTTGTCCCATTTGTCCCCACTCAGACTCACTTGTTGACATCCTCATTGCCATGCCTCACCTGTCCACTATAGGCCCTCAGTCTGTTCCCACCTTTTCCCAGGTGGCAGGTCATCTCCACACCTGCTCCTCATTACCTGTTAACTCCATAGTATAAATACCTGCTCTTTTGCACCTGTACTTTTTTTTTTTACTTTTAAGTGTCTTTGTTGCTATCTTCCAACCATTCCTTACTGGTCACTGTCCTGTTCCCTGTACAGATGCCTCTTATAAAGGCCCTTTATTAGCTGATTTGTTTGTACCCCTCTAAGCGTTTACATGTTTGCAAATAGTTGAAAACATCAGGCACATAAGGAGCAACATTAAGCATGCACACGGAGTCATGTCTCTGGCGACCTCATGAAAGTAAGTACGATTTCAGCTCTTTTGTCTATCCCTCCTGGGGGAAATATCTGGCTCTTTAGCTGCTAAACGCTCCACTGTATTCACTGCAGCTACAGTCACTTACTTCATCTGTGTGCTGTTTGGTGCTGAGCAGGTATAGTGTGTAAACAAAAAGGAGCTGAAAGATGCTGACAAGCTCCGGTGGCCAGATCAAGTAATCTGTCAACCAAATCAACCATTTATTTAACACTATTTTAAAACTCCCTATATATATATATATATATATATATATATATATATATATATATATATATATATATATATATATATGTCTGCTGTTACTAAATAAATAAATAAAAATTGCTGGGTAACACTTTATTTTGATAGTCCACTGTTGACACTCTACAAGCTATCAGCAGATATGCAGTTGCATGTCAACAGTGAATCAGTTGATATTCAACAAATCTCTATCAACAGATAAGTAAAATGCATTCAACCAACTGTCAGGTTAACTTTAAGCTGCATTATTGACATGTAACTGCATGTATACTGACAGCTTGCAGAGTCAACAGTGGACTATCAAAATAAAGTGTTACCAATCGCTGCTGTACATATTAATTTATTCCTGATGAACCTTTTAATCCTTTTTTCTTTTATTATATTCATGTGATTCTGCAATAGTGATTTACACCCACAACAACAGCGCAGAGGTCGTGATTTTTAATATTTTTTTTTTTGATTTGCCTTAAGATTTGCTTTTAGCGATTTATCCATGAGTGCAGATTGATCTGAAGGTTTTTTCCGCCTCACAACGGTCTCTTTTCAAAAGGCTTCGTTCTCCTGTTCAGTTCAGTGCAAAGCGAGGCCAACGTTTTCAATGTATTCACTGTGAAAAAGCATTTTTTTCTGTAGCGCTTCGGGGGTGGAATCTGCTGCTGCCTGAGTGTGTGGATTGAAGGCCACATCGGGAAAGAAAAAAAATTAATCTTTTGAAAATCTATCTGCGCCATTGAAGTACATGGTGATAATGTGTGCGAGGGGGGAGAGAGACTGTATCAATTGTATGTTTGAAGGTGCATTACTGACATATTTTCCATCAGTCACTTGCCTTACCTTCCTTTGTTCCTATGTGTTCTCAAGCCTCTTTCATCAAGGTCCTTTGGGTCACAGAGCAGCAGCTGCTTACGGCTTTTTTTGTTACGGTCCTGAGGGTTTGACCTCTGACCTTGTGTATGTTACAGCAGCATGCGCTCCATTTATACTCAATTTAACACAGCAATATGAGTGAGGACGGAGCAGGCAGGATCAATGAAGGGAGCATGCCTCGAATTGAGCAGTATGGAGCTTCATCTTTGTACAAACGAGGGAGGAGGGGTGAGGGGAGGGGGTTGAGGGTTAGGGTTGATGTGAGATGTTTATAGTCCCATAACAATGTCATGTTTGGGGATAGAAAGCTCCCAATATCAACAGACATGAGTCAATGTTTTATTCAGCGGTTTTATAAAGTCATGTTTCTCTCTCTCAGAGACAGAGAGTGAGAGAGAGACAGAGAGAGAGAGATCATCAGGGATCCGACCACCAGATGCAAAACTAAAGGAATAATGCTGATTTTAACATGAGCATTTCATGTGTGGAATCTCAAAGATGTGTATTGTTTCAAAATTTGAATTATAGACAACAAAGGCCCCACATAAACAATGTAAACAGTGTAGCAGTAGTAGTGCTGGCGCTTTCAGTTGATTCATTGATTATTTGATTGATAAGAGTATTAATTTTCAAGAATTTTGATATGTCATTTATTAAATAAAAATAAAAATGCCAAACATTATCCGGTTCCAGTTTCCCAAAGCTTTAGATTGGCTTTTGTCATCTGTTTTTATATCATTTTATGATGAATATCCCTGGGGTTTTGGCCTGTTGGTTGTGCCAAAATAGTTATTTTTTATACACTAAAAATATTAAGCGATAAATATACTGAGGCTATAGTGGGATGTCATTAATATTATAGGTATTTGGTCATAAACAAAATAATAACATTGCATTGAAATTGTGACCTTTTTATAGTGCTGAAAGAAAAGGTATCCCTAGTATACAAGAATGCTGTACAAAAAATGGTCGATCAACCCTATGAAAACTCAAAATCACTGATTTTGCCTTTTTCTGTTTGAGACCCTTTAAAATCAAATAATGCCTCCTCCTCACAAAGCTACATAACAGGTTTTATTTGTCAATGAGCTGTGAGCTTTTTAATAAAATATTATTGTTCCTTTCTCAGATTGAGAAAACGTAATTTTGTGTAGTAATGTTTTTCTTCTTTGCTGCTTGTGTCATATATACAGCAGAAACCCTGAGGTGCTCCCCACCCCCACACTGGGAACCACTGCCTTCAGTTTAAAAGCCTCAGGCAGTAGTTTATATTTGGTGATATTACTCACCTTATCAGGTCCCAGACTTCCATCATATATTGATTTATTTCAAAATAAATCTCACTGCATTGCCTTGAGAGGTCAATATAAAGGCAATTACGTGAAACATTTCTGAGCCAAGGATCGCTTAAGAATTTAGACAAATCTGAAGAGATAACGAATCATATTTGCCAGATTCAATATATATATATATATATGAGGCTATACTTTGGAAATGGTGAAAGGTTAAAGTGAGTTTTTTTGTGAACCTGTGTGTGTGTGTGTGTGTGTGTGTGTGTGTGTGTGTGTGTGTGTGTGTGTGTGTGTGTGTGTGTGTGTGTGTGTGTGTGTGTGTGTGTGTGTGTGTGTGTGTGTGTGTGTGCGTGCGTGCGTGCGTGCGTGCGTGTGTGTGTGTGTGTGTGTGTGTGTGTGTGCAAATTTCATAATAAAAAATATAAAGTTTATTGATTGATGTGGTCTGAAGCAGTTTGACCTTTTTCTAGTGGACTTGATCCCACTCACACCACACGATAAATGGATATTTTTTTTCTCCAGATTGGTTCATTCATATTCAGCTGTGAAAATAGTGAAAGTGGAATATTTTAACACAATAGCAGCCCACCTGCTTGAATCAGGGGATTACAATAAGATATGTTGTTACCTGTAGTTACCAGGTGTGGATCATGTAGGGATACAACACAATAGGAATCTGTTGCTTAGTAACAGTTAAATATGCAACCTTCAGCAGTGAGAATGATTTGTGGACAATGATACAGAATCATGTGTGCACCACATAAAATATCAATTTCTGATTGGTTGGCAGGTGTCCATCCATAGGCAGTTCATTTTTCATATGTTCCCTTATGCTGTCCTTTATGTTCCCTTATGCTGTCCTTTAAAGGTGCTACAAGGAACCTTTAAATATTTCTGAAACTGTCTCATTTTTCCTCTGATGATAATGAATTAGATGAAACAGCAAACGAGACCATCAGTGCAAAGAATGCTATTTTTATACAGTTTTCCTTTATGCCATTGTCATGGGTACACTCACCAGGAACAACCGCTGGTGTAGTAAAAACACTATCGCTTCTGTTCAAATTGGGTTCAAGAATCAACACAAACTGAAAGTTCCTCAGAGCATCTTTAAGTTTGGTTACTTTGTCTTGTCTTTGGCCCATCAACCAACAACAAAATAAACAATCCAGAGCTCTGAGGACATCACAGAACAAATGAAATAAACCTAATGTTCATCTAGCCAGACAGTGGGTTCTCTGTCCTTCTTAAAATGAGTCTGTTGAGATCTCAGAGCTTATCTGTTCGATGTGATGAAGAGGGGAGAGGAGTGAATCAGTCTTCTTGACTTGGGAATCGCTCCCCTGTGGAGTAAACACCCGCCGTGCATCTTCTGCTCCACTGTCGTCTGCCCTCTGCTTGTCTCTTGTCTGTCCATTGGCGGTTTGCCCAAAAAAATACTCTTCCGCTCAAATATCATGGTGTGCAGCAAATCCATGAGTATCTCTCAAAATATGAATATTTATTTATTTATTATTATTCTTTCGGACAATTCCACACAATACACAATTATCTCTTTCACATCATACATCATACTTTGTGTTGTCCGAAGGGTGACGGAAGAAGCCAAAGGCTTATCAGGTCCTGCCCCCATTTTCATCAGATTCAGATACACAGATACACACTTACTTTTACAGAAAAAGAAAAAAAGAAAAAACACAATTGTATTTATTTTATATTTAATATTTCCAGATGTAGAACTAATATCACTGAAACATCCAAATGAATAAATTAACATTACCTTGAAATTGACCGTACACTCATTCCTCTTATTGGGATTTTATTTATTGTTTTTCTACAGAGCCCTTTAAAGGTGCTCCGAGGAACTCTCACATGTATCAAGGTTCAAGAGCAGCAAGGAGATCATTGTAGAACCATAGCAATAAAACTAGATTAGAGGTGTTCGATGCATTATATGTCTGCTGTGTGCATCCTCATTCATTAGGGATGCATTTGAATTTATACTAATATGAAATGGTGCTTTCATAATGGAGAATGATATTTGCAGTAAAAGTCATGCAGATCAACAGTTCATCATACACACAGGCCGGTAGCCCCTCACTGATTGGTTCCTACTGCTGTGGTAGTCTTTAATTAACATATCTGTGTGACAGTGGTGTGTGTGTGTGTGTGTGTGTGTGTGTGTGTTTGGTTGTGTGCATGCGTGTGCTGGCAGAGGAGTGTGAAATTGGCTAATTAACGTGACCTCCCTTTGATCCGAGGAGAATACACATATGACATCTGAATTGGGGTGAGCCGGAGGGATAGGAGGGTTCCTGGAAAATTTGTGTGTGTGTGTGTGTGTGTGTGTGTGTGTGTGTGTGTGTGTGTGTGTGTGTGTGTGTGTGTGTGTGTGTGTGTGTGTGTGTGTGTATAAGTGTGTTGCCAAGCTCGCTGCAGCTTTCTGAACTTGATTTAACCCTCTGTTAACCCTCTAGCTGCAAAACACAGAAAACAACAACATCTAGGTTAACTCTCAGTCTTATAAGTTCTTACTTTGTAAAGCAAGAGGTGAAGCAAAACAGACCCATTAATTTAAACGCGTTACTCTATTACATATGTGTGAAAATGGCCAGGATTGTAAGCATCTCGTTTTTTTTTCATAGGTACACATGTGACATACTGTATATTAATAGTTCATTGTATCATACTACTTTTTATTTGTTCAAATTTTTGTTGGGTGATTGCATATTGCATTCAGGTACACTAAAGCTTTGGAATAATGCTGCATTACACACAGTAGAATAATATTTTTTTTGCTTGAGGAAAATAGAATAAGGATCATAATTATACCAACAAACAAACCTCATTTAGTCAATACCATAAAGTCAGAATAAAAACCGGTAAGATATTTTGCGTTGTATCATTGTAAAATAAAACCTTAACATTGTTATGGGAAGATCAAAGAGTGAAGCAACAATGCATAAGGGTAAACAAGGAATTAGCTGTTCTGTGAGCACATAGTTGCGCCAGATGGAGGGAGTTAAACACAAAACAGATGGACAATGAACTGCTTCATCACACCAATATGTAAGAACCATATTCACTTCTGCAGTGTGTGTTTCCTCCACCACAGACACTGAACCCGGTAGCATAATATCAGTGTAGTTATTATTGTTTAATTTATATAAGAGAGAGTTTATTTTTTTTATCCCATCATTATGTCTAGCCTGTTTGCATTTTTACTCAAGCCCAGAATCAATGAAAAAAGTTTTTTTTTAAACTGTAAAGGAAAAAAAATATGATTTTGCGTTTGTGTGAGTTTGTGCTTAGATGTCATACGTCACTGATGTATTGTGAATATATGTAAGTCCACTGAGGAGAATTTGCTTCTATTTATTGTAACTGTTCAGCAGTTTCTTATGTTAACAGTTTATTATAATGATGTAGTTGAGACCAAAGATGTCCTCTGGTGTGCAATAGGGCTAAGTTTTAACATATTGTATTAACAAATGACAGGAATCATATATTTCTAATATGACGTCACCAAACTTCCCTCTGTCTCATGAGTCTATGTGTGCTCCACTAGCATATTCAAATGTTTGTGGCATACCCTTCCTCATGGTATGTTACAGTAGTTGGGGAAAAAAAGAAATGCACTGTTTTGCCTTACTTATCCCAGAATTAATTTGGCCCAAGTCAGGTTCAAAATTGCGTAAATCGCAAAGGCATGTTCATAAATTGGCCTAAGTCATGTTATCCTCTCATGTTACACAATTGACTGACATCATTATTTGTATATCAATAGTCATCTATTGTCATAACCTTTTTGTTTGAAATGATTCATAAATATCATATACTCTATATATGATTCAGTTTTTTCTGTTTTCTGAACAACTTGAAAATATGACTTAGGCCATTATTTTAAGAGGGTGATGATGACTACAAACTAGTATCCAGGGAAATTAAGTCCTGATAAATACTTAAAACGAAACACCAACCCAACAAATCATGGAGCATGTAAAGGGAAAATTAAAGTGGTCCGAGAATTGAGCCTTGAGGAACTCCACAGCCCACAGGGGAAAAATTTGACTTTTTAATTTCAGTTTGACATTAGATATAGCTCAGCAAAATTTGTCAGATTATCATTTAAATAGTATGTACATATCTATTATAATTATGTTCCACTTCCTCCATCTACCATTGTTTTTAATGTTTGTGTTCTTAGTCCGGCCCCCTGTGAAACACATTGCAATGCACAAATCTATGAATGCAATACAAAAACGGTTTAATTGATCTTTGTTTGATTAATTGTGTCAAAAGCTGTGTTTTAATTGAGAACTTATCTGCTGATCTTTCTTTTACCTCCACTCTCCATTCTTCCATAATCTTTCCTCTTCCTCTCCGTCCACGTCTCTGTGTGTCCATTCTCATCCCCTCTGTCTGTCTCTGTCACATCACGTCTCTTCTTCAGTCTTTCAATGTCTCCTTCAGGTTCATTCTGCTGTGCCTATGTCACACTGAGGTCTCAGCTCTTTCTCTCTTTTCTTTTTTTTGTTTATCCCTTCTGTTTCCCCCCTGCTCCTCCTCTTCTCCCTCTCTCTCTCTCCCCCTCTCTATCTTTCTCTCTCTTACTCCCTTGCTCCCTCCCTCTCTCTCTCTGTTCCCCTCCATCACCTCCTGGGTAATGACAGGGGGACAGGTGGAGACCAGACCATCACTACCACCAGTCTGTGTGTGTATGTCTGTGTCATTCACACACACACACACACACACACACACACACACACACACACACACACACACACACACACACACACACACACACACACACACACACACACACACACACACACACACACACAGATGGTGGACAGGGGTCCCTGCCGGCCAGCCTGTCTGTCTAGTGATGGGGTGTTGTTGTTGTGGAGTGCACCCAGCCACACATGATTACCTAGACAAACACACACTCACTCACTCACTCACTCACACACACACTCTCTCTCTCTCTCTCACACACACACATACACACACACACACACACACACACACACACACACACACACACACACACACACACACACACACACACGCACACACACACTATTCCATTCTACGTAGCACATATGGGACTCAGCACCAAAACAAGTCACCTGCTATTCCAGAAACACACATACACACACACAGGTCTGTAAGAGGATCAGAGGGCTGTACTGATAATGCATATTTTGTGTGTGTGTCTGCTTTATGTAACACTACGTGTATTTACTGTTCTGTTCTCCAAGATAATAAAATATTTACTTACATTTGAAAGAAAATAATCAGAACATTATATGAATGTTGCCTTAAACTATATGCTGATTAATCGTTAATGGTTCACACTCTCTCATGAAGTTGCCATTACTGTGTTGGCATGTTATAAGCGGACATTATTTCATGGACTGTTAAAGTGTGCTTTCTCCAGTGAGATGATTTCATAAACTTCAATTGTTTCTATGATTAAAAATGAGCTGAAAGTGTACTTTGGTACAATACATTAAATATTAACATTTGTCTATCCAATCAATACAAATCAATATGTCATACATGAGCTTTATTTAAAAGTGATTCTTGTTACTCCAGTTCATCCCAAAGGTGTTGGACGGGGGTGGAGGTCACCTTTGTGCAGGTGCAGACGACGACGTGCGTGTCCCTATCACGTCAAAACTGTTGTCACATGTCAAGAGGTATGTTTGTCAAACAGCAAAGGGCAGTGGTGTCTCTAAGGTCAGAGAGGTGAAAGTGCCTTTGAGCAAATACAATGACTTTCCAAACTGCACAGGTGGAGGAGCTGGGAAACACCAGACTGTGGATCAACTGTGATTAAGGCGAAAGTAAGCGATTATTTATGGTGTGTTTATGATAATTTGCATTTTGAGCATCTCTTTTAGAACAACGTCATCAAACCCTCTCCCCCTTCTAATACTGTTCCAGGGAGACTGTGTGTGTGTGTGTGTGTGTGTGTGTGTGTGTGTGTGTGTGTGTGTGTGTGTGTGTGTGTGTGTGTGTGTGTGTGTGTGATCACCAGGGACTGTCAGAACAATGGAGTCTGATCTTCTGAAGCTCATTAGCTTGATTGAGAACAATGTTTGAAAATGAGTGTTTTTTTTTGTTTTGTTTTGCATGGACGTCTTCTCATCTGTTTAGCTTGGCTGATGTTGCTAAGTGACATGAAGTGCAAAATAATCACTGCACAAACCCATGCAATTATTGTTCCTCAAATGAAATGATTCAACATAACAATCTACAGCAGTGAAATATTGTTTACACGTTGCAACTCAACGATTCAACGTTCTATGACCACGGCTTTAAAACCGCACACCTCCATTTATAAACTTGTGATCTCCATAGTCCAACGTGAGATGACCCCGATGACATCACTATGACATCATCAATATTATCCTCTCAGACTTGACAAAGGGTTTACAGAGCCATTGGAGACACTATTACACTGTTTTTCATAGGCAGAGTCGAACCGAACGAGACAGAAAACATGATCTTCATTTGTGAAATTTGATCCCTTTTTATGTGAAGCAAGTGCCCAAAAACATTTGTTTACTTGGCCGTAGTAGTTATAAATCTTTGCCCGTAGAGAAGTCTTGCACAGGCAGTACCAGTCTACAGCCTAATAGAGAGGAAAGGAGGAAGTCAGACTTTGTTATATATAGAGCAACACAGTCAGCTGAGTGACAAGGTGGATGGATTGGTCAACAATATATTGGACCTTTATACATCACTTTACCACCAGTCAATCAAATAGCTAAAGGACTACTTAATACTTATTCAGCCAGCCAATTAACCAAAAATTAAATACCGTCCTGCAATATATTATAACATCCCAAAATCCTGAATGTCTTTGGGATTCAGGGGGTGTGTGTGTACGTGTGTATGTGTGTGTGTGTGTGTGTGTGTGTGTGTGTGTGTGTGTGTGTGTGTGTGTGTGTGTGTGTGTGTGTGTGTGTGTGTGTGTGTGTGTGTGAGTGTGTGAGTGTGTGTGTGTGTGTGTGTGTGTGTGGCTCCTATCTCTTTGCACAGTACATCAGCAGGAGCTGTCAGATCAGCATCAGGCCTTGCCAGTCCGATTAAGAATGTTACAGCAGCAGCAGCAGCAGCAGTGTGCTGGCCGGCAGCCGAGCGGCAGCAGATAGATTTCACATCCTCTGTGTTTATCTTTCCTTGGCCCGCGCCTCACTCTCTGTCTCTCTTCTTCTTCCCATCGACACTAGAATTAGAAATACATTAGTTTTTTAACTTTGAGATGTTATTTTTAGAAGTTACTGACAGTAATTCATTTTGTTTTTTAATTTGATGTTAATTTTGAAGATTAAATATTTAAATATTAATTTTTTAAACTGATAAACATATCGGATTGGTACTAATAAGCTTTTTTTTTACTGCAGCCTAAGCCTCTTCAGTCACCATTTGTTATTGAATGTGTATAATAATAATATGTTTTTTTAATTGTTTTTACATGACTGAATAAAACTACTACTAACGAACTACTCCTTCTTCTGTGCCTCTGCAGGACTCTGCTGCTCGGCGGGCTGCGGGCCCAGGGTCGACTGGAGGTGAGCTGAGCTAAGTAGAGAGGTGATGGGGACAGGTGGCACGCCGCCACGGCTTCACAAACCGCCACCAATGAATCATAGATCATGAAAAGTCCCATTAGAGTTAAAAATAACATTCATGACTCCGTGGCCAGGTGGTACAGGAGTGGAGGGACGCTGGATACTGATGAAGACACTTTTAGACACAAGGTGGAAAAAGGTAAGATTTCCTGAAGGGTCTTTTTACGACTTAATGTCCTCTCGTAAAATCATGTTAATATCTCATTTAGTTGAGGATTAATTAACAACGTATTCTCTGCGGGAATACACTGCTGGACTCTTTTTGACATCTTTCTTTGACTATTATAACTTAAGTTTCCAAACATGCCACAAGACATTAGAGCTATTAGCACGTAACTTTTTCATATAGATGAATGTCAATTACATTAAGATAAGATATCCTTTATTCGTCCCACAGTGGGGAAATTTCGGTGTTGCATCACACATTAGAGCAGGAATAAGAGCACACAGGAGTAAAGAGCACACAGGAGTAAAGAGCACACAGAGGGCACAGCAATAGCTGTAAATGCTTATTTAGCTTTAGACTTTGTATACGCTTATGTTTTAGCTTTAAACTTTGTATAAATATAAACTATAACTATGTGAGTTAGCAGGATATGGGCAGAATAAATAATAAAGTGACAGTGACACATGTAGCACCATTATTTAGCTTTAAACTTTGTATAAATATAAACTATAACTATGTGAGTTAGCAGGATATGGGCAGAATAAGTAATAAAGTGACAGTGACACATGTAGCACCATTATTGCACGTTCCAGTATTGCACATGATTTCAGTATATACAGGTGAATGACATGTACAGGGTCAGCAGTTCTCGTTGTACAGTCTGACCGCAGCAGGAAGGAAAGACCTGCGGAATCTCTCCTTCACACAGCGAGGGTGAGGGTCTGTCACTGAAGCTGCTCTCCAGAGCAGACAGAGTGTCCTGCAGGGGGTGACAGTCGTGGTCCAGCATGGATGTTAGTTTGTCCAGGACCCTCCTGTCCCCCACCTGCTGCACTGTGTCCAGGGGGCAGCCCAGGACAGAGCTGGACTTCCTGATGACCTTGTCCAGCTTCTTCCTGTCCCTCTCTGTGATGCTGCTGCTCCAGCAGGCTACTCCGTACAAGATGGCTGATGCCACTACAGAGTCGTAGAAGGTCTTCAGGAGAGGCCCCCGTACTCCAAAAGACCTGAGTCTCCTCAGGAGGTAGAGCCGGCTTTGGCCCTTCCTGAAGAGAGCGTCCGTGTTATGAGTCCAATCCAGTTTGTGGTTCAGATGAACACCCAGGTACTTGTAAGAGTCCACTCTCTCAATGTCCCGTCCCTGGATGTTCACTGGGGCGGGGGCAGCAGAGTGGCGTCTGCGGAAATCCACCACCATCTCCTTGGTTTTCCCCGCGTTAATGAGGAGGTGGTTCCGCTGACACCAGTCCACAAAGTCCTGCGTTAGTCCTCTGTACTCTGCGTCGTCGTCCTCAGTGATGAGTCCGACGATGGCAGAGTCGTCAGAGAACTTTTGCAGGACACAGCCGTCGGTGTTGTGTCTGAAGTCTGCAGTGTAGAGGGTGAAGAGGAATGGTGCGAGGACGGTCCCCTGGGGGGCCCCCACACTGCAGGTCTGGACCTCAGACACACAGTCCCTGGATCTCACAAACTGAGGTCTGTCTGTGAGGTAGTCCAGGATCCACTCAGCCAAGTCGTTGTCCACTCCCGCCGCCTCCAGCTTGTCCCTCAGGAGCCTCGGCTGGATGGTGTTGAAGGCGCAAGCCATTGCCCAATCTGTACATTAGAGACCTCGTGGAATGACCCTTTACTTCCTTTAGTGTCCATCATTTTGGAAGACGAGGCTTATTCATTTTGTTGCCAAGAGTAAGATGAGAAGATCGATACCACTTTCATATCTGAATGGGAAAGTTGATGCTCGAGCCAACAGCAGGTTAGCTTAGCCTAGCATAAAGATTGGAAACACTGATACAGCCCTTTGGTACATGCTTTGTCAGAAGGTAACATCGTAACAGCACCTCTAAACTTCACAAGATATATCTTGTTATTTAATTTGTATCAAAGCAAAGTGTACATTATCATTTCACACCATTGCAGCGGTGTATGGGTTCACATCTAGTGCATGATGACTGTCTTTTTTTAAGAAGAGACAGATTTCAAGAATCATTTTCTGGTAACACTTTAAAATAAGGGCACATAAATTAACTGTTAATTAATTCATTATTAGTAAATGCTATGTACTGCTATTTAATGTTTAATAAGCATTAAGTAACTGTTAATGCTGAGTTATTAAGGGCTAGTTAGTTAATGTTTGGTTAGGCATTACCTGTGCTTAGTTGACCAATAGTTAGTAGAGCATTAAGTAAGAATAACAGTTAGTTAACGCTTATTAAGCATTTCCTTAGCATTAACTAACGGTTAATTAATGTACCCTTATTGTAAAGTGTTACCCATTTCCTTCAAACATATATCAGTGCTCTACCTCTAAGGTCTGGATATTGCCCACTGGTTTATTTTCATGGCACCCTGAAAGTATATTTAATAGATGACATAAGCCTATTTCTATCACAAACCCTTTGCTGAACCTTGGCTGTCATGTGAGTTTGTGAGACTTCAGTGTGCAACATAAAGCTGTTTGTTGTGATTTTTAAAGCTCCGTCCTGACGAAGCTCAATATTTCTGCCAGTGTGAAGGGGCTGAAAAACTGTGCACAGTCACGGAACAGAGGGTTTTACTGAGCGTGACACGACCCTGTGAAGGTCACTCATCTGTGTAAATAATATGGCGTCCATGAACAAACACATGCTGACAAAACACACACACACACACACACACACACACACACACACAGCAGAAGACAGTGATACAAAGACACAAGAGGATATACCGCAGTATCAGATGTGAACATGAATAAATCCATAAACTTGCTGTGAAATATAAGATGCAGATTAAAGTTCATGGTCAAAAACACAAATACACAATAAATGCAAATGGAGATCATGACTTTCACCTGGATTTTAATGTTTAACAACTAATATGTTTTTCAGACATTTTAAAGACAGTCATTTTATTTTATTTTTGTGATGCTAAAATATTTCAATTTATCAGAACATTTTCTGAGCTTTTGTTTGCACCCCAAAACATTTCCCATACCTAAAAAAAGACATTTAACCAAACAAGAAAAGAGAAAAATATCAAAAAACATATATATCATCAGACATTATGGTGTTATTGTACTTAATTGTGTTTTTAAATGAATCACATTTCATCTTCTCACATTCATCACTGCCAGTGCTGCACTACGGGCATTGGCATGGTATGGCATGGTTGCCATATATCATCAGGTCGACCCTGCATAGACCTCACTAGGTAAAATAGATAGATTTCCCAATATTTTAATCAATCAATCAATAACACATAATGGAAAAATCAAAACATGTTTCTAGAAGTTTTTTCAAAGACTTTAAAAATCCAAAAACTGAAATATCCCATTCACATTAGTACTCAGACCGTTTGCTGTGGTCAGGTGCATCCTGTTTGCTTTAACCTTGAGACTTCTCTAGAACCTGATTAGGGGGTCCCCCTTTTGCAAAAGGCAAATTCTATTGATTGACCATATAGTCTAGTAAGGCACACAAAGTCCTGCCATTCACAATGCATGTCAAGAAAAACCCATGAAGTCCAGGAACCCTCTGTAGACCTCTGCCATAAAATTGTGGCGAGGAGGCATAGATCAGGGCAAGGGTATAAAAACAATTCTTCCCAGCTTTGAGTGTTCCCGGGAGCACAGTGGCCTCAATAATTATCAAATGGAAAAAGTTTGGAAATGAGCGTTTGGGAGAATGTGCCAGAAGGATGACCATCTCAGCAGCACTCCATCAATCAAGATTGGAGAGAGAGAGAGAGAGAGAGAGAGAGAGAGAGAGAGAGAGAGAGAGAAGAGAAAGGCAAATCACAGCAAAGCTTGGAGTTTGCCAAATGCCATTTTTGAAGGAGGAGGCATTTGAGAGCAGGAGGAACAAGATTCTCCGGTCTGATGAGACCAAAATGAAACTACTTTGGCAGAACTCCAAGCACTTTATCCTGGGGAGGGGGGGGGGGGGGGGGGGGACAGGCACTGCTCATCACCTGGGTAATATCATCCCTATAGTGAAGCATGGGGGTTACCAACATCCTGCTATGGGTGTGTTTGTCAGTGGACAGGTCAGAGTTGCAGGAAGATATGGGGGTGCTCGTGGTGAGTTGTTATAGTACCCCCCCTCCCCCTCCCCCCCAAGAGTCCTCAAAAGCAGCAGACCACGGGTTTGAATCTAGCCTGCGGTCGTTCTCTGCATGTCATTCCGCTCTCTGCCCCATTTCATCTCCCCGACATGGCTAATGAAACATAAAAAATGCCAAAAAAGAATCTTAGAAAAAAAAAGAATTAAAAAAAATTATTGGGAATAATGAATGCTGCCAAATACAGAAAAATCCTTGAAACTTGACTGGGGGCGACTGTTCCCCTTTCAGCACGACAATGACCCCAAGCATATCTAAGTATATGCTGCAGTGGCTTTGGGAAAAATCTCTCTGACTGTCCTTGAGTGTCCCAGACTTGAACCCCGTAGAATATCTTTGGAAAGACCTGAAAATGGCAGTTCACAGATGCTTCCAATCCCTCATCCGTGATTGAGCTTGAGAGGATCTGACAGGAGGAATCAGAAAAACTTCCCAAAATCCAAGTGTGCAAAGCCTGGAGAGACTTATTCCCTCCCAAAGATAACTGGCAGCTGTGATTGCTGCCAAAGGGGGCTTCTTCAAAACACTGATGTCAGGGGTCTGGATATGTCAATAACAGATTTATTGATTAGCAAAATAATTAGCAACATATGTTTTCCCTTTGGCATTATGGGTTATTGAGTATTGATTGGCAGAATGGCAATTGTATCAAATTAACTATACAATAGAATGTGTAAAAAGTGCATCACTGTTTTAGCTCTTTGGAAGAAGGAACAAGAAACATGGAAGTGCGTTCGGAGAAGCTAGGCTAATTAGCTGTGGGTCTGATGAATGTATTTTTAAATCACTGCCGTTTCTAAAGCTGGCTCTTGTCAGCCATCTGCTATTGGGCAGGTTGGTGCACCATGGGTTTATCTGAGCTTGTTTGCTGAAAACAGCTGCCTGCTGCTGCTGCTGCTGCTGGAGGAAACGAGGTTGATGAGAGCACTAAGACTGAAGCATTCAGTAAATGTAGCACTAAAACAAAACATTGAGCTGAAAGAGGTCAAAGGGTATAACATCCATGCATGATCACCAAAGGCTTAGCTCATGTAGAGAACGCCAACAGTGTTGTTGTAATTACTCAGAATTCCTCATGGGGGCAACAAAAGTTACACACTATAGCTTTAAACATTGAAAAATAAGTATAAAGTATGATCAATGAGTAAATTCAGTGAAACTCCCCTTTTAAGGTTACTGGGTTGGTTTAGACTAGAGAATGCATTATGTCATGGAGCGTGCTAGTAAGTATTATGCAAGTTCAAAGTTGTGAGTGCAGGCAGGCCTGTGTGAATGGTGTCCTGGGTCTCCATCGTCCATGCTTCTCTACTGGCTCCATGAATAATGCACAACTCACATTTTCATAGCACTTCCTCTTCCCGTTCTCTCCTCCCCCCCCCCCCCCCAACCCCCCTGTGCCGTAGTAAAAATAGAAGCGCAAACCTGCAAGCTCTCGCTCTGGTGTTTACACCATCATGACCCTCCCCACTGCTCTGCCTCCTGACAGTAGGGTTATTACTCTCATTCATCTCAGCTGGCTCTCTCTCTCTCTCTCTCTCTCTCTCTCTCTCTCTCTCTCTCTCTCTCTCTCTCTCCCCCCCCCCCCCCCCCCCCCACGGGCGCACAGTGTGCAAGCAGAAACAAGAGAGGAAGGCTGCCGGGCCAGACTGGGAGCACAGAGAAGGTCCTCAGGTAGCATATAGATGCTTCATCTCCATATCTTTATTATGTGCCTCGTAAAAATAGCCGTGCTGCTAAGGCCCGCTCTCCGCCGCTCGCTCGCATCCTCTCTCGCCTCCCACTCCTCCTCCGCATGCACTCCGTCTGCGCTCAGGGGAAATGTGGAGATGCTCATACCAGACATTAAATGCATGAAACTGGGAAGAACACAGACAAAAAATAAATAAATGAGATGGCTGCTCCTTCTCTGTGGATGCAAAGCAACAATAAAGTTCATTGTTATTACATGAATAGGCTCATCAGGGATGTAAGGTGTGGAAAACAAACGTGAGCTCACTCTCATATTTTCGTTTAGGAAATAGATTGTGCCTGCCCTTTGTAGCAGGATATACTGTAGATATTGTTCCTCCTGGTATGGAATAGCAATTTCAACTGATGGAAGATATTGTGTTTTGTTCTTTTAGTGACTTAAGTGACTTACAACAATAATATGCACTTTAAAGCTATAATGCGTAACTTATTTTGCCCCTATGAGGAATTCTGAGTAAAGGAAACACTTTCGGTTTCTTAGCAGTAGAAACAACAACGAAACCTTTCTTTGTCACTTCTTGGGATTTTTTCTGAGCTCCTGCGCAGTCTGTGCTCTGGCACCAGTTTGTAAACGCTGCCATACTGAGAAATACTGAGAGAGCTTTGTGGAGCTGATAGGCTTAATCGCCTTTGCGTAAATTCGTTTGGCGATGGCTTCAATGTAACCAACATTCATTTATATGATAAAGTTACACACTATAGCTTTAATGTAAATGGGGCGAAAAGCCATTTGGTGAAGCCATGTTTCATTTCATGCACATTACTGATCGTGTACTTGAGGTTTGATATCATAATTGATGAGCCATTTATACTATGAATGGGACGTGCTAACCGCTCCAGCCTTAAAGAGCAGGGAAGTGAGGGAACTCCTGTCCGGTTAGCGCACAGCCCCAGCCAGTTTTAAAGGGAGACAAAGTGGAATAACATGAGATAAGGCTGCGCTCCGTTGGTAAAGGTCTCCTCTCGCTTCTCTCCGCGTCTCCTCCTCCACTCTTTTAAAGGTCACAGCGGAAAACAAGGAGAAGATAGATGGAGCCGACAAAAAAAAACAGAGTATCTGAACATCGGCCCTATGCTTTATAATGGAAGAGGTTTCTCTGTTGGCGCAGAACACACTCACATTCTAGAGTGAACATCAAACTGTGGCCTCAGGTAGACATACTTAGGCTCACACACACACTGTGATATTCATGATGTTCTTTTATTGTTAGCTTTCATTCTGTCCCAGTTTTGAATCCATCAGACGAATAAAGAATTATTGAATTGTCGCTAACAGTATATTAGCATTTTGATGTTTATTTTAAGACCACGGCAGCTAGGAATATCACAGACACAGTGCTGAGGGGCCAATTATACTTTTCTTATCCACGTGTGTGTGTTGTGTGTGTGTGTGTGTGTGTGTGTGTGTGTGTGTGTGACATTTCATCAGCCGCTCATGTCCACAAGTGTCTGCAAACTGTACAGTGTGTGGCCTACACATGCCTACGAGCGTGCTGTAAGGGCCGTCACGTTTTCCACAAAACCAAAATCAAACGAACATGTTATTTATTTAACCAACTATAATTTGAATGCCACCCTTATGTAGGGTGGTTCTAAACCATACTGTAGTTCAGTCTGTGCCTATGCTGCCTGTGTCATCTTTTGACATGCCATCACTTTAAAAAATGTCTTGTCATAAAGGTTAAAACAGACAGCAAATAGCTTATCCTTCATCCACTCCATAGTTCTGAATGCAAAAGGCTTCTTCCACATGTTATTCCCCAGACCTCGTGGTGTAGTGATTATCTGTTCTGCACAACTCTGGTTCTTCCAGAGAGGCAACGGGCCGCGCGTTAGATCAGAGTGACATTTTTATGAACACCTCCCACTGTCGCGCTAATAAATATCAGCCAGATCGTTACAGATTAAATATTTAATCTGCTTTAACTCCTAAATTAAAAGTGACAACCCAAGTGTGCAAATGTGCAAATGTGTGGATCTGGAATAACGTCACCCAGCTGCATGTGCAGAGTCTCAGCATGGACACTGTCTGTGTGGCTGTTTCGGCCTTTTACACGTCTGAGGCTACGGACAGACCGCAGGCCAAAGTGGCTGAAATCCAAATCTTTTTTATTTACCAATATGTGAGTCGGATCAGTCTATTGGTGACAGTGTGAACAGCACATGACACTATAATCTTCTAATCCATTATGTGGTCCTTAATCCAATACAGTTCAGATGTTTTGCATATCTGTCATATTCGATGTCATTACACTATCACCATACATCACTTTCAGGAGTTATACAGATGTAGTTAAAAGTAGCCACTGACTTCATCTTTAATTTTTTTTTATGAATTCTGACCGAAGTGAGCTCTAAGGCTCCCATAATGTAGCCCAAAGCACTGGATACATGTATGTGGGCTTCTCTGCCAACATCAACTTGTATATCATGAACATACTTTGTACTTTTTTTATGGGATGCTATATTTCCTCTCATACAAGAGCAGAACGTAAAGGCATGTCTGCAGACAATTCATTTTTTCTAATTTTCAAATGTTCACTCTCACCTTACCCAAGGATGTACCTTCATCTGTTATGTCTTGTCAGCATGAGGTGAAAAAGCTTTTGATGAGTTTTTTTGTTACTTTCTCCTTTGAGGTTAGCTAGGTATATTGTAATGCGTCAATGGGGGTTATACCAATGACTGACTGTGAGCAGCTGAGTGTGTTTGGGGTTCTCAATGAAAGGATGCTAGCAGCAGGTTGTTATGAATAAAAAATCCAATCCAATCTTTTTGGAACTCTGAGTATTTTCATTTATTTCAGGGGGAGATGATGACACAAACCAGATTGCAGAGAAAGACGTATTCAATAAGCTGAGGTAAAGTACACCACCAGTGACCAAACAGGAAAAAAAATCACTTCCATGGTGTTTTTGAAAGCAGACAACGGAACAAAAAATCATGTGAAAGAAAAAAAAAAAACCTTCTACACACTGAAACATGCTGATACAAGTGTGTTGTGAGGGGGAATCAAAGCGCTGTGTTCCAACCCTTTGTGCATATGAATCATACTGCAGACAGACTGTCACACCTTCTCTCTTTTGACCACTTCCCAGGCCAGGGTTTTTCTTCTTTTTTTTTTTTTTTTTATTACCCCCCGGACATCCGCTGTCTCCAAAGCTTTTCAAAGAGCTTTTAGTTTCGCATTTGATTCCCGGCTCTCTTCTTTTCTTTAGACGTGTCTGCGTCTATCTTTTTTTTTTCCTTCTCTTTCATGCAAAGAACCTTGGCCGCTGAAAGGGATTGTTGGAGGAGTCCATGGTTATTCAATGGGGAGAGAGGAGAGGAGAGGAGAGCAAGAAAATGGAGAGGGAGAGAGAGTAGATTTCGGAGGGGTTGCTAGGGATATATCCCCCTCTCAATATTTAAAAGATGTTAATTCGTCCCCCTCAAATAATCTATGAAATTCAACCCCCTTCTACTCAATGGAGGTTGAACAGTCCTGGGTGTTGAAATATTAACATATCCGTATTACCTGTAACTATATATTTCTCAACCATTTCAGACATTAAGTGAATCAGACCACATTCTACTGTTGCCAAAATGTTCAGCTCAATGCACTTCACTTTCTTACCTTCATGGTTTCTGAATGAGGCTGTCAAGTGTCGAATCCTTAATGTTAAAGATTAAAGATGTGATTTTGTTCTGATTTTGACTGTCGTGACTTTTATGTCGATTTAAACACTTGTCAAAATTACTTTTTGTTCAAAGTCAGTGAATATACAGAATGCTTGAGTGCCTCTAACTGCATTATATTCCGTTATATTTGTGTCAGCGGGTCCCTGAAGGTTGTTTTTTCCTTTAACATAAATGAAGACATGATGTAACGTAATTGGATAAGTGTCATGGGTCGCCTTAACCAACATAGTCCTAAACACCGAAAAACTTGTCATTTTGCACAATAAACTATACTTCGGACTTCTCACAGAAGGTATAACATCCATGCATGATCACCGAAGGCTTACCTCATGTACTGTAGATGCGCCAACAGTGTTGTTGTAAATCCTCGGCATTCCTTATTTGGCGACTACATTTCTACACTATATGTTTAAATATAGAAAATAAGTATAAAGTATGATAAATTAGTAAATTCAGGTTACTTGTTTGGTTTGGGAATGCATTATGTCATAGAGCATGCTCATGAGTATTATGCAAGTTCAAACGTGTGTGTGCAGGCAGGCTGTGAGTCCTGGAAGAGGGAAAAAAGAATAAAGTACAGGAGGTCAAATAAAGGAACAAAGGACACATAGTAGATAGTAGATAATAGGGAGGAGATGAAAGGAAGCAAGAGGAGAGGACATTGTGCTAAATTGTGTATGCTCCTGCAATCCTCCATTTGACAAATACTTCAATGGACAGTCATTCTTCTGCAGATCTGGACTTAAAAGGAACAAACTGTGATGGTTGGGATGGGTACCTTTCACATTTGTTGGTATATTGAATAATACGGCTAGACTATGTTTGTATTATGTTGGGTCCAATATTTAGACAATGATACATGGTTTAATGGGAAAATCACTTTAAAAAACATGGCTAAACAAAAAAAGAAACAACGAGACAAGGTAAGGGAATGAGAGAGGGACTAAGCAAAGGAGAGAAAAGAGAGAGAGAGCATGAAAGGAGAGCAGATTGGATAAAACGCAGCAAAGAAGTGGATAGAAGAAGAAAAGAGAGAGGGCAGGAGGAGGATGAGGAGCCAGTCGTTCTTTACCCAAGGGGGGGGGGCGCAGTGTGGGGGAGGGGGGCTCCTCATGCCTCTCTCCTCCAACTGAGCCTCCTTCCTCAAGGTCAATCACACACACACACACACACACACAGGCAGGCAGGTTGGCAGTCATGGTATACACACACACACAAGCACGCATGCACACACACATTTAGTCAAGCTCAAGTAGAAAAGACGCCTTCTGCCTGCTGCCTTTTCTCTCTCTGACTCTGTACCAACCGGCCAAGTCTCAGTCAACCATCTGGAGATAAAGCACAATTCATACACACACACACACACACACACACACACTCACTCTGTGTGTGTGTTTATGATAATAGCCCAAATGCCTCTATTGATTATTTCTCTTTCTGTGTCAGTGTGTGTGGTGCATGTACAATCAGTTTGATTTTTACATGGAGAACACATTGCCCTCTCTCTTCTTAAAATATTCTCCTGCACTCCTATTTTGGTCAGAAATGTACTACTTCCCAATCTTAATAAGTCATTCACAGTCCATTATTGAGAGCTTTATATATCTATTTTTGATGATACATTCCACTCTATTCATATTTGATACACACACCTTAAAAATGAAACACACAAACTAAATTGTTTAAAGCTGCTGATCCATTGCTGAGAATCAACTAACAAGATCCTGTCAGAATAACCTTTCACAGATTCTTGTGAAAGTGTAAAAAAAAACGCTCCAAGTGTTAGTACAAGGAGAGCAGCGGGGGGGTACAGCTCACCAAAAACATCAAACATGAACACGTCGCAAAATATCAGGCTGATGGCTCACGTTCGCCTTGAAATCAGAACCCTGATCTTTCTGAAAGACTTATCTTATTTTACATACGGTATGTTCGTACATGTAATTAGATATTTGCTGCAGCCGTAGAAATGTTGAAAGACTCCATTGCCGGTCTTGTGGTAAAAGTGTTGCACTGATGTTGTGCTTGAAGTTGGTGGTATAGCGAGTCTGGTATGAGATAATGGTACAGTATATGCAAACATATGCAGTGATGTCATAATGGGGCTTTCTCAACCACGGAAAATCAAAGCAGTTCGTAGAAGGTTAAGCCCAGAACTAGAGCTACCCGGGCAACAGATCCATAGACCATGTCATGAGACCTACACGTTAAGGTTTTGCTTTTTGAAGCTTGTTAAGAAAAAGGCAATTAGCAAGGAGTTGGTCCACCACTACAAGCATCCAGAACAGCCTCAATACTCCTTCTCTTCAATCCTCCAATTCTTCTCTTGGATGGATACACACCTTCCAAAAGACATTCCCTTATTTGGTCGTTTGTGACAATAGCAGTTGATTAGCGGTCTAAGATGTTGCTCCAAAATGTTCCATATGGTGTTTAGTAGGTGAAGGCCATAGATAGCATGGCTCACATTTTTGTCAACCATTCAATGAGCCCTTGTGACCTATGTGGAAAGCCTGTGTATTCATTATAATTCACCAAATTTTTATCCAGGTGTTTCCCTTTGATTTGTTACCTGTCTGTTTGTATATTTGTAAGTTTGGATTTGTTCAGCTCTTGCTATTGTTGTTATTTCTTTCTTGACATAAGTAAGTGGCCGGACGATTATTCTGTAAAACCAAAACCAGACACTGAAAATCAGTCCGGTTGAAACCTCTCTAATGGGATGTGGATAACAGCTCCCCCCCTCTCTCTTCCCCCTCTCTCTCCTGTAACATATTCCTCCTCTCCTCTTTGGGTCAAAATGGTGTTCAGCCCCTCCACCCTCTACTCCCCTCCTGTTTTGTGTTTTTTTTTTATTATAACTGGCTGCAAATTCACTGCTGTTCATTACCCAGGCAGGGGTCAATTCCCCAAACAATGTGTTTGGTGTCACAATAAAAAGGGTGTTTTTTATTGCGCGTAGCAGTAAAATGCTATTAAACAGATAAAACATTGGCAACGAGCATCAGGAGGATTATAAAAGGAATTGCCTTGATAAACTCGACATATCTGCCTGCGTGATGACACCAGCAGCAGCACTCTGCTCCCTGTCGCTGGGGATGGGGGGGAGGGGAGAGAGGGGGGGGGCAGACTGAGGAGCACATGGTCCCAGAGTTTACACAGCTCTACAGCGCCACCATCTGAGAGATAATATCATTTGATTTTTTTAAAGCAGGCTTTTTTTTCCTGTCAAGCTGAAAGAAAAAATATATAAAAATCCTGTCTGATTATTTGTGTTATACAGTATGTGTCTTTCATGATTCATTGCAGCCTTTCTCCATCGCTGTCTCAATCGCTGTCTAATCTTGATGTATCTTATTTGTTTTTACTATCTTAAATGCAATTTTTAATGTCTAATATTGATGTATTGTATGCCCCTGTAAAGCACTTTGAATGGCCTGAATTGTGCTATATAAAGAAACTTGCCTTGCCTTTTAGAATGTGGCATGTGTGCTGTCTATGGTACAAATGCAATAGATATGTTTTTTATCTTAACTTGTATGGTGGGGAGAATCTTGTACAAAGGTTTAATTTAGTATCTCATCCCGAAGCAAATTGGTGGTACAAAGGATCAGGGTAGCAAAGTGTACTCTGAGTAGCAGGTTTGAGGTGATCCATTTGGTTAAATAAAGCTCAGTATCACAGTGATGCATGATAGGAAGCATTTTTTATGCTTCACATGTAAGATGCTCTAAAATGATCTAATGCTTCCCTCTGGTGGTTGAGAAGTGTCTCGCCAGAATAGGCCTTTTTCACAATATGTTGGCTTGAGTCACGATGACCATATGAAACATACCAGGATCCTGAGATCAAAGCGTTCAAATGATCTGTTTGATTAAAAATTTAAAAAAATAAAAATTTGGAGCAGGAGAGGAGCTATACTGTTAGTTTACTTAGTTCAAGTCACAATTATGTGCAAGAGCCAGTTAATGGCATGTTGGTAAGGGCCATGTTACAAGCCCTTGATTTTTAATTCCTTACAATAAGAACCCCCATACATGGAGAGTGTCTTTTGTACATCTGAATCCTGAATGATGACATTGTTATCCATTAATATGAAAAGCTTATCTCAGACAGATGGTTTATCTTATCAACTAAATCACAAAAAGGTTTTTAATTGAACTTTTCAAAAAGGAAACACTGCCCTGACCTATAGTTTTGTATAAGCATAGCAGCATAGTTTTCAATAGTTAAGCATGTTGACATTCAGAAAACAGGTAGGAAAAATAAATCACAGCCTAGAGTCTGGACACAACGTTCCAACTTCTGCCCTCTGGTGGGCGCTACAGGCCAAATAGGCCTATACGAAAACAACCAGAATTAATATATACATTAAAATAGTTTTACTTTAAAATACATTCAACTTTATATGACCTTTATTCAACTTTGTAAGTTGGAAATTAATCAACTTTTTAATTCTCAATTTGTAAAAAATAATAATTTTTTGTTAAAATTTTTTTTTTTTAAAAGTGTAATTTAATAGACCACGGATACAGCTGTTATATAAACAGAAAAGGGCTGTTAATCTTACATAATTATTAACCTGCTGCTCACAATTAAATCTGTGTATTGTAAAAACGTTGTCATTCATCCAAACCGCTTCGTTCGCGAGGCAGGAGGAGTGTTTCGTTACAATTCGCCTATCCTCGGCCTTTTCCGCCCGTCTCCGCTCTCGCCTCGGCCATTTCCGGTTTGTGTCGCCATCTGCTTTCTCGTCCCTTCTCTCTCCAATCTCCGTGTTGTTGTTCCCGGTGACGCGGCGGAGGTGTAGCCTGACGCGGGCTCTTACGTGTCGGCCAGAATAAAAGTGGAGCTCCGGAGGCCCGGGAGTGACGAAGGGAGTCGGTATCGGTAAGGAGGGAGCGGTGTTCGGGGCTCAGAGAGACGAAACGTCGCCGTAGAAAGTGTCTGTCTGGTCGGGTTCGGCCCGAAGGAAACAAAGAGATCATGGCGCCTCGGTGTGTTTGTAGCAGGATGGAGGGAGGGGATCGAGGCTGCGGCTCTTTGACAGAAAATGGGGCAAACGACTGGCGGGCTGGGGCTGTGAGAATGAAGAAGCGGGAGGGGCATTTAGTACCTTAACACATTATAAACTGTGACAGGACTTTAGCGTCGTTAATCGTCACACGCTCAGCTGTAAAATAGTAGCCTATGCTGACAGACGGGGCTTTTTATGCGCACTGATTTGCGCCGTTTTCCGCATTGAATCCCACTGTTCATTTGGTTATGTTGCAACATCGACTTCATTCGGTGTTTGTGTTCGATATTAAATTATTTGCCTGTATATATTCTAACAACTCAATAATGAGATTGTTACTATTAATTTCCCAGTCAATTGAGAAAAGCAGCCGTTGGCCTTGCAGGCCGTGGCGGCTAGTTGCGCTTTGGGGGGAAAACACAGACACACACACTCGGGCCTGGAAGCTTCAACACCCATCTTGTATACATTGCTCTCATGATGAGTTTTAGATTTAAAAATGTCTTTTGTCTCTTGGGATGTGGCCGCTGTGTGCGCGTTCGGGGGGCGTTGCCCCAGCCATGTGGCCCTGCTGTCACACAAGGAGCTTCCAAGTGATTTTTGAAAAGCAGAGGGAGAAATGTGTAAAGCCAATCATGCAGCGGAGAGAAGCTACGCACAGTGTGAGATCACTGGGCTCGTGAACAACGACGCGTCCCAGACAGATCAGCCCTCACTGTCTGTTAGGCCATTGCCTCAAGCCGGACACTAGTGATCACATCTCAGGCACCCAAGAGCGTATTCATTCCGTATGATTCATTCTTTATTGTCATGATGATCGTGTGCACACTCAGCCAGGTACGTGGGCTCTACCCCCCAACGTGCCGCCCAAGAGTTTACATAATAGTGTCTTCAAGATAGTTTCTTCAGTGTAGTTTTTGTTTTGAATTAGGCCTATCAGTAGGCAATATCTAAAAATAAAGTATCATTGTATCACAAACAATCCTGCCCTATATCATTTAAAACCAATTTATTTTGCTTAAACCAATTGTTGTCTGTAATATTTCATTTATCCAGAACATTCCCAGTAATAAAGGTCCACCCCCAAAAGAGAAGGAAACACTATTAGTATCAGATTGGGGAACATTTTATACCTCTTTTTCTTTTTTTCCCACTACAACCGATCACTACTTTAGTTGGCCTGCTAGTTATTTTGTCTTGGGAAAGACAAAATAAGACTTAATTTGTGTGTGTGTGGGGGGGGGGGGGGGTAAATTGACACATAACCTCACCAGCTGCAACAGGGAAGTGATATACATAATCCGGTAATAGGATATATTCTGCAGAAATGTTATGGTAAACTTTTGTACATTATGCTTACATTTTAATGCTCACCCTTTGGTGCTTCCTGGTTGCTTTCTCTTGTGTCTGCTGCTTGTACGTGTGTTTCAGCTGTATGGGTTTGTTCAGCAAACCATTGGTGATCTTCTTGATACAACAGATGCTGCCTGGCTTGTCTGCAGCTCCACATTACCTCATGTTCTAACAGAATCTCTCTCTCTCTCTCTCCATCTCTCTGTCCTCAGCACAGCTTAGCCAATGAAGATGGAATCAGTAGTGGAGGCTCAGCAGGAGACGGTGACTGAGACAGACAACCAACAGATCACCACCGCACAGATCGCTACTTTGGCACAGGTAACGCACTGACCTTTTTCCCCACTGTTTCACATCAGTGTAAGTACAAACATCTATTTTAAATACCAGATATGTTAATGTTGAAATAATTTTATGAAGAAAAAAAAAAAATTGGACTAGAGGAGGCTCTAGAGGTGACTGTCTCTCACAGGAAAAGTTTTTTTAGGCAGTTAGTGTTTTCATATTGACTGTCACAGACCTTGAACACAATATCAAACCTCATAAGGAATCTGCCAACCTTTGCCTCATTTACCAAACATCTCAAAAGAATATGGTTACTGGAAAACCTGCAAAAATTGCACTCAAAGCATTTGTACACGCAAATGTTCATCCATATGCAATGCCCCTGTTGTAAGTAAATACAACTAAAAATCCTTGTCTGAAACGGCTCGTGGCCGACAGCACGGTCTCATCCCATGTGAATTTCAGGTGTCCATGGGGGGTCACGGCGGAGCAGGGCAAAACACAGTCACGCTGGTTCAGCTGCCCAACGGACAGACGGTTCAGGTACACGGAGTCATCCAGGCAGCACAGCCCTCTGTCATCCAGTCCCCACAGGTCCAGGCAGTACAGGTGAAACACACACACACACACACACACACACACACACACTTGCAGTCCTAGTTTTATAAAAAGAAGTTAAGTTATCTTTATTAGTCAATTTACACAAAGCACATTGAAATTCGTCTTTTTGCATATTCCCTCAGAGGAGGACAGGGCGCAGGGTCAGCCATAGTACAGTGCCCCTGGAGCAGTTTTGAGGTTAAGTGTCTTGCTCAAGGACACAATGATAGAGATGGTGGGCAGTGGGCACCTTGATGTAATACTAGCCACCACTAGTTTAACATGTAACACCCTCCTGTCCGGTGCCAAGGATCGAACCAGCGACCTCATGGTTACTGGTCGGCCCCTCTGGTCGACCCTGAACATGACATTTGAAGGTTTGTTTCATGCATTTTTCTCTGTGTTTTTCACCAGATCTCCACCATAGCAGAGAGTGAAGATTCACAGGAGTCAGTGGACAGTGTGACCGACTCTCAGAAACGCAGAGAGATTCTCTCGCGGCGTCCCTCGTACAGGTAACGATCATAGGAGGCTGTAACTTGCTCCTCGTTTTATCATGTTCATCTGTATATGAATATTTTTATATCATCAATAATGCCAAATATATAATACAACATTTTTCTTCACTTACAACTTTCTTTATGATGATAATAAAAGTCTGGCATTTTCATCACCCTTTTGTTTCTGAAGCAATACTTTATAATGCGTTTAAAAGGAAGGTTGATGGAAACCCAGCTATTGTTAGGCTCAGAAGTAATGAGGCAAAAGTGTTCAAACCAATGTGCATTTTTGAAAATACAAAAAAACCTATGAAGATCACATCAAACTAACCCTGCACCATTAATGTTTTTTTTTTTATGAGTGAATCACTTAAAGCATTTTTTTGCGCCAACAGGAAAATCCTGAACGACCTTTCATCGGACGCGCCGGCTGTCGCGCGTATCGAGGAGGAGAAGGCGGAGGACGAATCACCTGTCGCTGCCACACAAGCCATCACCACGGTTACAATGCCCACCCCCATATACCAGACCAGCAGCGGACAATACAGTAAGTCATGGTGGGCTCAGTGGAGCTGGGTCTGAGATTGAAGGGTAGATGGGGTAGGGGTCGAAGAAGTACCATAGAATAGATAACTAAATACGTCTTAACCTCATCACTTGATATTGTGGAAAGACTCGAGGCAATGTTAGATGATGCCATATTGAGTGACTAGCTTCTTGTCTTTGAAAGGCCACTGTAGCTTCTGTAAATTCTCCAAAGGGTGGGGTTAGCAAGGGAAGCATTAACAATCTACAATCTCACCACTAGATGCCGCTAAATACTGATATTACACCCTGTACCTTTTTTTAAATGTGTCTACCTCTTCCTGCACAAAGACCGAAATTAAATATGAGCAAACAATAATATACATAAAACACTCTTATTTGTTTTTTACTGCTATTTCTCTTGTCTTTCATTTGTTTCCGTTTTCCACAGTTGCGATCACACAGGGCGGGGCCATTCAGCTGGCTAACAACGGTACAGATGGAGTCCAGGGCATCCAGACTCTGACCATGAGCAACCCAGGAGGCGCCCAGCCCGGAACCACCATCCTGCAGTACGCACAGACCAGTGACGGACAGCAGATACTGGTCCCCAGCAACCAGGTGGTGGTACAAGGTCAGCTGTTTTTTTTTTTTTAATTTCGTCTGTATTAAAGGTGCTCCGAGGAACCTTCAGTTTGTGTTCATTTTAGCACCCCCTTTGGACAAAGGCATTAAGAAAACCTATATAAATAAAAATAGCATTCTTTGCACAGATGGTCTCGTTTGCTGTAACATGTAATTTATGATCATAAGGGGAAAAAGGAGATTGTTTCAGAAATCTTAAAAAGTGTGTTGTTACTAATGAAGTTGCGTATAATGTGACTCAAGCTAGTGATATTATTTTAATTAGTTTGAACGCGTTTTTAATCATGTTATTTGTCTGTTTTCGGTAGCAAAGACAAAAAATGCGTTATTTTTTGTCAGAAAACAAGTAAGTAAAAGTTTTTTCTTTTAGAAAGAATTACAATTTAGGATTTAATTTCTGCCAAACAGCTGCGTCCGGTGATGTCCAGGCGTATCAGATCCGTGCGGCCCCAGCCAACACCATCACCCAGGGCGTTGTCATGGCGTCTTCCCCGGCGCTGCCTGAAGGGGGCGCCCCCGAGGTGGTCACCCGCAAACGCGAAGTCCGCCTCATGAAAAACAGGTAGGAACAGAAAGTGGAGTCCTTGGCTGTGTTTGAAAAGGCCTACTAACGTCCTCCCTCCTACATACTCAACATGTATATACTACATACTGTCTACTTAACGTTGATAGATTGTGTAAGCGAGGTTCATCGGACTGTTTGTACTGAAGTATACAGAAGCAATAAAGAATTTTAAGAAAACTTCCGTGTCGTTTAAAAAGACGCAATGCATTGTGGGGTGGTTGAGTAGGAACACCCATTACACAAAATCTTCCAGGAAGTAAGTACTCATCCGGGCATTTCTCGCCTACAAAAACTCGACAGAAGTTATGCACTATAGCTTTAACTTAATATTATATAGCACACTTAACGGTGTCCCCAAAACCTCCCAAAAATGCATAACAAAGACCCACCACCATGTCTCCTCCTTCCCACAGAGAGGCAGCCCGGGAGTGTCGCAGGAAGAAGAAGGAGTACGTCAAGTGTCTGGAGAACCGAGTGGCCGTGCTGGAGAATCAGAACAAGACGCTCATCGAAGAGCTCAAAGCCCTCAAAGACCTTTACTGCCACAAATCTGAGTAGTTCCCGTCATCAAACTCGGAGCTGGGCTAAGTAGCACCGCAGTTCTCTTCAAATACTACGACTGTTTAAATTCTGCCTGCCCAGCCTTGCAGTTAACACACGGCTGGCTTCTTTTTGACATATATACCACCTTTCTCTTCTTGAGATTGATAGGGTAATACATTTTAAATACACAGAATCTTACCAGAGTCAGTACACACTCACCCATGTGTACTGTCATCCAGGGTCAAGTGGCAGACACAAATGACTAGCTGAAACTTTATAGTGGAAAACAGTAACATACAATCCTGAACATCATTTAAAAGGGTCATATTAGCTCCCGACAACAGTTTACACTTTGATTACGCACAGAACCTGTATGGTATTGTCGATAAATAATGGTGTAACACTGTACTCATCACGGCCATTGTAGAAAACACTTCAGTCCATTGAAGCAGAGGAAATATGTTCCTTAAAACAAGAACAACAATGTGGTTCATGTTTGAATGGCCTAATTGGACTCCAGTCAGACATTTGTGTTTACTATGTAAGCAGTAAATGTCGGACGAGTTGGTCATCATCTTCACCATTGTTGCTGAGTTTACCTGCAGTTAAATTTCACATTACATTGTCAGTGGTGAGTGCAGTGTTAAACAGCACACAGGCCGAAGTAACAACAAATCCTAGTTTGTATAAAAAAAAACATTGATTGTGAAAACAATTTAAATCAATTAGATTGTGACACTAGGTGATTTTTTTTTTTCAGTTTTTGGCCGGCTAACTGCTACATTTTATAGGACACACTTTATAACACTCAGACATCTCTGTACCAGGCACGCTCAGTCAGTCGCAGTTAAAGGCTTTGAATGGATTTGTGATCCTACTTGATCCAAACATTCAAAAACATGGCCGCTTCTATGGCAGACTCTACAACTAATTTGGCACAGTAATACTAAAAAAAAAAGTAATTTTTTTTTTTTTTTTTTTTTTTTTTTTTTTTAAGATGCTACCGACTGCCATTCTTAAAGGACATTGAGCTGTGTATAGTTGACAAGCAGGATTTTTTGGACATGTCTGTGGGACATAAAAAAAAGAAGGGATCTATCGTAGTGTTTTTCTGCTTCTCCGCAATAGACAGTTGACCGAGATCCTATTAAAATAATATAATTTGCCGGTTGGGGCAGTTTTAATGGAAGATTATGATAATATCTGAGGGTCACATTTTTATAGATTTCAGGCCAACATTCCTATTATGGGAAGATTTTTACTCAATAATTTTACTTTTAACAGGCAAGCGGCAACAAGGGGCTGTTTTATCAGCGAGGTTGTTTCAAAGACAAAAATCAAGAAAGAAAACTTTGCTGAACTTTTTAGTGATTCATCTACACACGTTTTTAAGGCAAAGCACAACTTTTTTTTGTGGCAGTCAAGTGTGTCCATGGTTTAGATAATTGGGTTGTTTCTAACTCCTGTGGCTCACCGTGTATGCAGACAGCAGTAGGTTATTGAAATGTGGCCTGGTAACAAGAGTAGAATGATGTCTGAAAAGATTTTGGAAAAGTAAGATCCAAGTTGTACAAAATTGAACGTTTATTGAGCAATTCTTAACACCTGAGACTTAGATGTTTTTTTTTCCAAACCCAACTAACATAACATTTGAGGTGGAACTATCATCTCATTGTGCCACTGTTTAACCGTCAGTCTCTCAGTTTCCATGACATTTTTATGTGTGTGTGTTAAATGGAGGTAAAATATGGACACGTGTGCGATTGCAAGGCCATCGTTTTGTTTTTTTTATATATGCAGCGGATTCTCTCGCTATAATCACAATAATCCATGAGTTTGTTTGTTCTGTGGGGGAAAACAGATCACTTTTGTCTGGACTGTGGGTGTTTTTTTTTTTTTGAGAATATACATGTAAGTTTTTGTCTGTTTTATTTTTTTATATGAATGTACATAGACTCTAAAAGCATGTGTAGACATTGTGTATTTCTTGTCTATTTGATATGAAAAATGTTCTTATGGCTTGTATGAAACCAACTTTGCATATTTGTATCATACGTCAATGTATAATAGAAAACTGTGTGTGTGTGTGTGTGTGTGTGTGTGTGTGTGTGTGTGTGTGTGTGTGTGTGTGTGTGTGTGTGTGTGTGTGTGTGTGTGTGTGTGTGTGTGTGTTCATGTAATCAATAAGGCCTATCACCGTCATGGCAGCTAAGTTTATGAGAAAAAAGGCCTTTGTTGGAGATGTTCTATTTTGTGAGTGCTGTGTTTGTTGGTAGAGAAGAGAGAGTCTCCTAAGAGCAGCTGGGGTCCACAACATTAAGCAGATTCATAATAATTTTGTTTTTCTCAAAGCAGTACTTGACGGCTTCACACTCTGTAACATTGGGTCATGTTCTTAAACTGTAAATGTATTTTTATCTCGTATAACTGAGTAGTAAGAGTTTTTTTTTAATCTTCCAATTCGTCAAGTGTAAGCATCATTTTTGTCTCCGCTGGAGCTGTTTTTATCACAATTTTATTTGCATTTATTTTAACAACGGGAGTGACATCAGATTTCTTATTGCCATTGGTTCAAATAGAACTTTACATGTTTTTTTTTAGTTACTGAATTAGCAAATACTTGGGAACTGCCCTGAACATTTCTATGGTAAAACACATTCTCTGTGATATGATTATGGAAATTACCCCAATTTCATATTTTTTATCTCCTCATCAAACTTATAGAGTTTTATCCTAGTGGCGTTTCTTTCAGCAAAGTTCACTTTTGACTTTCGAAACAGTCATTTCACAAAATCAAGTTAACTTGAGGTCCATTACATAGATGTATCTCATAGATGTATCCAAAGCTTTCAAGCTCCATCTTTGAACCTTGTATTACTTTTGATGGCAAATCTTTTCCTGCGTTTAAAAAAAAACTCCATCATGAGGCGAGTGGAAATGAACTAATGGTCGCTCTAACAATTAGAGTGTGTTACGTTTCTTTTTGGATCATCAGTTCACGGTAGCTCTGTCTGCTTTTATTTTTTCCAAGTTTTCAAACTCTTTGATATTGTACAGCATGGATTTGTAATGTATAGAGGATTAAATGGTGGAATCAGCATCTCACCCTTTGGAGTAAATCAGAAGGCTTTGAATGAATCATCTCTTGTGGCTCTACATATGTCCTCCCTGTCAATAGTGTGGATTAGAGGAATCTATGTAGAGAACAGAACAACATGCAGAAGTGTTCTGTTTTGTGATGCATTTTCTAGGGATGACATTTAGACTGACCGTGCACATGTTTGGCCAAGGCTGATTGTAAAGCTTACTTTAGAGGAATAACAGAGTGATCCGTGGCAGAGGTTTAACAATGTGTGTAGAGCTGGCTAGCAATCAACACTTTAAGATGTTAGGATGATGTACCTGAGGTACTGACTGAGACTATAAAGATTTTTGTAAGTGTATTATTAAAAACATTCAAATAAATCCCAACTCTTGTAATTCAAACATCCAGTTCTGGTGCTGCAAAACATATCCAGTAATAATCCTTATTCTGTTGATTTCATCTAGTGAGCTCATGTTTGTGATGTGATTTACACACAATATCCTCCAACAAATGACCAAAAGTGTTTTCATTTCTGTGCCAGAATAGTTCATACCCGCGGGCCTCATTTGTGCATGAAACATTGATATTCATGTGTGTAAAAGTATATAAATATATATATAAATATATATAATTTCTAGAAAGGTAATAATGACATTTTTCTAACTTTTAATGTGATCAGTTTATATATTGCCACTTTTACAAGTTACCCATATAAAATGCCATGTATATTATCTTGTAGAGACAAGGTCGCCAAATGTTTGTTTCAACATTGTCACATTATAAGATGTTACCAGCTCATTATTTAAAAAGTGCTGATACACAGACATTTCATCACTCTTTTGTAAACACTTGCTATGTCGCAATAAACTGTTCTTAAAGTATTTTTATTTTTTTTAATCTATCATATGTGAACAATCCATTTAATGATGAACCATGCATTTTAGTTACTATTCTACTTTAGGTAAAATGTTATCATCATTATTTTTAAGTTAACAAACAGGGACATGATTGTCTCTTGTATTTCTAACTGAAATAATTAAATAATAATATTACATTTATTTAATTTGTAATTCCTTATTTTGCGTTTACGTGCTCACACATTCATTTATCGAGTAATTTAATTTTTCCTTTGTTTTTTAATCATGTAATTTACCATCGCTTGTTTTCCTTTTCTCCTTGTATGAATGAGGAGGGATGCATTGATTGACAGGTAGGTGGTGCAATAGAATATGGGACTGGCTTGGGTTTTCGCTGTCAAAAATGGGTGTGGATCATCGGTGACGATACAAAAATAGTAGCGTGGTAAATGCATTTCATCTGTTTTAATCCTCTCCGACGGACAGCTCTTTCAGCCAATGAGCGGCCTCGAAATGTCTTTGTTATGATTTCTAGGCCAATGGGAGTGAATGGAATTCAGAAGTGGGCGGGGCCTGCTGCGTGTCCGTGCCAAGTAGTATCATTCGTGAGCTCCGGCAACAGATGGCGACGGCGGGCAGGACATCTAGCACATATTTGACAGGGTGGAGGCACTGATGGAGGAGTCCTGACCGCTTACCAGAGGTGGCTGTTTGATAAGGACCCAGGACGAGGCCTAGCCAAAACAGCCTCATTGAGAAATCCTTTCCTCCATTTTAGGATTTTCTCCTGGAGGCCGCAGAAGCCTCGGACTAGATTTATCAACGCACCGATCTTGAGCGCAGAAAGACATCTGCCGGATTGTTTTGGAGAAGTCTCGCGAAATGTAACTGTCAGAAATTGAAGCTTTGGCATTGTATTACATTTATTTTTGAGAAGCCCTATGTGTTCACACGATATGAGAAAAAGTGGAATTAATGTCATATAGAAAAACAAAAGTTAAGTGGACAAGCTAACTACTTAGCAAGCCTGCTATGATGCTAGTTAGCTTAGCAGTGAAACTTTAGCATGTTGAATGAATGAATGAAGGAATTGGTGACCACCTGCATTTAACTAGCAGCAGCTTGGTTATGTCGGTAATGTTTATTGGGCTTGGGGAAGCTAACTTTAGCTAGCTAGGAATATTATATTTGCACTACTTGGACTTGGCTGTGTGAGGCTTCAGTCCCCGGGCTTCGAAAATGGGTAATACGGTGACATGCTGCGTCTCTCCGGAGTCGAGCCCCAAACTCCCTTCGAGACAGCCGGTAGAGCGGCTGGAAGAGGTGCATACCAGCACCGAGGTGAGCGACGACAACACCGCGCCCTACCTGCAGCACATAAGCGACAGAGAGGTCCCCGATGGTATGTACACACACCGGCACACCTGTGATGGTTACCTGGCTTAAACTTGATTTTTGTAATGCCTTGACTTCACGCAGCGGTCACACCCATGCTGATAGTTTACAGGGAGGTTAGTGCTAATCCACGTCACGGCCATTGCGAAGATTCATACTTTAAATATTTAGTAGCTTCCAGACACAGGATTCCTTCCCATCCCTAAACAGTCATTCATTTATTCATCTTAAAATAATGCCTTTTATTTTGTATTTAATTGCCATGTCTTAAAAATGCATGAACTAGCAGCATTGACTTTAAATCAAAATTATTGGTGTGGTTTTTCTCTCCCGTTTTGGTTGGTGCCAGGAGTCGAGCATATGACTCGAGTCGTCTCCCTAGCAAACAAACTAACTTTTTGACAACAGACTCGGCAAACACACAGTCACCTGTGTCAATATAAGTAACAAAAACTATCCTCAAACATGGACACAGACGTGGTCTAGCTTTATCGTAACGTGATTTAACAACTTAACAATACACCCCATTCAGAACTGCAGGGAAATACAAACACACACATTAACCCTCTTCAGCTATTATCAAGTTGTACTTACCAATCCCAATGCCAGCAGTTAGTTGGACCAATGGATCTTATCATTTTGATCTCACTAGTTTTGCATTACCAAGTCAGCCATTAGCAATTATACCCCCCTCATCATTCTTGGTGCCATATTTACCACTCATAAATGAGCAATAAAAACCAGCCTTTCATAACAGGCTTATGTATCTGTAAACAAACTGCTCTTGTAATGGGCTTCTTGGTGGCATTAACCTAGCATCAACCTTACTTACTGTTGCAGTTAAGTTACCAAATTGGCTTCAGACTTCACTGCTCACACTGTGATCTCATGCTGTGTGTGGGCCTATACAATCAGGAAAGAATCTCAGATATTTCTCTGTGTTGAAGGCCCAAGCTCAGTCAGAGTCCAAATGTTGCCACTCCTCACTGACTCCCACCCACGCACGCACACACACACACAGCGTCCCTTCCATTCATGTTGTTGTGGACGATAGTGTGTGCGTGAGACCAGCTGTTGTCAGGCAGGGCGAGGGTCAGTCCAACAGTCCTCCCTCTCCTCTTGCCGTCCTCAGCCATCCCCTAATCCCCTGCCTTTTATGTAATGTGCTATCTGGGTTTGGATTTGGATGGAGAACACACAGTTGTTGTTTTAAGTCATGCTGTTTTTAAAGCCGTGCTGTTGTCTTCAAGCTTGTAAAGTATCTTAAAGTCTACAATGGAAAACTTATCCTAATTCCTAATCATTATCCTTCAGTCCCAAAAATAGCCCTGCTAAATGTTTGTTTATTAGTTTTGTAAATTTGAAATTTGGACACTAATATACAGATATTGGAAGTCCATTTAGTAGGTCTTAAGTGTCTGCTTTAATTGTGAGTTTGAGTAATTTGTTAAATTGTTAGTCAAATCGGAAAGTTATAGCAGCAAACCCTGGTACTGGAGTATGTTGGATATAAAATGAAGTCAGTCTGTCTTAAGTCAACTCACACAGACATAAACAGACTATTATATTTTCTCTGGTGATGCTTCGCCAAATCTGTAATGCAACCACCTTCACTTACTGCTTAACTTACGCCTGAATCCTATATCTTTACATACAATCAACAGAATTAATAGCATATGCTGCTCCCATCTGTGCATTCGATGGATGTGTCGGCTAATGGCTTCCTGTCTTTCTCATTTGTGCTTAACCACCACAGAGGAGTGAGAGCTAAGCAGTAAACTGAGTATCTGTAGTTGGCACATCGTCATTATGAAATATTTGTGTGTAAAATCTTTTTTTTTTCTTTCCCCAGAGCTAGCGTTGGAGTCTAACCCATCAGACCACGCCCGAGCGAGCACCATCTTCCTTAGCAAGTCACAGACAGACGGTGAGCAATCCCAACATGACGCGCACACAGCCGTTATTCATATTATCTTTTCCCCCTGAGCTAACACACACACACACACACCCCGAATCACATGATGTAGTGTTTAAACAAAAAAAAATAGAGACAGAAGTTGTCTTTTTATTTTTTTTTATTATTTTTTTCTCCTAGGCCCAGTCTTTCTAGTTGCTGCAATGCCATTAGTGTTTTGAACTTTTTATTATTGATTTAATTGTAGAGAGAGAGAGAGCATGATGACGTTTTCAGAGCATTACACACCCACAGGTATCTTGAAGAAACTAGTCAATGAGTTATTAAAGCAGGCATTTTTTCTATTCTCCGATTGCTGTAACTGTTTTCAATTGGATACAAGTTTATAATACATTTGAATCTGGCATGTTCTATACAAGATATATGATGTACTGAACACTTATTCTTCTTGTAGCGTGGCTTTGTTTAACGTTTCTCTCCCTTTTACAGTACGAGACAAGAGGAAAAGCAACCACATAAATCATATCAGTCATGTAAGTGTCAAAAACTAAATCATCATGTACAAAACAGCAAAAAGGTGGTTCAATGAGCAGAACACCAGACCAATTACCATTTCAGAATTTGTTAGTTTTTCAATTAGTCTTCATATGTGTGAAATCAGTCTAAAGAAATGCAGCAATCAAGCCTTGACATCAGTTCCAGTTGTTCTAATAATGAATTTGAATGTCTTCAGGTATCTCCGGGTCAGCTGTCAAAGAAATACAGCTCCTGTTCCACAATCTTCATCGACGACAACACGGTCAGCCAGCCAAACCTCAAAAGCACAATCAAATGGTGAGAGTTACACACACACACACACACACACACACACACACACACACACACACACACACACACACACACACACACACACACACACACACACACACACACACACACACACACCACAGCGTTGTGTTGTCCAAAAGTCACTCCTTTGGCACTAGAAAATCCTGTTGCATCACAGCCATGGTAATCCTAAAGTAATGGATGCGTGTTTCAAACAGATGTCCCTCCTAATTTAGGGTAGTCCTCTGTAATGACAGTATCCCAGGGAATCTGAAAAAAAAACACATTTAATCAGGATTAACAGACAGGCACACACACACAGACAGACACACATTTAGCATAGCATTCATTTAGGCTATATAACACCACAACTAATGAACGCTACTTGTCTTTTCTTCCTTCCTTCTCCAGTGTCACATTAGCAATATACTACCACATCAAAAACCGGTAGGTGGACTTTTTAAAATGTAATCTGAACAATGTAATTTGTGACACATTGCATAAACTTTATCTTAAAGTATGTTGACGGATGTATTATGCTATTTTTAGGGACTCTGACAGGTCACTGGACATCTTTGATGAGAAGTTGCACCCTTTATCAGTGAGTATGTTGATGAGATTTCACCAAACTTGGCAACAGTGACTTTTGCCATTAAGAGTCTAAACATCTGGCTACCATGAACGAGACAAAACTTAATTTCTTTCAAGTTTGAATTCATCAACTGTTTTTCTATTGCACTAGTCAGCTGGTGTGAGTAACTTTAAGCTGTTGCTGCAATTCATTTGCCTTTACTTAAATGTTGAAACTGAACCTAATAATAATAAAGGATATATCCATTATATTTCAACCAGATTTATTTCCCATAATGACTTGTGATCAGCCAGCATCGCAGCCCGATTGAGCTAACATGGCTATGACTTGCAGCAAAACCAAATTGTTTCTTTTTCACAAATAAGTTGTATCTGCACAGAGAGGAAGCCTTTTGAATGGAACCTGCCTCTGACCTTTGCGTGGTGATATATTTTGAAGCCAACCAGCCTAGATACTGTAAATCCACTGTATACCCTCACACTGCACTGCCTCCCTGTGACCTGTGTGTGTTGACTCTCTGTCTGTCCCGTACAGAGAGAGCCAGTGCCAGATGACTATGCCCGCGTGGACCCAGAACACAAGCTGATCTACCGCTTCGTCAGGACGCTCTTCAGCGCTGCACAGCTCACTGCAGAATGTGCTATCGTCACGCTAGTAAGTCTGGCTCTTTGTCATGCTGTGGTGCAGGTGCACACACACACAGTTTTGCTAACACGCCATGTATTGTTTTAATAATTAACTGCTGTACTCCTGGGATTCAGTAGAAACTTTAATAAAGGTATAGTTGAGTTCAGAATAATTTTAATTCCTTTTTGCCCCGTCAAAAATAAACCTTGCCGAACACTATACAGTATTTGGTGGAAAGAATTTCTAAACCCAGTTTTAGTAGCGGGAGTCTAAAGTCAGAAGATCACTTAGGAGTCAAAAAGCAAAACTGTAAAATATAGCTCTCCCTGCCTCGCTCTCTCTATCAGTCCTTCTGCCTTTCTCTCTTTCTCTCTCCACTGCACACTCAGTTACTCAACAGCTTTGCCCAAAAAAAAAAAAAGAAAAGAAGAAAAAAACTCACTGGCATCGGCTAAGAAATAAACTATTGCCGATCGTGCAATCAATCGTGGTACTACTATAGAATGCCCACCAGAGAGCAGTAAAGTCCTTGACATGTGAGTGTTTGTGTTATGATCTCAAAACAAACCTTTTACATTAGAGATTATTGAACCTCAATGTATGCCAGCAGTAGATTAACACATGTCCTTTTCTTCTTATATGAATTGACCTAGCAGATGAAACAACATTTGTTTATTTGGTGTTTACATACAGTATATAATAAGTCTTTTGTCACTTGTCCACTGTTTGCTTGTTATTTAAAATAGCAGGACAATTGGTTTGACTCAATATAACATTAGTAAAGCTGTTGGTCTAATTCAGTGCAGATAAACTAAATGTACTTGTTCCTGGTATACAGTATAGGGAACTATAAGGGCTTAACATCCAAAACTTTTTCATATCTCAATGGACATTTCTTCTTCTTCCTCCAGGTGTACATGGAGCGTCTGCTGACCTACGCTGAGCTGGATATCTGCCCCGCCAACTGGAAGCGCTGCGTCCTGGGAGCCATCCTGTTGGCCTCCAAAGTGTGGGACGACCAGGCCGTGTGGAATGTGGACTACTGCCAGATCCTCAAAGACATCACTGTGGAGGACATGTCAGTTGGTTTGTCTTTGTGAAAACACTTTCTGAAAATGAGCAAGATACAGAATCACATTGAATTTCAGTGAGGAGAGGCATCTGTAGAAAATGATGTTAAAATCTTGCATGTTATTTATTTAATATTTTGCTTAATTTGTTTATTTTAGCTAGATTAAGCCCTTTAGACCCTTTGGACTGAGTTTGACATTTTAACAAAGTGGTGAGGAGCCTTGAAACCTTCACTAAGTTTAACAAATATTACTAAACAAGGAAACGTGGGGTCTCCCAGGGGCAATGTTGTGGAAGGATTGAAACACCTCTACACATGGACATCCTCAGGATGGAGTGATTTTTTTAATAGATTGCAGCTGGACCTTTTGATTTATTTTGACCAGATGTATTTGCGTTCACCCACTCTAGAACTGCACTGAATGTAGCAATACTTTGTCCTAAGTGAAGGTGAAAGTTGAGGCCCTCTGACTGTTTGTTCACACTGTCACATTCGTGCATAACTGAGAGTTCTACCTGTCTTGCCAGACGAGCATCTGTGCCTCTGGCTGTTTGCTTCAGCAGACCACAACCTCCAGTGTGCACTGCAGTGTTTGACAGCCCGGTGTGAAGTGGCTGAGCTGAGAGCTGGGGCTTGGGTAAACTCCATAACAAGTAGGCCCTACCACTCTCTGGAAATCAGATGTGTGGAAAGTACTGGATTTTCCCATTATGGTGCCTGTCTGCTAAAGCAGCTCAAGTATCTCTGGGTCTGATGATACCAGGATATTATAGGTACGAGAGTACCATTTGGTGTTTCATGTGCAGGGTGTAAATTCGAGTTAGAACACCTGCTCCCTCCTGTTGAAAGGGTCCCACTTGAGGTGCTTCTCCTGGACATTGCAGACACAGATATAAGCAGATATATATAATCCTTCACCAGTCCCACCTGGCCTGGGAATGCCACACGGTGCTAGAGGATGCTGTTAGAAGGAAGAACATCTGGGCTGGTTTCCTGCCAGCATGACCCAGACCCATGTTGTAATGATTTGGATAGACACAATAGAGAGAGGACAACGCTCTGTATTTAAAAGTGTCCTTCTCATTTAACTACTGCAGCAAAATGAAAATGCATGTTGAATTGTTGATCCTGAGTTGGTGCTGACGCTTCTAATTCATATCTCAATGTTAGTTGTTGGTGTTATTTGGGTTTCTGAACTCCACACACTTATTATATATCAGCAGGGTGTCCGCGGAAGTCTTAAAAGTCTTAAAAAGTCTTAAATTCATGTATCTAAAATTAAGGCCTTAAAAAGTCTTAAATTCATTAGAAATTTGATATGCTGGTCTTAAATCCATTACTCAAAGGTCTTAAATTTGTCGGGGCAGGACTATTCAATGTTATATATTTTTTTTCTTCCGCGACTTTCCGAGAAGGAGATGCTACTTTCTAACTAACTGCTCATATAAAAGTCCGACACTACGCTAGAGGCAGTACGGCCGTGTGTGGCTGTGATCCGCATATAAACGTAGCATAGAAGAAGAATGTGTCCCCTGCCTCCGAATTTGAAGTCGGTCGCGTGAAAGCAAGAAAGGGGAGAACGACCCAGTGAAATGCATGCCCTGCTATTATACATTCAGTGAGAGGTGGAGGGTGGACGACAAATATCATGGCTGGCTTTATTCACCCCGCGACCACACACTGCCACTACTCCGTAGGTGTGCAACCACCCGCCCGCTGGCGATGTAGGTAGGCTACTGACCCAAACGCAAATCACACAGAAACAAACTGATTTATTGTGTTTAGTAAAAATGTTTATTTATCTATATTTATTAATTAATAGCTGCTCATCAGACGGTCATTGGGTCGCGTTGCGTGAGCTCACAGAGTGAGACGCGAGTCTCTGCTTCTCTGTCTGTTGCTTTCTTTCTCTCCACTCTGCCCTCGCTCTCTGACGGCTAGTTAAGAACTATTGCCGATCGTCCCGTCAATCGCAGACAGTAGCCTACATTTCCATCACCAATCGGTACAACCCTAATACCCGCAGTTTATTAACCTGGCCGCCTGCAACAATATGAAGAAAATAAAACATTTCGCAAATTAACGCTGGTCCCGTGGGCATCCCCCAGTCATGCGAACCTGTATACAGTATAGGCTATGCCTACTTTACAGTAACCTATTTCCCGATTTTGAAAGTGCAAAATCATTCACCTGTGGAACCAATTTTTAAATAGTTTCTGCCACAAGTTCTGAAAAATAAAGTTAATGGACTAAGTTTGTTGTTTATTGAATAAGTAGGCTAATTAAAATTCGAAGGACATTCTTCCCCATAAATAACCAGATTTTTGTATTTCATTCTAATACTGCATGCTGCAGCTAACACATTTTTTTATTGATTAAACTGTTCTTGTGACTGGTTTATCAGAAAATGTAAATCAATTGATACAGCTCTATAATAGGTTGAAAAGGTGGTAATGAAACCCATCATTACCACCTTTTCAACCTATTATAGAGCGTTGCCTTTACAGGGATCTTATATTTATTTGATGGTAAATGCGGGGGGACATTGTCTTCATTCAGACTGCTGAACATTTTTTATTTTCTGTAATTAGACAGCAGTTGTTAGCTAAAGTGCATTGAATATTTGATATTCAAACTTAAAAAAACTCTTTACAGAGCATATACTGTAGTGTAGTTTGTAGATTTGCCAAGGTATTGGTGTTCATTAGAGGTCTTAAAATGTGCAGATACCCTGAGAGAGGCTACTTTCTTCCTAGCTTCTGATGAGTATCACTTTATGTTAAATAAACAGACAAAAAGTAAACTTGAATGAGTATCATTGAGTGACACACAAGCTATACTTCGGTTGTAATACAGCTGGACCCCCAAATATCCCTATATGTATTGTGTTTTAGGTCTTAAATTTCATTCAAGGTGGTATTAAAAAGGTCTTAAAAAGTCTTAAATTTGACATGCTGAAACCTGCAGATACCCTGATCAGACAGGAGAGGGGAAGTGCTCTGGTAACATCTCTGCTGTCTCTCGGGGTAGAAGCCGGTGAAGAGGTCATGGGCTGCACTTGGAGCGCCCTGGTTTTATTTCCTACAATTGCTTTTCACACACACACAACACACACAACACACAAACACACAACACACACACACAGAGGAAAAAGCAATTGTAGGAAATAAAGCCAGGGCGCCCCAAGTGCAGCCCGTGGCCTCTTCACGGCTTCTAGCCCGAGAGACAGCAGAGATGTTACAGCTTCTATCTACCAGAGCACTTCCCCTCTCCTGTCTGATTTAAGTGCATCTCTGTTGTTTTGATATTTCTCCTATTATTTGTAGTGCCACAACCTTAATGTATTTGGTAGGAGTCTCCTTTTTCTATATATAATAAGTGTGTTCAGTTTTGTGATTTGGAAAGGTGCGTGCACAGCCTGCATGCGTCTGTGTTCTCTCTCCGAGAGACCCCATCCCTCCCCGACTCTGTCTTTCTCTCTTTCCTCTTGTATACGTCTGACCCCCACTCTCTCTCTCTGCTCTGTTTTCATTGCTGCCATTGAAGTCTCTTTGTGATCCTGGTCGGGTCTGGATGGAGGGATGAGGAAGAAGGGTAGAGAGAGACAGACAGACAGACAGAGAGAGAGAGAAATGCAGGGGAGGGTCTCAAGTGCTCTCAATGCTTCTACATAATGGCCCTGGCTCTCGCCCACTCCATTAGTTGCCCCGGGAGACCAGACATCACACACACACTCATGCTCACTCTCCCCACCTTTGCTGACCAACAAAGCATCCTAGATGCTGTCTCCCTGGCGACCCACCTCCCTCAGCTCTTCTTGTGGCTGGGATGATGAGCAGGATGGATGATGGAGGTTGTAGTCTAGAAGTGTGTGTGTGTGTGTGTGTGTGTGTGTGTGTGTGTGTGTGTGTGTGTGTGTGTGTGTGTGTGTGTGTGTGTGTGTGTGTGTGTGTGTGTGTGTGTGTGTGTGTGTTTATTGTAGACGTTGTATTGCCATCACCACTTGACAAAGGCATTGAGAAAAACTATATTTAAAAAAAAAAAAAAAAAAAAACGCATTCTTTGCATTGATGGTCTCGTATCGGAGGAAACATGAGACTGTTTCAGAAATGTAATAAAGTTCCTGTAACACTTTTTAAGAAAGTTTAGTATTGTGCACTAACCTATGGGCATCTTTCCACCGTGTAGGAATGAAATGGAGCGCCAATTCCTGGAACTGCTCCAGTTTAATATCAACGTGCCAGCCAGTGTCTATGCCAAGTATTACTTTGACCTGCGGCAGCTGGCTGATGACAACAACCTCAACTTCCCCCTGGAGCCTCTCAACAACCAGCGTGCCCAGAAACTAGAGGTGAGCTCACACCCTCACACCTCCACAACAAGGTTCACCCTGTCTCATGATAAGGCATCATATTAAACCATTGATGACGGCTGCTGCACGATGCCACATTGTATCTCCTACCTGATGCTGCATAGCGCAGCATTGTTACTTTTATCTAGAATGCACCGTCATTGGTTCAAATACACATGAGGTGGGGTTTGTTGATTTTTTTTAAGACCACGTGACCACCCACAATGTTGTGTGGTTTGCGGAAAATCATGTCAATAAAAAAATAAAAAAATACGCTGGCTGTGTCGGCGATAGTGTATCACAGAACAGTTAGTGGTGTTCGGAGCGCAGAATCTAGGCCTACTATAGACTGCTGACGAAAATCACACAACACATTGCATCTGTTTATTAACAATATTTATGAATTTAGGCTATATTTTGCTGCTCCAACTCAAATTCAGCCCAGCCAGGCGATAGTTAAGTTTCAGTTTCATTTTCATCTCCGTAGTATACAGCCGTGTGGACCAGCTGATCGGCTCCCGACAGCGGGAGTCAGTCCGCGTTCCAGTTGAACTGGGAAGTCAAATTTATGGTGTCAGTGATAACTGAACTAAATTATGAAATAAAGCTATCTCCTCCTTCCTATATCTGTCTATATTTATCCCTCCACTACTGTACACTCAGTCACTACTATCCATGCTAAAAGGAAGCAGGATTATAACCTCATTTAGCACATTATTTTTATATATTTTATATGATTTAATCTTTTTTTTTTCTCCCCCATCTCATTTTGACGATTTTTAGAAACATTTGTTGGTTTGTAAGCGCTAAGGGAGCATGTTTAAATAAAACCCGTGAACCTTAACTTTTAAATGTATTTTATTTCATGTTTCTATGTGCTACACAGGCTTAGATATTAAGGTTTTGGTAGACTTGACAATTCGTACTATTTTTTTCAGAAAACCCTCAGGCATTAAGGACATGCATCCTAGATTGCCATAGTCATCAATGGGTTAAGGCTTCAGAATGCCCTTTCTTGACACTCTTAAAAGACTGTTTCCATATGTGGAATATTTCTATACTAAATGGTCGGTTGCTACATTTTCTAAAGCAATTTTATCCAAAGATTTTTAGTCACATATTATTATTTTTTGCAATCTACATGTAATAATGTGTGAATTGTTTTCTGTACAGATGGATTAAAATTGAAATTAGTCTTTCTGGGCTGTAAAAATAACATTTACTTGACAAAATACTCGTATGACTAGTAGTTAGAGTAATCATTGAGTTACCACACGGGGTCAGCCTGACCACTTGGGGTGTGTCCAGCCAAAGGACACAAGGCTCGTTCGACCTCCGTTGTGGCTCGTCTGGAAAGTAGACGAGAGTAGCCGAGTGCAGTCGGGGGAGTGACGAAAAAGCCTGACTGAAGCCGGACAGCTCCGAGTCGGAAGTAGCGTCCTTGTTGCGGATGCAGTTCGTTTTCTAGTTTTATTTTGAAGGCCCATTAGAAACATATTCGTAGAAGAGCTACACATGCTACAACCGATTAGAAGCAGAACACAACACAAAGACGAGTAAACACTTTAAAAGCGAGGGGCATTTTCAAAACAAGAAACGAGATATAATATCCCCATTCCCCACACATCTTTATCTTTCTTGTTACTTTACTAGAAAACCTACTTTTAAGTGATAAAGAATAATTTACAAATCCAAATAAAGGAGGTTTAGTATTTCTCCCTTCACATAACGAATATGATCGGCCTAAATAAAGTTAAAGAAGGTCTAAGAAAAGATCCCTTATTATTATTGTAGAGATGGATATGATGAACTGTATTATGATGTGTAACAAACAAACTACTTGTTGTAATTTTGGTCTGGCTTTGCGACACTACATGTAAAATACAATTCCCAGACCATTTAGATCACTGGAAATAAGCCTATGATTTAATCTTAATGGTATAAAAATCACTTCACCAAGATCTTATGTGACTCAAGTTTGTGTTCACTTTTAAATATATCTATACAGGAGAGTTACACTACACATCCAAATTATTTCTATGTCAAGGGTTCAGATCAGTGGAGGTTTAACTCTGATTAAGTACATTTCTGCTTAAATGCATATACTGTGGCGGCCTAATGATTAAACATAAATTAAAATCAAAAAGAATGGATCGTAATTTAATTTTGAGCGGTGATGTCAGACTTTTGCCTAACCAATTGGGGAAACGCATCAAAGGCACAGGGTTTAAACTCCCAATTAGCGCTCAGCTCCGCCTGTCAGCAAGACGTTTCCCATCAGACATTTCGCTCCCGCAGCCCGTGGGGAGCAACTGCAGCGACTTGCTCCAGTGTCTGTGTCCGTCTTGATACCGCGGGACTTCAAAGTCTCAAGCAGCCGAGCCGCAGCCAGCCACGGGTGCAAGTGGGACAAAAAGTCTAACCATAATGCAGTGCGCTCAGCAAGACGAGCGTCATAATTGCGCAGGTCTTAGCAAGACGGCGACAGGTCGAACGAGCCTTTTGACTTGTGGACAGGTTGACCAGGGGGAATTGAACAATGTCATGTTTAAAAGCATCAGCATTTATTAAATTAGAATCTGTAGAGAAACAAAAGCATCTTTCTTTTTTTCATACATACTTTTTGGGCATTTTGATGTTTTATTAGACAGTTTGGAGAGACAGTGGTGAAATGGGGCAGATTGGGGAATGACATGCAGAGAACGACCACGGAACGGTTTCACCCGCCACCCTCCTCATTTTTCTTTTCTTTATCCTGCTGAGTTATTGAATTTAAACACAACTCTGATTTGAAACTTGCTTACTCTTTCCATCAAAACTTTCCACTAACACATAATGTTTTTCTTCTGTCCAGGCCATTTCAAGACTATGTGAGGACAAGTACAAGGACCTGAGTCGAACAGCGTTGAGGCGATCCTTCAGCGCAGACAACCTGATAGGTATACGACACTCCAACGCTGTGCTGTCATAGGTCAGACTCATCAGACACAAGTCCAGCTAAAACCACAGCCAACCCCCCCGGACTAAAACAATGGCCCATGTCACAGTGTCAACACAGCCAACATCAGACAGGATTCAACGTCCCATATGTTGCTGTATATGACCGGCCCCCGAAACGGCTGCCACACGAAACTTGAAATTGAAAAGGTGTTAACCTAAAATTTCACCACACTACTATTGATTTTTTAGGAATCCCTTATTTATTTCTTACTTGTCCCTTGTTTCCCAGGAGAAAAGTGTTGAGAAGGAATTTGCTCTTAGGGTTTATTCTTCAAAAATGTACTGTAATCTTTTTGAAATATATCTGAAATAATTTCATGCCTGTTTTTAAAGGAACGAGGCTGGTGTTATTCTATATATTTTTTTTTAGTTATCTCCAAATACCATGAACAAAACCAACAATGTGTTAGAGGCTGTCTCACTGTACTTTGACGTGTCTTCCCTTCAGCCTAAAGGTTTGTAATGAAGTCATAAATATTTAATATCATGCACCACAAAATATATTACTTAATCGATTAAACGTCTGAGTAGTGTTCCTACTACTGCATTTCATCAATAACTTAAAACTGGAAGAAAGTAAACAATGTACAGTACACTCCTACTATTACTACTAATACTACAGTGTGTGTTTTAATAGTCATGTGTGACTTGTTTGTGTTATTAGTAATTTAATAGCACAAAGGTATAATCAGGTTTTTGATACCCAACAATACTTGTAACTTTGATCAGCTCATTGTTTGGTTTTTGATATTTTCATGAGATTTGTGGACAAAAAAAAAAAAAAAAATATATATATATAATATAGAATATCTATATATATATAATATAGAATATCACCAGACGTAACCCTTTAAACAGGCACATCCCATATAATGGCTGTTAGTTAACCCCTAAAAGTTTACTGTAAATGACAGCGGCGTTGGATTCTATTTCAGTAAAATGATCTTCACTTTTACTACGGAGCCTAGAGCATGTCACAGATTAAGTATTGAATGATAAATATTCCACAAGGTGTTGTTGACTGAAGTCAGCTGATGTTTTGTTGTAGTGTGGGTCGGTGTGTCACTTTTCAGGTAACACTTCAGGTGGTCAGAAAGGAGCAATTCACACATGCATGATCAGTACCACTACTATGTACTGAGGAGTTAGGTTGACATGATTATGAAATTAAGGTTGGGACGGGCCTGCCTCAGTATTGTGCCCCTTCAAAATCCTGCCATCCTGACCCCAAAGACTTTCTCACCAGATTATTAAAAACACCCAAGCTTTTCCCCAGGTCCTCCTGACCAGAGCTTTCCAACCAACTGCATAGATAATGAAGGGGGAAAACAAGATGGATACTACCCTCCTTTTTGCTTACTATGTAGGCTACTAGCTGTGAAATTTGTCTTGTTTTAATTGAAAAAAAAAAAAAACATTTGCAGATGGAGTATTTTAAATAAACACTAATCATGTAACAAAAATATGTTGTGGTCATTTCATTCAATTGTGTTTGTATGATCTTTGTGACCTTTTTTTTAAAGGTGATGAGTATGTTGCATTGTATGCTGGTCTATGAGTGTACTATAGGACAGGACCATTTCTGAAGTTAGCTACAAAGTTTGTCAGGTCCCCTTAATGCTGCTTTAGGGGTTATTGCAGAACAGAGGGGCGTTTCTTAGTTTTTAGGGACATAACAGTCACTGTATATTTGCAATTTAGCTACTTTTTAAATTAAGTTATTTAAGAAATGTTATTTTCTTTTAGTTTAATAGCCTACAAGGCAAGCACACATTCAAATGTAATTCAAATAAACATCAACAGACTGATTGAAACAAGGAACCAACCGCTTAAGTTCTCTGAAGTCTAGCGCCCCCCGGTTAAAATAGACACAACATATATTCTTCTATATAAAGTTAGACATGAGACGTGCAACAAACTCGAGATCAACTCTGTTTTAATTCCACAATATGAATCCAAATCTACAATAGTTTTTTTTTTCAATATCCTTTGAGGAGCTCTATCAATATGAAATCCAATTTACATTTAAACAAATACACCTAAAAATGTCAGGTTTTGCCAACATATTCATCATCATGCAATCACATTCACTCACACAAATCCGGCTAATAAATTAATTGTATCATCTTAGCATGTTGACACACACACACACACAGGATTCTAAACAACACAAGTGGCAAACGGCACTGAAAGGAAATATCACAGCAGGGAAGGGGACAGCAGAAACATTTGAAAATGTCACACTTTTATCACACAGTCATGTTAGTTTCTGGTCATGTTGAGACTCTTAATCTGTATTACTCTTGAACCACTGACACTGAATGCCACCTCAGATGCCCCACATTAGACCACAGATCCCAGCTGATAAGATTTTGTTCTTTAGAATTTTGCCGCATACAACTCTGTACAGATTTACATAGAATGTGGATAATGTGAATGAAGTCAATTAGGATGAAAAGCCGCATCTTCCAAAAGTGCTTGTCTCTATGCTGAAGGGGAAGTTGTCATAAATATTGACAAATGTTGGAAGTGGACTTTTTAAGTGCTTATTTTGTCAGAATTTTTTTTTTAATGAATATCAAAGCAGCAAATCCTATTATTTTAGAAGGTGAAACAAATGTTGTTACCTCTTATAGGTTTAAAATTCTTATCATTCTATCATTTATTCCTATGTATTACTAGAGTGAGTAATTGAACCAGGTTCAAAAGCCCCAAAAAGTTTAAGTAAAAATAACATTAATGGCATGATACTAAAAAATAATGTTCTTATATTTAAGAAGCTGAAACTAGTATGTTTAGTAATTTTTGCTTAAAATCTCTTTAATAATAGATCGATTATGCTGCTTAATCTTCTGTTCTTTTTGAACTGATGAAACAATCTCAGAGGCTCTAGATAACCAATAAGAATTTTTCACATAGTAGATTTTCACAATTTGTTCGTAATTCACACGTTTTTTAAAAAACGGATTTGGTGCAAAATCATGTTCACCCAAGGGTCTGTCTGTCTGTGGTCTAATGTCTGTATGTTTAGGCTCTGCCAAGATTTAAATGAGTAGTTCCACTGTGAACCAGCAGGTGGGGGTAAAGGCCACAGTCAGTCTCATCCTGCAGCTTTAACCTGATCACTGACTAAATATATAGTTCAGTTTCAGTGACAATAAATTGTGACGTAACCTGACGACACAGTTCAAAAGGACACAACGGTACCAATAACAGAATGAAATACTTTAGTTTAACTTCCGAATCTGAGAACAATTTCTTTGTGTTCTTTCAGTTTGTATTTTTACAGAAAACTCCAAGATATCACTCAAAACACTGACATTAAACAACACATTTATATACAACTTATGTACAACAATTCAAATCGGGTAAGATTCTTACTCTTAACCTGTGGCAGTGGCTGGTTACAAACTAAACATATCACACTATACACCTACTTCTTCTTTTGTTTTACAGCACATTTGTACAATATATACATAAATAAATAGGGTTTTTCTCTCTCTCCGTACTCAGGATGAGCAGATATGAAGAAGCATGTGTGATTTCATTATGGATCACTGTTACTTCATGGGGTTTGAGATGTATTTACTCAGTAAATGTTTCAGCCCAAAAGCTTTGAAGAAACAGGTTCAGTTGTTGGTGTCACACTCTTTCAAATATTCAGTTTTTCTTTCTATTTTAAAATGGTATTACCTCCTAGGAAGTTTTTTAATTCTTCCCTTATGAACCTCTAAGTCTTTTGGTGCATTTCATATTGTCACAGTCGTCTAGTTTTTGTGAGAGCTGGAACGATGTGCATGAAGCGTCCAAAGCAGAGGAGGTCCCTGTATTCACACCAGTCCTCCTAATACATTTCACCTGTTCATATATGGGACGAAGCAGCTTTATGGTAGATCCCTGATGTCAGCCCGGTCCCAGTATGTCCCGTCAGTGCGGTACTGACCTCACTGTACATGGAGGGCGGAGCGGTGGGTTTCTGCAGCCAGCAGGGGCAGCATCGCGCCACAAACCTCCTCCAGGACTCCACAGTTTTCCCTGACCAAATCCACACTCCTGAGGTGATGCCCACCACCAAGCACATGAAGTACTTCAACATGAAGACGGCGTAGTCCGGGCCCACTCCCAGGCGCTGACGCTCGGACTGGCAGGTGCAGGCCAAGGCCCGCTCCCACCCGGGCCGGTAGTGCTGCTCGTAAACCAGGCAGGCCACCACGATGGTGGCTGGCACTGTGTAGAGCACCGTGAAGAGCCCGATGCGGATCATCAGGCGCTCCAGCTTGTCCGTCTTGGTGCCTCCCTGTTTGATGATACTCCTGATGCGGAAAAGAGAAACAAAACCGGCCAGAAGGAAGAGCGAACCGGTGAAGAGGTAGACCACGAGAGGGGCTAGGACAAAGCCCCGCAGGTTCTCCAGACTCTGGTTCCCCACATAGCAGATCCCACTCACAGGGTCTCCGTCCACCGAGCTGAGGGCCAGCACCACGATGGACTTGACGCTGGGAATGAGCCAGGCTGCCAGGTGGAAATACTGGGAGTATCCCGCAATGGCCTCGCTGCTCCACTTCATCCCCGCGGCCAGGAACCAGGTGAAGGACAGCACCACCCACCAGATGGAGCTGGCCATGCCGAAGAAGTAGACCAGCAGGAAGACCAGTGTGCAGAGCGCCGGCCCCGTGGTGTCGTACAGGATGTGCAGCTGGTCGCCTCCAATGCTGCTGCTGGAGCCGCACGCCACCTGCTCGTGACCCGCCACCAGACGAATGATGTAACCCATAGAGACGAAGAGGTAGCAGGACGCCAGGTAGATGATGGGCCTCTCCGGGTACTGGAAGCGCTCCATGTCGATGAGGAAGGTGGCCACCGTGGTCAGGGTGGACATGAAGCACAGCACCGACCACAGTCCCACCCAGAAGCTGGTGAAGGTGCGTTCGTCGGCCGAGAAGTAGGGCTGGTGGCAGGGCTGGGCGCAGTTGGGAAGAAGGGGGCCGGTCGTCTGGACCTGATGGCGGTACAAGGTGTGTGAGTCCCTCTTGATGGGGACCAGGGGGTCTCGACAGTGGCACTCCCTGTCACACTGCGGAGGGCTGGGGGGTCTGGTGCGGCCTTTAGCGGTGGGCTTGGGGAACGGCGGAGCCAGGGTGGTGGTCTCGCTGCTGTTCTGGTCCATGCACAGGGTCTCGTCGCCCAGTTGGGGAAGCTGTTCGCAGCTCATCCTCTCGGGCCACTCGAAGCCGTACTGCCTCATGAGAGGGGAGCAGCCCTGTTTGGCCCGTTCACACACGGAGCGGCAGGGGGGCAGGGGCTTACGGTAGTCCGGCAGGCAGATGGGGGTGTACATGCTGCACAGGAAGAAGAGCAGGTCTGGAGAGCAGCGGATCCGGACCAGGGGCCAGAACTGGTGCACCTCCAGGCCCACCTCCTCCTGGGTGTCATGGTTGAACTGGTTGGGCATGTAGGTCAGGTTGTAGCCGATGCCCCGGCACATGGGCACGGTGATCGGCTCACACACCAGATCCTTGGAGGCTCCTAACGTCAGACCAGCACACCGCAGCAGCAGCAGCAGCACGAGGGGCACCGGGCTGCTCGGCGCGTGCCTCATATAGATCGTAGATGCCATTTATGCAATAAATATGAATTATTATAATTATGAATATGAATTCATTAAAACATACTAGAGTAGATTTAGGCCTATCAGCTTATTTGATTTAAGAGTTCATCTCGGAAACCTGGATAAAAACTGATCAGGACCAAGAGAAGAAAAAAAGAAAATGTCAGCCTCTTAAAGGTTATAATAACTGAACAAGTTAGACTGTCGGTAAAATCCAGTTTAGTCCATGAAGGTCCACAGAGCGCCTGGCCGAGCCTCTCGCAGTCAATCATTTACCAGAAGCTCCCGCAATCATTACGGAGAAAGTTCATCTCCGGTGGTCACGTTCCAATAAATTTAACGACCCTGCTGTAACATTTTCACCAGCCCTGCTCGGTCCCCACAGGTCGCAGGCGCCTGAAAAAGTCGCATCGTGAGACTTCAGGGTCAGAGAAAGGAGTAACACTTGTCCAGAAAGGTGTAAAGAAATATCAAAAATCACAGTTGAACTGTTCAAAGTGTCTAGAAGTGTCCGCTTCTCTGCGCGCTGAGCCCGGCGTGTAAAATCCACTTGACGTCTCCTTAGGTTTTTTTTTTTTTTTTTTTTTACTCCTTCAGTGACATGAAAACAGCTTAAGGCCACTTTTTCTTTTTGCTTTAAAAAGTGTCAAACTTGCTGCTGAAACAAAATAAAACTCAATGATAGTCCAGAGGAGAAACTTGTCCCGTGTTGACAGGTAGAGTAGAGTAGAGCCGCGTGCGCCTCCACCGAGCCCCCAGGACGGAATAAAGTCCGTCTGAAGCTGCAGCACCTCCTCACCACACGCACAGGGACCGCTGCGTTCAGGGGCGGTCGGAAATGTCACAATGCCATCATGTGAGAGTTTATATGCTATCTATGGTGAGTGCACAGAAAAGATTTCTGGTGAAGAAAAATCTGAATTGTGTCAATTCAAATTTTATAGAAAAGTGGTTCATTAACATAGGATTGAGGAAAAACACTGAGGCATGTTTATTATTTGACCACAATTTACATCTATTTCATTGTGAATTTTTAGAAAGCCATCGTTAATTGTGTATACATCACTTTATATAAAAGGCAAATTAATACAATATGATGACTACACATAAAGAGACAATGACAATGAAATGAAGTGGAATGATATAGCACAAAACTAAGAAACTTTAGGCAATAGCATACATTTAGAAGAAAAAAAACAATGAAATGTAAGACTAAGTTTGGAATAGTAAATCCACTGGTGCTACATCGCCACTGAAATGATGTATTAAAATCCTCATAATTCTGCAGGAAATAACAGTGTAACATTAAGTATCTTCATTTTATGTTGATGTTCATTTTGAAAAATTCTTGACACATGACTTAAACAGTGTCAGTAAATACACTTTATTATTAACAATAAACGTAATACATTTAGCAAACCGACTAAATGATAAATAGAACGCTAGTTTTGAGATTTCATTTACAACATATGGTCAAAATGACATCCAACTAAAAAATCAAGCATCTTTAAAATGCTGATTTTAAATTAATGCAATAATAAATCAGTTACAAACAGCCAATAAAATGAACCTACTTAAAGCAGTCTCCATAGAGAAAACTGCTTTTTAAACAGCACCTGAACGCACCAGTGAGATTTGTTTATGACTTCCTGCACAAGGAGGTAGGAGTTTTCCAGGAGAGCTTGAAGGTATCGGATGATGGATAAGTTCTCTCCACCCACTGACAGCACACACACACACACACACACACACACACACACACACACACACACACACACACACACACACACACACACACACACACACACACACACACACACACACATGTACACTACATTATTTTAAAAAAAAAAGTGTTTTATTGTGATTGTTAATATATATTGTCTTGACTGGTCTATTTAATGTCATATTAGATGCTGCAGGTGCTTATATGCCTATATAGAGGAATATTAATATACAGTTTGTTCCCGCTGTCTTCCAACTCACAGCTACGTCCACACATTCAACTTGCATATCATCCAGCAAATGCAAAATAATTCACTTCAAAAATCTTTTGTGTTCAATAGCTGATCTTAAGACTCTGCTCTCTCTCTCTCTCTCTCTCTCTCTCTCTCTCTCTCTCTCTCTCTCTCTCTCTCTCTCGCTTTACACACACACTCACACACACACACACACACACACAGCCATATCGAACATCGGCCAAAGGTCACAACGCTCTCTGAGGGACAAAGGTCTCAGAGGGTGTGTTTGTGTGTGTTTGTGTGTGTTTGTGTGTGCTCAGCATATCAGCCAAGGCAAGTCTTTCTCAGTCTGATTTACCTTCACCTGAAAGCAAACGGAGAGGAGTTCCTGTGTAAATCCTGGACGGCATCAATCTCTGTTGAACACAGTTTACACACACGCACAGGCATAATTACTTGTGGTGATTTTCCCAGGTGCCAGGCCTGTTTGACTACAACTTAAGGAGACGCAACCTTCATCCCTTGCTGATCAGGTAACCACGGGATACACACACACACACGTATGTACTTCTATACCTGTGACGACCCTGATTGACTATACTCTGTTACCTTAACTTTCCAATTGAAAATGTTAACCCTTAAAACCAAGTCAGCACCCTCAAATAACCTAATGCCCTCAAAATCTAAATCTAAAACCCAAAGCTGGAACTCACTAAGATGAATAACATAATAACACATCAGGACAAAAGTGGCAAAACATTTCAATTGTGTCCCATGTTTAAAGTAGTTTCTCAACCTTGCCATTAGGACTCCATGTGGGGTCATCAGATCCTCACACAGGGTCAAGATGTTTAATGAGTATTTGTGCAACCTGACACTACCCCCAGCAACAGGGGTGGAGATTCAGGTGTTTTATCTAAAGAGGTTGATTGCATTGGTATTTTTATGTAGTGCCAGATACTGGCTCTTGACACCTTAGTGGCAAAAACGTATACGCATAAAATCCACATACATTTTTGTTGTTGATTACATCCCTTAAACAACTTCAGTCCCGGTCAAAACGATCAAATATTAAATCATTTTCAGGAGTTTAGATATCTCTTTTTCAAATATTGATGTCAACAGTACAAACAGAAAGGAAACAAAATGAATCTGTGCCTTCTAGGCGTCCACGTGCCTTTCCAGCGACCTGACGTAATCCTGCTCCCTCTTAAACCTTTCTTTGTATCCAGTCTTAACACACCTTCAGGCTGTGTACTTAGATGATTTAAACCTTACTACATAACTTTTTTTTCTTTCTCCAAAGCGTACAGTAAATTGTGTTTTTTTTTTCATTCTTCCATGACTTTAATGTCAGCGCTGCATGAGAATCAACATGTAGAGACTTGGAGGCTTGTTTGAGTGAGGCCATCCGTCACACTGAACAAACATGACATCAGCTTGAGTTGTTGTCAGAGTTACGTTACCGTTGTGTTGTTTTGACATCAATCTGTCCTTTACATCTGGTTAAGTATCATCTCTGCGAGTTAACTTTAATATGACATTGGTACAACAAAAAAACATATAAAAAGTCCACAACAGCAGTGATTTGCAGTGAATATTTAAAGGCGCTCCAAGGAACTTTCAGTTTGTGTTAATTCTTGCACCCTCTTTGGACAAAAGTGGTAGTGTTTTTACAACGCCAGCTGTTACTACTAGGTGAGCGTACCCATGACAAAGGCATTAAAGGTGCTGTGTTTCTGCGACTTTTTTGAAATTTGGTGCTTAATAAACTGTGAGAAATGTATTGCTGGTGAAAAGACTTCTCCAAAAAAGATAATAATATAGAATTATGACTCCGTTCATTAAATAAGTCTATAACATTTTGTTCATTTTGGCACCTCATTTTTAAGTAAAGATGTTTAGTATTGTTTAGGAAAATGTCTAAAGTTGTAGACACATTTTAGTCATAAGATTTTCGTTAATTTCATTGTAAAATGAGTATGAAACATGAAACACTGTATTGTAACTGGGCACAAAGAGAGACCCCACCACCAAACTGCTTCAGTCTAGAGGTATTAGAGCTGTTAAGCGTCAAAGCCTTTTTATGAAAACATCTGTTCCTCTGTGGTTTCATTTCTCCTCCCTGTCGGCTCATACAGGTGTCTGAACAAAGCTGTGTTCCTGCCACACACACACACACATACATACACATACACACACACACACACACACACACACACACACACACACACACACACACACACACACACACACACACACACACACACACACACACACACACACACACACACACACACACACACACACACACACAATTTATTCTCTTGGTTGATAACACATGCCAAATGTTTGATTATGAATGATTGTATCTCTTATTAATCATTCACTGCTATCAGTTCTATTTGGATTTGAGTTTATTGTTGGTAATGTAGTTGCATAATCCATTATTAAACTCAGTTCCTTCAGTCAGTACTGGTGGGTGGAATACAGACATGATTTTGTCCTTCTTGCTGTTCAGATCACAGACAACTTTAGATTGTGTTTTAATATCAACTAATTCATCCTTTAGATTTCAGATCAATAGTTTCATCTATAAAATGTCAGAAAAATATAAAATGACTCCACCTCTCAAAGATATTTAGTTTACAACCGTTTGTCACATTTAAGAATGACTGGAAAGATGCAGCGCCCCCTTGAGGCAAGTAAAACTTAATCAAATCAAATCCAATCAGTTTTATTTGTATAGCCCAAAATCACAAATACATTTGTCTCAGTGGGCTTTACATTTCATACAATATGATATATGATACAATATGACACCCTGCCCTTACACCCTCAGGTCGGCTGAGAAAAAACTCCCAGTAAAAACCCTTTACCGGGAATAAAAAAAATTGAAGAAATCTCAGGGAGAGTCAATCAGGGAAACAGTAGCCCATAGGCGTAGATTTAAGGGGTCGTGTCCCCCCCAATAATTAGAAGAGATACATTTGTCCCCTTCAAAAAGTAAGGAAGACAACCCTATTCTCCCCAAAATAGATACAAATTACAGTTCAGGATGTTGAACCACTTACATATCCCTCCTAATAGTTAATGCATATTTCCCAATAATTTCAAACACACCTACAGCGGACCGTACCATTTTAAACTTGCCAACGTTCGGCTCTCCTCTGCCTCTAGTTGCAGACGGCTGGTCAGCCTCGTGCAGTGCAGAGAGTGTAGCTGGCCGAATGTAAGTTGTTCAATCAATTTTGAATAACACCCCCTCTTAAAATTGATTTTTCTTCATCCGAGAATCAAATCCTTTGGTGGGTATTTGCATGACAGATGTTAATAAGTGGAGTAAGTAAGTTTCACGAGCGTCAGACTTTCCATGTGGGAGATAGTAACCCTAGCCCAACCCTAATGCTACAGAAAATGAATGGAATTCAATGTAAAAAGCCCAAAATGGACTGGCTTACTGTGAAAATCTCCCCCCTATCAAATTGGATTTCTCTTCATCTGAGAATCAAATCCTTTGGTGGGTAAATCATATACCTATATTTACATTTTTTATCCAGTTGTAGTCCTGTCGGGTGAATTTGAAGCCCCGTTTATGACCCCGGCCAGTGAACGTGTTTTACGCTTAATTGCTATGGACAGAAAAGACACATTTTAAGAAGGATTTGCCTCTAGAAGAAGAAAATAATAACAGTGGATCTACCCTTTAACACTAACAAAAGTGCGCACACACACAGAGAGACAATCTGCTCGACTGAAACCTGCTGAAAGCTTCAACGTGGCCAAACGAGCCTCTGAACAACCAGGTCACAGGGAACACTGATGGGGCCCTGCCAGCTTTTGTGTAGCAGCTCGCTAAATGTCATGGGGGGCACAGTGTGTGTGTGAGTGTGTGTGTTTGTGTTAGTGTGTAAGTAAGTGTGTGTGTGTCTGTGTCTGTGTGTGTGTGCGTGTTTGTGTGTGAGTGTGTGTGTGTGTGTGTGTGTGTGTGTGTGTGTGTGTGTGTGTGTGTGTGTGTGTGTGTGTGTGTGTGTGTGTGTGTGTGTGTGTGTGTGTGTGTGCTCTCATGTTGGGAGAGCAGAGGCCTGGCCCTCCACTCCTCTGTGTCCGTTGTGTCCCCCCCATTCTCCCCCTCCCCTTCCCCCTCCTGTCTTATTCTCCTTAAACTGTCTTTTGTTTTCATTTTGGTTGGCATTTCTGCTCCGTCGTTGTTTCGGTGCCTAAATGAGTCTTGACTGTCCCGCGGGCCAGTGGAGAAGCACAAAGGACTTGGTTCTACTCGCTACAGTTGATCCATTGTGGGCGTCCCACAATGCACTAATTGGCGATGACAATTAAGCGCGGTCGACACTCAGCTTCAATTTGCCCACTGCCTCGACATACATCACACAAGGCGAGTGATTCAGCATGCTGTGGGCTACCGTGCTCGCTCAGACAATATGCATATTTAAACTGGGGTAAGGTTCACATGCAACTTTTCTCTGTGCTGGGTTTGAGGCTGAGCTCATAACGTGACAACAGGCAGACAACAAACTGACACGTTAGTTACCACATCGCGTCTGTCACCCTCAGCATCATCCCTGACCCTGGAGCCAGTAGCTGACACAACGCTCTCAGGACATGGGCCGTTACGAGGCTTAATTGTAGTGAAATGTTCAAATGTCTTTGTTGACTGGACCAAAACAGATTAAAGGGCTCAGAGAAATGCAAACACCAACACCAACATTGAAAGACAATTAGGAAAAAGTAAGAAGATCTTGGTTTTCAGATGCTGCTCTTCAATGACTGAAAACTGCTGATGAAGAGGGTGTTGTTCTTTAAGTTGTCGATAGTTTGATCTCATAACAATTCAATGTTTTATATCTGCAGAATTTAAAGGTTCAAACGTTAACTGATACTTTTCATACTTTCATGTTGTTTGTTCATGCCTGAACGCAAATGTAGTATATGGCCCAGATAGATTTTTTTTAAATAATATTCACGATTTGAGTTGTACTTTTTTTGTTTGTCTTTTTACACCTACACAGTCTTGCCATAATAAGGAGTTGTAAGCCGCTGCCGAGATATGGCAAAAATAATACACACAGCAGCTTCCATTTGTAGCTGCTAGCGCCCCACTGTACAGTAAAGGCTATTTAAGATGGATGAAGCAAAAAAAAAGCTAATGTATGACTTCAAAAAGGATTCAAACACTTTGACTATGAAGAACTTGGTCTTTATTGGCATCAGTGGCTAGCGGACAAACCGGAACAAAACCAAACAGGTGGAAAGGGCTGATCGAACCAGAAAATAAACTCCCTGTAAGTTGCATAAGAGTTTGCCTGCGATGAAAAGAAACAATGATTTAAAAAGAAAAAAAAAAATTAAAAAATGCAAAAGAAAACATTAACAATCAAGTTTAAATACTGTACAAGATATAGTGCCTGCAACATAAACAACATTTCTTCTTGGATACACAATAACAACAGAAATACCATGAGGTTAAAGGTGCTATGAGAAACTTTTAAATATTTCTTAATCAGTCTCATTTTTCCTCTGACAATCATAAATTACATGTTACAGCAAACGAGACCATCAGTGCAAAGATGCTATTTTTATGTCGTTTTTTCTTAATGCCTTTGTCATGAGTACGCTCACCCAGGAACCAGTACTCACCCAGTATAAACATTAACACTTTTGACCAAAGGGGGCGCAAGAATTAACACAAACTGAAAGTTCCTCGGAGCACCTTTAAGAAAGAATAACCCTTCATAAGAGATTATTTAACATGTTCATATGGAAGGGAAATGAGAACAATTGTAGGACATACAATAAATACATTTAAAAAAAATCCACACAAAGCTGCACTTACAAAACAAGCAAAGTAAAGAAAACAAGATTAAAACTGATCAGAATCACAAAGCAGCTCTGTTAGCAGCTACATACATTAGCCTCAGAGGTCAAACTGCAGAGCCCAGCAGGTATCACCCAAGAACTACAGCTGGCGTAGTAAAACCACTACCGCTTTTGTCCTTATGGGTTTCTAGAATCAACAGACACTGAAAGTTCCTCGGAGCAACTTTAAATAAAAAAACAGCAACCAAAAAGAAAAAAAAATATCAAAATATGCATTTATAATACTTCAACCAAAGGCGTAACCAAAGACTTTCCATTAGGTTTTTTTATGCAGCAGGTAAAATCAGTAAACAATAACTTAAACATTTCAGTTCTAATATCACCTGACATGGTGTGACCTTCACTCAAATAAAAATAAAAATCAGTGCATTTCCCTGCCAAGTTTTAGATAACACAGGGTTACCAGGTTTCCCCCTACAGTACCACACATGCTTCATTAACATGAATAACTGTCAAAAAAAACATATTCCTGAATAAAACCAATAATGGAGGTTCAGTGGGTCAGGTGCAGCTTGTGTTTTTATGGCTCAAATAAGATGAAAAAAGAGGACGAAGAGGAAAAGCATTAATACTGAAATGAAGATAAACCCAGAGTCCGGTTTAGAGAAAAAAACAAAAGTAGCAAAACACAGCAGCTACATTTCTGTCCAAATTATTACAAATGTATCCCAGAAATATTCATTCTGGGATATCAAACTGGCCAGAATCCCCAATGTATGGTCAACATTAAAAGGTCAACCATCAGCTGGAAGCAAACTATAACAAAAAAATGTATCTCAAAATTATAATGTAGGCAGCATTTACTTTCTTTCTTTCTTTCTTTCTTTCTTTCTTTCTTTCTTTCTTTCTTTCTTTCTTTCTTTCTTTCTTTCTTTCTTTCTTTCTTTCTTTCTTTCTTTCTCTATTTCTATTGTATAAAATAAAAACTCTTAGTAATAAAAACAAAAAAAACAAACCCAAACCAGAAAGCAAGCCTGAAAAAAATATTTTTTTTGAAAATGATTTTCTTCTTTACCTCGCTGATTCTCTGGGAATTATTAGCTACAACCAGCCGACGGAAACAAACCTGACTTACATATGTTTCTTATTTTGTTTTGCCAAAATTTCAGCAAAATTTGCTTTGAAAGTGGACGGAAACTTGAGTGTTTGGATGAAAAAAAAACGTAAACTAAAAAGTGTTTCCGGACCTTTTACACATGAAAGCAGTATAGGGTTATAAAGGCAATCTAGGTTGCATAGAGATACTAAAAAGCTAAAGCTGCTATCAGGTTTGATAGATTCTGTTTATGAGTAAAGCACAACATGAAGGAGAATCACAGGGGAAGAGAGGAGAGGAAAAGGCAACAATGAACCAATAAGATATACAGTATATTATCATTATTATTATTATTATTGCCCCTGTATCATACAATTAAGAGTGATGGAGGGAAGAAAATGTGCTCAGACAGACTAGAAATTAAAGTTTGTTTCCAAAAAAAAAAAACAGATAAAGTGAAAGTAAGTGTGAGTTACAAAACATCTGTCGTTCCACATGTACAAGAGACATAATTTTAGTTTATGGAAAAGGAGAATGAGACCTGATAAACAGAGGATGGATGGAGCGATTTCTATACAGCTTTCATTCATAATTATACCGGTACTTTAATTATTATTATTTTTTGGTAGGAAAAGGAACCCCAAACTTTTGAAGAATTTCTCTTTAGAGAACTACAAACCTTAAAGTCACCTTTCAAGGGCGACGCAGCACACAGAACGCTTTTGAGCGCAGTATCCCTTTAACAAGAGAAGGGCTGCATCAATGATAAGTTTCACCATAGATTACTATTTTTTTTAAAATCTCAATTAATCATTCATTCTGCTAACAAAAACATAAAAAAAACATCACATGTTCCCAGAGATCAAAAAAGACATTTTCAACTTGTGTTTGACAGACAGTCCAATGTTCACATTATTTTGTATCTTTGATTTTTTAGTTTTTTGCAAATTGATTAATTTTTTTTTAACTTCAACCCTTACATTAAGTTAAGCATGGCTTTAAGGTGGAAGACTTAGGTAAGAACAAACCACCAAAATGATATTATTGTAAATCATTTATTTCTTAGTTCATATCAGCTGTGATTTTACGCATTGTGAGCCCTGGGATGAGTCATAAGTGAAGGAACAGGAAGTGATGCGGTACAGGGACGAAGGTGGCGGAGGAGGTTTGACTACAAAACACAAGTCATTGAGTCAGTAAAGCCTGGTGCAGCAGTTCTTTAGTTGGGTTTGTCCCTGCTCTTTACAGTCGGACAAAAGGGGCTTAGCTCAGGTGTGTAGGTGCGTGTGTGTGTGTGTGTGTGTGTGTGTGTGTGTGTGTGTGCAAGCAGGTACACACACACAAACCTGGCGATGCATCAGGTGCTATGACATCATCCTCAAGTCAAAAAAGCCGTCATAGGATTCTTCCCAAAGACTCACATCCGACAAGCAGGCCCTCTTACTGCTTATCTGTCCGTGTGTGTGTGTGTTTGTATGTACATGTACAGCGTGTGTATGTGTGTGTCTCAGGTATCTTGGTAGGGCAGGTGGAAGCATCCGGGGCTGTCGTCGTCAGGGGACCAGAAAGAGGACGGCCTCTTGTGGTGCAGTTCTCTGCGGACGCAGCGCGGACACGGCTGAGCTTTCTGTCGACACTCGGTGTGGAACACAGCACCGCAGCCGTCACACCTGCAGACACACAGATAGACACATAGGTTGGGCCTTGGTATCAAAGTTCCAACACTATAAGTTTGATACTTTTTTCCAACACACACACACACACACACACACACACACAGCGACCAAAATGCCTCAGTACCATCGAGTATCGAAAAACTTAGGGTATCGAAATGTAAAGTATTGAAAAATGCAATCAATCTAACAATGTAAAAGTACTGGTGATTGGCTGTGTGGAGCTGCAGTGGCACAAGATATAGGGAATGGGTGGTAATCTAAAGGGAAGTTACTACAATTGTAGTGAAGTTAAAGTTTGATTTATTGATATTTGTATGTTTTTTTTGTACAATAATGATTGAACGTTTTAACGATACCCAGCCCTACACCTAGGTGATATGGACGGGATGGACACATTAATAACTTTTTAATGCATTGTTCAATGACCTGCATGCACCTGACAAACTGGTATACTGATAGAATCCATTAATTATAGAGGACGGCTGTTTACATTGAGTCATTTCATAATTTCCTGTACCATCAGAGTCTGAGTAACTAAGTCAACAGCTCTGTTCCACAAGGTATACAGTAAGATACCGCTGTTATCAGTTAACACTTCCTTCACAAGTTATACAACACACCTCAGTGAGAGAGGTGTGTGTGCTGTGTGTGTGTGTGTCATCAGAGTCTTCTAAGAATCAGTGGTGATCAGCTCTTATCGCTCGTCTGTCTGTCACTCTGAGTTTCAGTGAAGAGGACCAGGCTCTGGACTGTGTCAAGTGTCTATGTCGAGAGTTACCGTTTCAACCTTCACACACACACGCACACGCACACGCACACACACACACACACACACACACACACACACACACACACACACACACACACACACACACACACACACACACACACCTCTCTCATGCCCAACAGTGTCACTAACAAGGGCCAGGCTCACGTACACTTTTCAACACCTATTGGCTTCAGTGCTTCTATCCAGCCCTGCGTTCCAAATCGCATACTCTTTCTTTTTACTATTCTACATACTACATCTGACTAGTCCCCACAAAGCCAGAATGCCAGAATGACACACTGACTGACACACACACACACACACACACACACACACACAGACACACACACACTCTAAACCTACGGCCTGCAACAGAGAATACATCTAGTACAACACTTTTTTCTGCTACACCAAAAATCTCAAAAACAAAAACACTGTGTGCGTCTTTTGTCATTTTTATCAAGTCTTATCAAATCAAAAAATCAAATCAAAAGTAAAGCTTCAAATGTATTAGAAAGGTTATGTGGAGGTTGTTACCTCTTGGTGGCGTTCTCCTGGAAGGGGTAGATGACCTGTCCGTTGTGGCACAGCTCACAGATGAAGCCTTTCTCTCGACACAGACTGCAGCTGAAGACGTGGGAGCTGGCGAACTTGATCACCTTGGACAGGAAGGGAGCCAGCTTACCATCAATGACCTGGAGAGAGGAGAAAATACATGATGATGGTCAACAAAAACAACTAAGACTTTAAAGGGAAAGTACACAATACAGGTGTCAGACTTTGATAGAAACAGGACTGTGGGGCCTTTTACATATGTTTCAGAAAACTTCGGAGCCTCAACTTTTCCTTAATGGCAGAACTATTTGACCTTTTTTGTCCGGTTTTCCTTTCAAAAGCCACCATTAAAATGATCTCTCATCTTAAGGGGAACCATTCCAATTCGATACAATTAAGTTCTACAAGCTAATGAATAGTAGTCAAGCAGCATGCACCATGGGGTCTAACAATTCAGTTTGACAAAAAAATCTGGATGGAATCAGTGATTGATTGATTCAAATCTGCTAAACAGAATTATTCAAAAAGAGACAATGCCAATAGCCTGATGCAGCTGTCTGCACACCAAGGGAAATAAGTAATCATTTGCAACTGGCTTTGATACTATTAAGAACGAATCACAACAAAGACATGTCTGTGTGCAACCTGAAACAAAGTTTAAATATCAGCAAAGAAATAAGGAGAGGCACTTTGAAATGGACTTCAAGAAAGCCTTCACACACAGGAGGAGAGGAAACTAAAGGGAGGAAATGGGAAGACAGTAAATGAGGTGAACGCCTTTTAATGGCAACGCTTGGCAAGTTCCTTAAAGGAGTGGTGGGGGTGTGTGGGCTTGGGGGGGGGGGCTGTGTTGTATTGTGGTGAATAGACAGTGGATGACTCACTCACAGAGGGAAAAACTGTTAGGGGAAAGGAGACTCGTACAGAGGTAAAAAAAAATAAAAATTGATATGGTCGCAGAGCCTTTTTGTCTAAGGGACACATAGCTATATGGGGGTAATGAGAGAGAGAGTGCATGTAAGACAGAACGGGAGAAAAATAAGAGTAAAATAAAGTAAGAGAGAGAGAGAGAGAGATGGTGGTAGTGGAGGTACAATGTTCCAGAGAGGTCTTGAGCGAGAGAGCCTGCTTTCAGAAACAAGTGGTTCCACCTGGCAGAGCTCTGGACCTCCCAATTATAACCTCCTTCATGCTGTTTGTTACATGGTGAGGAGGATAGCATGAGGATGGAGAGAGAGGAAAACACACACACACACACACACACACACACACACACTGCTTACACCATGCAGAGTCTATAGCACTTTAGGTCGAGTTTTCCACAATCTATTGTATAGAAATGATCAGACTCAGACCAACATAAGGCTGATCATTCAGACCAATCTCTGACTGAATAAAGATCTATTCCAGTCTGGGCTCAGGACATTTGCACTAAAATAGTCGCTGCGACCAACCACTCCTTATTATTCTTTATATGCTCATGCCTGCACACATGGGAAAACAAGCAATGTGCTATGCATGCTGAAAGACTAGGAGTCTCAATGTTCAGTTGGTAGAATTGATCATTACACATTGCTATGACATGTGTACACAAACTTTTGTTGTGCATACGGGCAGTTCGTAGAACAGTTAATGAGGTTGTTCCCTACATGTTTTGATAATCAAGCTAGGCTGCACAACACAATGTATTAGTTGTATACTTAATATTTTAAACTGCATATATTTGCGCTATGTGATAACATTGTTGAGTATTATGACGACGATATTACTTGTGATGATTAAACAAATACTTGAATATACAGTGTTAATGTCTTTCTGCATTAGACTCTACACACTAGCATATGCCCTGCCCCCTTCAAAAAAAATTCTGCTAACCTGTATCTGATTGGACAAATATATTGACATGCAGAGCGTGAATGCATGGCACATGGAATACACTACCTTTCATTGCAGTTCAAGCAGTCTCGGCAATAAGTATAGCTCAAATATTTGTACTGCGCCAACGATACATTTTCGATACATTGTGTTCATCCATATAATAAAGGCCAACTTTTATTTCAAAAACGATCTCAACAAAATGTTTGATCTGGAAGCAGTATGTTGGTTTGGTCTGAGATGTAAAGAGATGGTGTTGTTAACAGGAAAACTCATACCTGTAAGTAAGGGTCCCTAATGTCATATTGTTCTATATATGAAGGGAGGGGAAAAAAAGAGCAGTTACTGAAGGTGACAATAAAATATGTGTGTGTGTGTGTGTGTGTGTGTGTGTGTGTGTGTGTGTGTGTGTGTGTGTGTGTGTGTGTGTGTGTGTGTGTGTGTGTGTGTGTGTGTGTGTGTGTGTGTGTGTGTGTGTCCTCTCCACCACCAAAGCCATAGCAGCCCGGTCCAGCCCGGTCCACATGACGAATGGCCGTGCTGATGGAGGCTGACAGGCTCAGTAATTAAGTCCCACTATAATTGGACTGGGCAGAATCAAACGACTGGCAGCACACAGGCTCTGGTGGCTGGGAAAGATGGACGGAGGGTAAAGTGACAGGCGCAAAAGAGCAATAGGGAGGATATTAAAAAATAAATAAAAAAGGCTCACGACTCTTTGTTTACGACATCTGGATGCAATCGTACATTATTAATGCGGAATTATTTAGAAATTCCGGGTTTTTCAAATGTGAAAATGTATAAAAGTCGCAAATCTTTTTTCCCCCCATTATTTTACCGTTACTACTTGCTATAAATTTCCAAGTGACCATTTTATTAGCTGCTGGCAGGCACTGGGACAATCATTGAGGCAGTAACTTACAACTTTTCGACCCCTTTTAATTTCACCAAACATCCAACAGGGACAACATAGAAGCCAAATTGTTGATGGCTGCTGCCCTGAGTGTGTCTGGGGCCAACCATTAGCCGGGCGGGCGGTCGAGGTTGGGACTTGAACTTTTGCCTTCAGAACAGACGGAACGGCTCGACCCAGATTTTTAGAACAATTCATTCCTTATGTGGAGGACACGAAAATAACTCTCTTTGGTTCAGATCAGGTCCCAAATCAGAGACAAATGCAACATGTGATGAGGGGCAACACACACGCAGACAGACACAGACACTGCTTCTTTTTTTTTGCAGTAGAAAAGGTTGGGAAAAGCACAGTACAGTTTTACGAATTTAGTTTTTCAATTGTTACTGCGCAGATTGTCTACTTTTTTTGTTGGCATTTTCAAGCTTTATTTGACAGTACTAGTAGAGTTAAAATGGGGAGACAGAGAGAGGGGGGCGGGGATGACATGCAGTAAAGGTCCACAGGTCGGATTTGAACCCGCGACCAGGAAGGCCAGAGCCAATATGGTACTCGCTCTATCCACTATGCCACCGGAGCGCCCCTAGATTGTCTATTTTGGAGGCAGGTGCTCTGGAGTTTTAACTTGTCTTTTTCATCCATCTTATACAGGATGACTTTGTGTTGTTATTTCTATAAAGGTCAGAATTGTGTCTCCGCCGTCACGGTTATTTAATTCTTTTTTAGTTTTCCAGATATTCCATACACACAATCACATGAAAACAGACTGATACTTAGCTGGTTGAATACCTGAATTTAGTTTTTGGAACTAACCTTGTTGATTTACACTTATCGGCATTGTAAGGATGAGCTGTTAACCAAAGCAACTAACTACTTGACACAACTGTACACACAAAGCAAATTCAATAGCCTGTAGTCTGTGTGTCAGTCTGAAATGGTAAAAACAGGGAACTTTGTAGAGGACTATTTCAACAGAATACGTTCAAACTTTAAAAAGGTTAAAAAAAAAACTATGATAGAATATATTTATAATATTCACAATATGATTGCAGATGTATTCATAACCTTTACCCTCTTTCCCTCCAACCACACAAACACACACACACAAACTCCATCCTCTTAAACTCCTCCCCCTCCAGTTCAACCTCTTTCCCTGCTCCATGCAGAGTCTTTGTGCTCCAAAACCTCCTAATCCCCTAAAACTGCTGTTTAACAGCCGCTCGCCTGCCCTCTTCTCTCTCTCTCAAACACACACACAAACACACATGCATGCACACGCGCACAGACACGCTGACTACCACAGCTCCATTGAGGAACTAGAAAGCCAGCTGGGATTACATGGCTGGAAAGACCTGGGTTAGCTGTGTTTGGATAACGCTCTCCACACACACACACACACACACACACACACACACACACACACACACACACACACACACACACACACACACACACACACACACACACACACACACACACACACACACACACACACACACTTAGAAGACTTGATGTATGTGTGTTGTCAGTGTATGCATGGTGGAGTCTGTCTTCTCAGGGGGTTCCCCAAATTTCTGAGTGACCTGCCAGATGAGAAGATGCAGGAAGCAGATCTGCAGCATACCAGTGTTATGTTGCACAAACGACTTCATATGAAAAATACAATCTTGCCTTATGGATATGAGTACAAGGACGTATTCCTTTTTCCTTTGACACATGATAACTTAATGATTCCACCACTGAGGTTTGAGAATAAATCCCCAACTAGTAAAACCATATGTAACTCAGTTTAGAAAAAATATCTCAACATGGGTAGGCCCTATTGGAAACATTCAGAAAAATAGACAAGATGCCCAAACTGATCAATCACAACTCTTGCTGTCTGTAGTTGCTGCAGCTGTAGAGTACAGCGCAATGTATTTACTGGTCTTTAAACCAGAAGATTTGAATAGTTATTATCTATATTGCTGTACATTATATTCCCATGTTGTCCTTCTTTTAACTAATCATATAATAACTCAAAGCCTTGAGCAGATAACTAGAAGTCTTTCTGAGAACTTTTAACATTTACTTTAAGAGGCCTCTTCTGTGTGTGTCTGGGCAAGTGCATGAGTGGAGAGAGGCATGCCTGGCATAGAGGGAATGCCAGGGGTGTCACTGTGGGAAGCACACGCACACGCACACGCACACACACACACACACACACACACACACACACACACACACACACACACACACACACACACACACACACACACTTTCCTACTCACACAAAAACCCTAGAAACAATCCTTTAAGCCGACAGGAGGAAAAGGGCAGAGTGTCCTTAGACAAACACATATGTTTTCTCCTAAATGAACTGGTTTCCTAATGGGGGATATGGGTGGAGGCTATTTGTCCATGGAGGGTGAATAGACTAGTGTGGTCCAGGGTTTGAGCCGGGGGGGGGGGGGGGGGTTCAGCCTTCACTGACCTCTGGGCTGGAACAAAAAAAGCCATGTTGATTAAGAGCGTCATTTTATATTCAGGAGGTGAATCAAAAGAAACAAGCTTGTTAATATGGAAAACCAATTAGGTTCAGGCAGAGTGCTTGAGAATCTGCAAGAGGGGGAGAGAGAGAGAGGTGTAGAGAGAGGGTGGGTGAGAGAGAGAGAGAGAGAGGTGGGTGGGGGTTAGAGGGTGAAGGAGAGAGAAGAGGGAGCAAGCTCTACCGAAGACGCCGCCTATTGTTCAAATTACTACTAAATCGCCAGTTTGGGGGGTTTCTGAGTACATCCCAGAGTTTAGCTGGGAAAGAGAGAGTGGAGAACGGACACACACACGAACGAACACACACACACGAACACACACACACACACACACACACGAACGAACACACACAAAACCCACATGTGTGCTGTGAGCGTGTGTGTGAGGCCAAGGGGATGTTGGGAAGAATGGAGGGATGTCAACGCTTTGTTTTTCTGCCTGTTGATTCTGAATGTGACCAATTAGTGAAGCAGAGAGAGAGAGACAGAGTGTGGGAGTGGAGGAGGAGGAGGACGGGGTGGGGGCAAACTCTTTCACCGTGAGAGTCTGTCTGTGGCCCAGCGACAGAGTCACAGAGAGGGGACAGAGAGAGAGAGAGAGGGAGAGAGACAGAGAGAGAGAGAGAGAGAGAGAGAGAGAGAGAGAGAGAGAGAGAGAGAGAGAGAGAGAGGGAAAGAGAGAGAGAGAGAAAGAGGGGGTAGAGAAAAAAAATTGGGGCAGGATTCGAACATAATGAACATACTGACAAACAAAAGGACTTTTCAGTCATTTGTGGTCGCTTCTGTAAGACCCCCCCACACACACACACACCACACACACACACACACACACACACACACACACACACACACACACACACACACACACACACACACACACACACACACACACACACACACACACACACACACACACACACACACTTCAACAACTAGATACTGAACTCCTTTTTAAAGGATCTCTACTTTCATACTAGGTTAAGTGTGCACTTTGTAGCTGTATGTGTGTCAGAGAAGTAAACATTTTCAAAGGTATATTCTCATCACTGAAAAAAACTAACTTTACTTTCAGGAAAATTGGATTCCTGGAAGACAGTCTTGAAGTTAAAAAAACTGTTTCACTGTTGTTGTTCACAGCAGCAGGGCCCACAGTTTGGTTTACAAGCACATTCGAGTCTTGCTTTTGGTTCTAGGTTCCTCAAAATAACTTTGCTTTGATTTATGATGATAGATTCATTCAATACTAACAATTACACTTAGAGTAAATATGTTTTGTAAATTACCTGCAGGCTCTGCTAAGGTAAACAAATCCACCTCCTCTGAAACTGCATACCGCACCTTTAACACATTTAAATGTTCCAAAATAAATTCTCCTTATAACTAAGATTAAAACATGATATTAACAATGATTTAGGAAAACGATTCACAATTTGATCAGACAATCTGCGGATGGAATAAGCTATAATGCACAATGAAGTGTCTTTATATTGGAAGAATAACAGACGTGTTAAAAAGGTTTCCACGGTGCCAGATATGAATGAGTTCTTTCCACTGAGATCATTGTTTTCCTGGATCAGGACCCTTGTAAGACCTAGGCCTGCTCTTCTGATTAGAGCTTTGAGAGGGCATTACCCTCTCTTATCACTGTTATGACATGGACACTTGCCAAAGAAACAAAGGAGAGCTTGTGTTTACCTTAAGGATAAGGTGAGCATTATATTCTATGGTTTTTCCTATTGTCAACAAAGCCAATAAAATCACCCACGACAACATGTTCGTTTGTATCTTAACAGTTTCTCCTCCAGCCTGTCAGTCTATTGGTTCATATTTAAGATGAGGTCATCATTATAAAGTTTTAAAAACATGCATTTTATATCAACACTTTAGCAAAACGTTACATTAGCATGAGCTACTGTTTACTTGAGTAGGCTAGGCTACTACTACAGCTCATGTTGTCATTTAAATGTTCTGCTAGTGTATAGTGCACTAATGTTGGTTAACATAACTAGCTAGCAAATGTTTGCAAGCGAGCAGAGCGTGTATTTGTGTGTGTGTGTGTGTGTGTGTGTGTGTGTGTCTGCGTGCGTGTGTGTGTGTACCTGCTGCAGGTCAGCCATGGAGTATAGGTGGATGTGCTGTAGAAGGTATTCCCTGGGGAAGATCCTGTGAAAAGAAACACACACGAAAAAGTTTTGAAAAGGTTGTGTGGTGCACAAATCAGATGATGAGATACTTTATCCCTCAGCGGTGGGGCCAATCAGAAGAGAGAGAAGCCACTTCAGCATCATAAAGCACATCACAGCATCTTCCAACTTCAGTTTAAAACCACAATTCCCAGCATGCTTCACCAACAAACAAAAATAAAAGGTAAAATATATTTATTTAATTTTTTCCATTAACAATCCCCAGTTCATAGTGCAACTGAATTATGATACAGTCAAGAAGAGTCAAATGAAATGGATGTCGGACAAAGGCAAGCAATCTATATTTGGAAATAATCAGGTACAATTTCACATGCAAGGACGTTCCCTGTTTATATTACTTATTACATGCTAAGTATTTAAAATATACTGCAGATTATAATAGACATCGGGTTGCATGGTATTTTGTATTGGAAACAGTTATGACGCCTTGCACCATCACAATACCCTTTTAGACAACAGTGTTTTGGTGACCTGAGATGGACACTGTGTCCCTGTGTGCTGCCAGAAGCTGTTGAAGGTCATTTAGCTATCTGACTGGCTTAAAAAGTGGCGCCTGTCGTGCCGAAATCTGACTTTGATTTTGTATTATAAGTACAACTGGCTCCTATTGGGCTCACTGCTGCAAAACTATAGATATGGAACAATCATCACATGCTGTAGATAATAGGAGCATATACGGTCCATGGAGCCAAAGTAATGATATCAATAGTCGAACATTGAGTGACAAAACACAGACAGGAGAGCTCTGGTGAAGTGTGTGTGTGTGTGTGTGTGTGTGTGTGTGTGTGTGTGTGTGTGTGTGTGTGTGTGTGTGTGTGTGTCTGTCTATGTGTTCTGAGGCCTCCTCTCAGACCACTAAGATGGATGGCACCATGTTAAATCCTGTCTAAGCTGTGATGAGTGTCACCAAAACACAAGTACGTGTGTGTATTCCTGTGTGTGTGCATGTGAGTATTCATATGTGTGTGTGTGTGTGTGTGTGTGTGTGTGTGTGTGTGTGTGTGTGTGTGTGTGTGTGTGTGTGTGTGTGTGAGAAATCCAGACACCTCATGGTGATAGGCACCACTGATAAACTACTCTGGTACTGTTTGGTATGTTACTAATGGTTACCACATCAGCATTCAGAAGACAACACACACACACACACACACACACACACACACACACACACACACACACACACACACACACACACACACACACACACACACACACACACACACACACACACACACACACACACGGATCCAATAATGAAAAACACACACTGGCTCCTTGTCGATTGTGAAGTCAGTGCCCAGATGAACACGCCCTGAAAGTGTGTGCTGATCTTGATAAAAGAACTCAAGAACCAACACATTTATGGATTAGATAACAAACAGAAAGATACACAGATTCAGGCATGAAGGCACACACACACACACACACACACACACACACACACACACACACACACACACACAGCAACAACAACTGACAATATTTGTGTAAGAACAGAGTGTATTTAATGGCATATTTGCAGCAGGCACACCTTTCATTAAAATCGGTCCCTCATTGATTGTGATCGTGTACCGAAGGAGGGTCTGACCTAAGTAAAAGAGTGTGTGAACCAGCAGATGTAGGACGTCCTGCAAATATATGTGTGTTTGTATTTAAGTGCGTGTGCGTGTGTGTGTGTGTGTGTGTGTGTGTGTACACGCGCATGTTTATGCGTGCCCAGGGGTGGATAAACACATTACAAATTCTAATGCAAACGAAAAAACAAAATATCTTTGCAAAAAGTCTTATCTTTGTCAGACGATCAATCTTTGTTGACACAGTGTCAAAAATGTTCTGATAGAACTTTTTGGATGTTGTAAGTGTATGATGTAAGTGTTTTTAATGATATGTCAAACCTCATTTACTCACATGATTACATGACATCTTGAAAGTGTTCGTTACGTTTTTAGGAATTATATATATGACCAAACCAAGAAATATTGCATAAATAGAGACACTTATTCTATAGAGAAGCAAAGAAAAAGTATAGTAGGCCTATGTCTTCGATGATCTGAATGAGATACATACACACCTCAACACTAATACTAATACTAAATAAATACAGTATCTCACAAAAGTGAGTACACCCCTAACATTTCTTCAAATATTTCATTATATCTTTCCATGCGACAACACTGAATAAATGACACTTTGATACAATGTAAAGTAGTCAGTGTACAGCTTGTATAACAGTGTAAAGTTACTGTCCCCTCAAAATAACTCAACACACAGCCATTAATGTCTAAAGTGTTGGCAACAAAAGTGAGTACACCCCTAAGAAAAAATTTCCAAATTGGGCCCAAAGTGTCAATATTTTGTTTTGCCATCATTATTTTCTATCACTGCCTTAACCCTCTTGGGCATGCAGTTCACTAGAGCTTCACAGGTTGCAACTGGAACCCTCTTCTACCCATTCATGACGACATCAAGGAGCTGGTGGATATTAGAGTCCTTGCGCTCCTCCATCTCCCGTTTGAGGATGCCCAAAGATGCTCAATAGGGTTTAAGACTGGAGACATGCTTGGCCAGTCCATAACCTTTACCCTCAGCTTCTTTAGCAAGCCAGTGGTCATTCGGAGGTGTGTTTGGGGTCGTTATCATGTTGCAGTACTGCCCTGCGGCCCAGTTTATGAAGGGAGGGGATCATGCTCTGCTTCAGTATGTCACAGTACATGTTAGAATTCAATGAACTGTAGATCCCCAGTGCTGGCAGCACTCATGCAGCCCCAGACCATGACACTCCAACCACCATGCTTGACTCTAGGCAAGACACACTTGTCTTTGTACTCCTCACCTGGTTGCCGCTCCACACTCTTAACACCATCTGAACCAAATAAATGTATTTTGGTCTCATCAGACCACAGGACATGGTTGCAGTAATCCATGTCCGTAGTCTGTTTGTCTTCAGCAAACTTTTTGTGGGGTTTCTTGTGCATCATCTTTAGAATAGGCTTCCTTCTGGGATGACAGCCATGCAGACCAGTATGATGCAGAGTGCGGGTATGGTCTGAGCACTGACAGGTTGACCCCCCACCCCTTCAAGCCCTTCAGCAATGCTGGCAGCACTCATACGTCTATTTTCCAAAGCCAACCTCTGTGTACGATGCTGACCACGTGCACTCAACCTTCGTAAACTGGGCCGCAGGGTGGTATTGCAACATGATAACGACCCCAAACACACCTCCAAGACGACCAGTGGCTTGCTAAAAAGCTGAGGGTAAAGGTTATGGCTGGCCAAGCATGTCTCCAGACCTAAACCCTATTGAGCATCTTTGGGGCATCCTCAAACAGAAGTTGGAGGAGCGCAAGGTCTTTAATACCCACCAGCTCTGTGATGCTGTCATAAATGGGTGGAAGAGGGTTCAGTTGCAACCTGTGAAGCTCTAGTGAACTACATGCCCAAGAGGGTTAAGGCAGTGATAGAAAATAATGGTGGCCACACAAAATATTTACACTTTGGGCCCGATTTGTAAATTTTTTCTAAGGGGTGTACTCACTTTTGTTGCCAGCAGTTTAGACATTAATGGCTGTGTGTCGAGTTATTTTGAGGGGACAGTAAATTTACACTGTTATACAAGCTGTACACTGACTACTTTACATTGTATCAAAGTGTCATTTCTTCAATGTTGTCCCATGGAAAGATATAAAGAAAAATGTGAAGAAATGTGAGGGGTGTACTCACTTTTGTGAGATACTGTATATATTTTTTTAAAGCAAGAATAATGACGCGGAATTCACAAAATAAAACAATCGTTCAAATTCTTATTGCAAGCATTGAATATGATTAAGCATCCACCTACTTAAACATTAACAGCTAGAGATCCTCACCCTCTCACCTAAACACTTGCAGACACCTTGGCAAAAATTAATTAACACTTAGCGACCTCCTTCTTACCCTATACAGCATGTTAATAATTACCTAGCAATCACCTACTAACACCGCAAACTGCGAACAACAACCTAACAGCCACTTCAAATGATCAATTCACAACTTGATTAAACTTTGACAATGAAATAATAGAAGAGCCTTTATTCTGATCTGCACATTAAGCCGGTCAAAGATTCCTTTGCAACGTGTCATCAAAGATCCACAGTAGCACTGTCTGCACATTGAGAAATTACACTCGAATGTACAGCCACCCTTTGTGCCTGGTGTGAATGTGTATGATTTGGTTTGATTGTGTATCCGCAGCTCTTTGCCTGTATGTACCACCAGACATTTCTCTTCAGCTCCCCCCCTGAAGGAGACAGATGAGCTGGGGAAGGTTTAAGCGCCATGGCCCTCATCAATCCTGCAGTGTTTGGAAGTGTCGGGGCGCTAGCCGGCACGAGCTAATGGGACAGAAGTAAACACAGAACCACGCCACCATGCTGCTAGTCTCCTCGCTGCTGCAACAGGCTACCACTAATATGGGAGTTTTTTTTAGAACTGATAAAAATAACAGTAGTTTCAGTTTGAAGCTACTTGGCAAGCCCAAGAAAAGATATTCATTGAGAAAAACAATGACTGACTACTAATACTAATTAGATTTTAAAGCTACTATGAGTAAGTCGGCACGTTGGCGACACCTTTGAACAAAAGCGGTAGTATTATTACGACGCCAGCTGTCGTGAAGCTGTTTTCTAGCTCGTGCAGGGAGTGCAAGATTCAAATAATCAGGAAGCAATATGGTGCGTGGCGTGTCCGTGTGTTGAAAGTGTGAGGGCACCGGACTCTTTTCGGCTCCGTGAGTCTATGGGTGACACAGCATCAACTAATGCCAGTAAGTGCTAAACACACCTGATTGCAATGAGTTGATGCATTGTCACCTCTCACGGAGCTGAACGAGTCCCCGTGTCCTCACACAAAGCGAATGAACGAGAGATGGCAGTTAGTTAGTATGGATCACGATGAGGTAATGTGTTTATGTTGTAAATAATGACTATTTCCGATGAATAATGGTCATCTGATGATGCTGGTGAGGCAAAGTAAACTTTGTTTTAGTAGGCTACCGCTCATTCATTTAGGAGTAAACACTGCAGTCTAGTTTCGCTGCGTGAAATTGTGTATACGTTGCTTGGCAACGCCCTCCCGCCCGACTATCACTCTCCCTTTTAGCTTTTCTTCATTTCATTTTCTTTTTTTTCTTTTATGGTGCAGCCCCGTTATCAGTCATTATGACGACAAACAACTGTCTCAAACAAGGCTCCCGCTCCCCTTCCCTCACCTGGAGGGATAGGCTTCTCAATTCACGTTCCTGTGCCACGCTGAAATCTGTGACCAATACGGATATGTGACCATAGAGCATGCACGCGTGAACCGAAAATCGGACTGGGTGTGCGACCAGATCAAATGCAGTAATAAAAACTATTTAAAAACGTCTTTCTTTGCACTGATGGTCTGGTTTGCTGTTAAAGGTAATTTATGATTATCAGAGGAAACATGAGGCTGTTTAAAAGATATTTAAATGTTACTCGTAGCCGCTTTAAGTAAATGTCTTGGTTGCCATTACCTGTCCGCCTAAAATCCAAGATCTGTAGTCTTTGACATTTTGCCTCAGACACATGTATTTACAAAAGAAATAGAAATAGTATATTGCAATATAAATCAATCAAATATGTACTATAGGCCTGGAAGTAAAAAATGGGTTGAGCATTATTTTATTCAGCTCAAAATTAAAAATCAAATATAATACTTTGGTTTTTCCGGTTTTCCACTTGCATCTACTGTAATTAAAGGGTTGGTTCGTCCAAATTACAGAAACAGATGGTGAGGTGTTTGTGGTGGTGGTAGTATTCAACCGTTTATGTTCAGAAACAACGTCCCCTTACTCTGGATAATTCTCAGACCTCATTGTGAACCCTCCTAACTTCTACTAAATAATACCTCTCTATAATTAACCCAGATGATGTAACTGCTAAGTGAGAAAATATACTTCTTGCCAATGATGATGATGTTATAATATTGAGTATATTTCTGTCTGTCTGTCTGTTAAGGTGGAGGATTCCCCTTCACACATATAGTGGATCAGAGTGTATTAGTGACCTGCGCCGGGGCGAGGAGCATCCATCAGCCACCAGACAAGGCTTTCAGTGTGGGACCTCCACTCAGATAAACAGTCAAACCCCCACTCTGACCATCACACACATGAACAGATACACACACACACACACACACACACACACACACACACACACACACACACACACACACACAGCAGGAACCCATTTTATGTATATGCAGGATATATACACACACCGGAATTCATGCAGATAAAAGTTATGGCAGCGTACATGCATGCACTCAGACGCACACACACATGTAAACACACACGCATGGATCATACGAGGGGATGTTACCAGTCTGTGTAATGTGTAATCGAGGACTCTATAACAAATATTTAGTGCATCAGTCAGTGTGACTGATGTCTCCTGTGCATAGAAAAATACCTTTGAAAATAGTTGAAAATCTCCATTAAGAGGAGCCCCCCCCTCCCCATGCAGATAGTTTTGCTGTGATTTATTTGTGTAATTTCCAGTGAGTCTTTAAATCTGCAGGAGTAGAGGACTAAACTCTTTTAGACATCTTTCTTTTGTCTATTCTACATACTACATCTGACCATAAAAATAATCTAGTTAGCATGCAGTAGGCATACAATTGGGACACACTTACTTATTTATTTCATCATAACACTGCGCCTAGATCTTGCCTCTTGCTTTTATATACATCGCATCCCTGTTTGTTTTCATACGGAGGCTCCGTCGATGTGACGTCACTTCCGGCGCGCACTGGATTGTGGGACAGAATTGCCCCAAATAGCATGCTGATTTCAACACGAAAAATCTCGGAAAAGATGTAGTAGACATCCGGGTATTTCTAACCATACTAAATCTGGCCACAAGAATTGGAACATCCTAAATCTTTTTTTCTCTACCATACTAAACAGCAGAAAGTATAGGGGATTGGAACGCAGGGTACACTTTCCCCCATGACAGACAGACAGTCACCTCCGAGCCCAACCTACCTTCGTCTGAGGTCTTCGGCGATGGTTGCCCGGCAGCTGAACAGGTAGGCCCTTAGCGACTGTAGCTGCTGGCGGAGACGCAGCACGGTGCTGAGCGGCTCAACGTGTTCGTACAGACACGGGTTGAGCTGCTGTACGTCCAGCAAGGGCTCCTCATACACAAACTCCAGGAACTCTTTGGCCTGTTTAGACACCTATGAGGGGGACAACAGAAGAGTTTAAAGGTGCACTGTGGAACTTTGGGTGTGTCAGAGAAGTGAAAATATTCTCAGGTATATTCCCATAACTGAATAAACAAATGTTCCTCACAGGAGAATTGGATCCGTGGAACACTGTTTGAAGGTAGAAAGCTACCTGAAAAGTTATTGGTTCACTGTTGTTGTTTACAGCGGCAGGGCCCACTGTTTGGTTTACAAACATATTCTAGGCTTACGTTTGGTTCCAGGTGTCTCAAAATAATTTAGTTTTGATTCTTGATGATAGAATTATTCAATACTAAGAATTACATGTAGAGAAAATCCCTCCTCCCAAACTGCATAGTGCATCTTTAAGTCTGAATCAGTACAACGAGGACAACAGCGACATAATGGCTACATGATTGCAGTGGATAAATAAAAACAACATGTAACACGATATATTTTTTTCTCTCTCCCATGCCCGGTATTTATTCTAAGCTAAATGTCCTGTGCCTGTAGCTTCATATTCAGGGGACATACACAAGAGTGGCATTTATATTCTCATCTAGCTCTGGGCAAGAAAGCAAGTAAAGTGAAAAATTTCCCAAAAATGTCCTACTGTTTCATCTGATGCAATTTTGCACAGTACACCATGAAGTAAAAATGTCCTGGGTTGTTGGGGATGTGGTGTGTTCTCAACTGTGATCCAATATGTTTAGTTTGATCAACAGTCTGTGTTTTTTTAAGGTTTATCAGATTGTAAAACACTGCACAACTGGGTTTGCTAATAAAATATAGGATTTTACAACACTAAAAAGCTTTCACAACAGAAAGTATTTAATCTTCCATAGCAAAAATGTAAAAGTGAAAAGTATAAATACACCAAATGTATCACTATGAATGTATGCTTGGAACCAGTTAAAACAAAATGTTTTAGCTGAGGTCCTCTACATTGGCTGTCTTTCCGGATCTGCTCCATTCGGGGCAGACATTTTTCTTGCAGGGACTAAATCTCTCTAGATCAATCTCTCAAGAACTATCAAACCTTCATCCTAGGACTTTGATTTGTATATAAGTAAGACTTCATAAACATTTGCAGATTGCCTAGAATTTGTTGAAGGGTGGAAAACCTAACGACCACATGAAATCAGGACTTTCAAAGCTAGTACAATAGGTATGTTGAGATGATGGGTATTTTCATATGAGTAGTTTCATATAGTGTATGTGTGTGTGTGTGTGTGTGTGTGTGTGTGTGTGTGTGTGTGTGTGTGTGTGTGTGTGTGTGTGTGTGTGTGTGTGTTTGTTTGTCCACCTTGTGCTTGCTGGTGTCCCAGTTGTGCAGCAGCCGTGCTGGGATGAGGAAGGAGTTGTCCTGGTGGCAGCTGGTGCAGTAGTACCAGCCGCTATAGTAACAGACCTTCGCTTTGCCTTTGGAAAGACCAACAGGACGCTGACAACCTGAGGAGAAAATGATCATCAGGTTAAGTATGATGATCTGTGTGTGTGTGTGTGTGTGTGTGTGTGTGTGTGTGTGTGTGTGTGTGTGTGTGTGTGTGTGTGTGTGTGTGTGTGTGTGTGTGCGCTAAAATCTCATTATAATCACATACGATAAGATATGACCTCTGTTATCATGAGGAAACCAGTTCAATCACTATGAACTTGTCAAAAGTTGGATTCAAACCAGCAATCTTCTACCTAAATGTGAGACACTAGTGCACATTATCACTGACTTATGGGACACTCAACATGTCAGCAGATGATGGCTGCAATAAAAAAAGATCCATAAAAAGCGCTGTGTATGTGTGTCTGTTAATGAGTCTAGAATGGATAATTAGGGATTGCACAAGTTTGGCTTTTTGGTGTCAACAGTCTGCTGGAGATCAGGAGAGAAGCAAAGGTTGTAGAGCAAAGAAGTTGGGAGTTAATATGTGTCGTTTTATTGCCCCTCACTAAATACCAGCGTAATCCAGCCGAAGAAAGCCTCTAGATAATAAGCAAGCGTGACCCATTTTAACCACACACACACATAACAGTTATCATCAATGATTAGAGAGTTATATAGAGACATTTTTGATTGTTTATTGCATTTGCATGCGGTATTTCTTTGGTAAAATGACCTTGAGGGATGCATAAATGATGGTATGTTGGACTACAGAGACCACTTTCAATCTGATTGATCCATTTACTGGAAATCCACTTACTGGAAATGCAGCAATGACATTAGGTGTTCAGTCTTGCACCCCCTTTGGACAAAAGCTGTAGGGTTCTTACTATACCAGCTATAGTTGTGTTTCCATGACAAAGGCATGAAGAAAAACTATATAAAAATAGCATTCTTTGCACTGATGGTTTCTTTTGCTTTTACATGTAATGGAAAAATTAGACGGTTTCATAAATATTTAAAGTTACTCATAGCACCTTTAACCCGTTTTATGTACGTCCTTTAGTATGTCAATAACTGGGAGCAATATTTTACTTTCAGCTAAAATTCCCTTGCATCTTCTTGTTTAGTGCATCATCTAATACAAATATCTGTGCTGCTAGCCGATAAATATACCTGCTGTAACTTCACAAAGAGTCTTGATTCTTCCAATAGTCATAATAACGCAGCGGACTTCAATCACAAAGTTGTTTCATGGTCCTAGAAAAAACAACAGATCCTCCGCTCTATTCAGCCTGATATCTTCCCCCACTGTATGCTTTGTCTCCTACACTCTTTTAAGTCCATTCTTCACCCAAACACCCGGGCCTGCTCTATGATCGCGATTCGCAACACACACACACACACACACACACACACACACACACACACACACACACACACACACACACACACACACACACACACACACACACACACACACACACACACACACACACACAATCAGCTGAGCGCCAAAGCACTGCGACAGGTGTCCCCTTATCCACATCATCTAGGAGGGACATGGGGCCTCGCAGAAAACACAGCAAAACCAAGAAGAAAAGAAATGGAAGATTGTTATCGTAAGGCACAGAAAGCTACAGAGGAAGAAAAAAGAAAAGAAGGGAACAACAGAGGTAGAGAGAGAGAGAGACGTGTGTCGGCCTGTTTTAGTGAGTCGTGCTTCAACACAAGAATCCACTGAAGGGCTGGAAAATAAATAGGAAATAGAAAGAAAGAATACAGAAAGAGTTAAAGGGCGATGGAGAGATGAGAGGGAAGATGGAATTGCATGAAAGAGAAGAAAAAATAAAACCAAACAAAAGAGACAGATGAAGGCAGAAGATAAAGGAGAAGTTTAGTCCAGCTACTTCTATTACGTCTATTCTACCACAGACAAGAATCAAAGACGTCTGAAAAACAGACAATGGTCTAATCATTGCTGAGAGCTGGAAATCTGTTTCATCCGACCAGAAGAAAGAGCACCAGCCAGTCAGCCATATATAGAACATGTGCAATATGTGTTTGGTCTGGCTAAATGAGAAATGTTTTAAAAATGTGTTTGCTTGACTTGTACGACTAGTATGTATTTTCTTTGTTTTTACCATCTCTTGAATGCAGTTTCTAATGTCTACTCTTTATGTACTTTATGCCCCTTTAAAGCACTTTGAATAGCCTTGTGTCTGAAATTGTCCTATATAAATAAGCTGGCCCTGCCTTGAAGTCCAAAACCATAATGATATTTCTGGTTTATTACAACTGTGGGTTTATTTTCTTTTGGACGTCCATACATCGGTTGGAACAGTGCAGATCCCGATTTGAAAATTGTATTACAGAAAAACCTTTAGACAGCATTTGAGGTCATTTAAACAAAAACAGTGTCACACACATCAGCTTGTAAATTAAATTTATAGATACAGTATATTTTTCAATTGTAAAATGTCCTGCTCGGTTTGACAGTGGATTAGGGACCTTAGGGACATGATGCGCTATTTAGGGACCGCTCTGATCATATTCTCGATAGCAATGCTTTGCCATTTCTACTGTATCCCTAAAAGACCTTGCTTGTGCAGAACATGGCATTTATCGTTTAAATTATCCATTTTCACCAGTTTTAAATGTTTAAACAATAAATATTGTTTTTTTCCTTTGCTTGTGGATACGAAAAAAGACACAAAACCAAGGTCTTATCTTTTCTGAAGGAGCCATGATTAAAGACATGTGTGTGTAACTCAGATTGAGGCTAATTTGAGAAGTGAGCTCATGGCTGCTGTTTGGGTGGATGCTCTTTCAACACAAACCACAGTGCACTGGTCTGAGGCCAGCCGGGCAAGAGTGGGGACGGTCAACAGGCAGAGAAACACTGTGTCACTTCGAGGAAACTGCTGACCACTAAGGCCAGGGTTTGGGCCAACTGTGGCCTCCATCTGGTCAGCTGCTGCTGGAACGGAGGAACAAAAGAGGCAGACGTATATGTAGCCCCAAAAAACATTTGCCAAAACTACGCAACCTTTCACTTTAACCTCAAATTCTATATCATAAGGACGAGAGGAGAGAAAAAAACCCACACAAGTAAAAACAATACTTCTGAGTACATTTTAGCACAGTAAATCAGCAGAAGGGTTAGGGTTAACCTTGACCTATAACGCATGTGGGGCTAGATGGAAGATGGAAACCGACACCAAGCATATAAATCTGATGCTGACCTGATCCAAAACCTCAACAAGCAGGCAGCAAAACAAGCTCAAAGCAAAGAGCGAGCGAGAGAGAGAGAGAGAGAGAGAGAGAGAGAGAGAGAGCTCTGCAGAAAGAGGCAATATCAGTAGAACTGAACCAACAGGGACATAGGGAGGCTGTATAATTAAAGAATGAATAATAGTTGACTATGCATTTTCTTTCTTTCTTACAGTTATCTAAAATGGTATGTCATTTTTTATTCAAGGGTCATTTAAGAGTTAGTAAATATAGTATACAATAGTAGACAAAGTATACACTCATTTACTGTATATGGATAGTATATAAAGAACACACGCATTAAAAGTTAAGTATATATTTCCATTTAGCTAAGTTTACAAAGTACGTGTTTAAGTAAGTATAGCTAAAACGTATATATATATACATTTAAGTAGGTTTTTTTGTTAATGTTTAAGCGAGTGGCCATTTAATGTAAGTAAGTGTATGGTAAATGCCAAGAATATACTGGAGTATTTACATCAAAGTCATTTAGCAAGTGTTTACAGTTTATCAGATTTTCTTTCTTGACCCAGAGGAATGTCTTTCAAAAGAGCTGTATAACCTCTTGGGACATTGGGACGTTTGTCAGTGGCAGTTTTCATCAGGTTAAAGCATCAGGTTGTGGATCAATATCTTCAATAACATGGCTACACAATTTAATCTATGTGAAGCACCTAAAAACCAGGCCTAGCCCAGGCAACACCATCCAACTTCTGCTATTTCTGACTTTCAGTTTGGTGAATGTCTAATGAGTAAAAATCCATACACATTCAAAAATCTTCAATTTACAGTGAGTATACACATATTTCAAATTTGAGTTTACAACCACCACTACTTTTCCATGTTACACTACCAGCACCTTCAAGAAGTAGCTATTAAATACTTTCTAGCGCCCACTACATCCTCCATTATCAGCATAGAGTAACTACTACTTTCTCTACTTGTCTCTGATCTATTATGGACTGAACAGAGAGAGAGGGACAGAGGGAAAAAGATGAATGGGAATTCAAAAACGTAGCTCAAAAGGTCTACCGATTGTACTGCGGCTCTCTGTAGTGAGAGAGGGTCACGTTGACCTGCCCGGGGTGAGCGTACGGCGCGGCGAGAGGAGGTAGAGAGACAGAGAGATAGAGAGAGAGAGAGGGAGAGAGACACAGAGATACAGAGAGAGAGAGAGAGAGAGAGAGAGAGAGAGATGACATCAGGGCAAAAAAAAAGGGTTCATCCTTTCATCTGCCCGCCCGTCGCTAGTTTTTAAAACCACCGCACCTCAGAGAGGACACCGGGGTGTGTGCATGTGTGTGTGTGTGCCTGTGTGTGTGTGTGTGTGTGTGTGTGTGTGTTTGTGTGTTATGTGTGTGAATTAAAAATTAAAAGACAAGAGAAGCATGAGCTTTGATGTGTGTCTCATTCACACCCACAAAACACTCAAATGAAAATGTGCACAAATGGAATGGAGGGTAGTATAAGAAAGTGTGTGTGTGTGTGTGTGTGTGTGTGTGTGTGTGTGTGTGTGTGTGTGTGTGTGTAGATAGAGAGAGAAGGGATGGATAGAGAGATGTATCTTTTGATGTGAGCCCACCTACTACCTCCTCAATTCTCATATCTACTGATTCCCACTTCACCCAGCAGCCCCCCTGTCCAACAGCTTCACATGGCCTGTCGGGGGCCTGAGAATGTGCTCCAGTGCAACGACAGGGGTCACAATGTGTGTGTGTGTGTGTGTGTGTGTGTGTGTGTGTGTGTGTGTGTGTGTGTGTGTGTGAATATGTACAACTATTTTTGTGGGAACCAATTTGGGTTTTAGACCTCAGGAGTGAGGACATTTTGGCCTTTAAAGGGCTGTTAAAGGTTACAGACTTGGTTTAAAGGTTCAGGTTAGAATTAGGTTTAGGTTAGGAATAGTGTGAGGGTTGGGGCTGGCCATTTAATTATGAAGGTAAGGGGTTAGGGGTGGGGCTAGGGAATGCATAATGCATTATGTCAATGAGTGTCCTCACAAGTATAGTATGAAGGGGATACATGGTCTTCAAACAAACAGTATAACAGGTTTCCTTCAAAAGGAATAAAAAACGCAGCATTTCCAATGTTTTAATGAGTTGAATACATTTCACGTTTTTGATGTTAAATAACCAATCACTCGATATGTATAGGTGGACGTAGCATGCATATGCAAAAGACCAGACTTGAATCAAGTTCAAAGACAAAGCAGTGGATACTAAAATAGCATACTGACCATTAGGGCACCGCGGCCGCTTCCATCAAGAGATGTTGTTTGGATCAGTGACTTCATATATGAATAATCCCAAATGCATTAAGGTTAACAACAGAAGATTGGATGTGTTTGATGAATTAGGCTCATGAGGGGCCAATATGAGTGTTTTCTGTGGACAGCGAGGTCTGTAGGTCAGATAGTTCTGTGTTTCTCCAGACTTAAACTGCTGCTAGCTAACCCATGACAAACTTTGTGATTAAAACAAATAAAAGGTCACACATCTGAAGTGAAAAGGGAATATCATACTAGCAAAAGAGAGGTTAGTGGATAGGCAAACATAGGTTGTCTACAATTAAAGATGGAGGCAGTAATTCTGGAGAACGCTTGTTGTCAAAATCCCTTCTTGACAAGATCAGTGAATATCTACCTGTACGTAGTGTGTGTGTGCGCTGAAAGAAAATGATTGTGTTAATACACAGCCTAGGCTCTGTAAACAAGCATTGTTGCTCGCTGCGGTGGGCCGTGAGGAGATATTCACTGATTTTGACTTAAGGTGATTTTAACAACAAGCGTTCTCCAGAATCACTGACTCCACCTGTAAATGTGAGATTCTTACATTGCATCTGCTGCTGAGAGTAAAATGCTAAGACCAATTTATTACCTGAAAATAGCCATAAAAATCAACACTATAACCCTAAGAAAGAACTATAACTTGTGGATTTTGATGCCATTTAAAAAGGTCTTTCTACAGGACCTGCTAAGTAACACAGCAGGAGACTAAGAAGGGATACAGTCAAATAAACGAGAGGGGGACAAAAAGAGGGTGGGGGGCTATGAGTGTGAATGAGCTTCTGAATGGGGGAAAAAGAGAAAAAAGGGGGGAGGAAAAGGAGGGAAATAAACGGCCTGAGTGAGCAGAGGTGTGCTGCAGTGCTTCCGTATAGAAAATGCATGTATCCAGCTGTCCCTCCCATGCGGCTCCAACCCAGAAACCCCTTCAATCAAACAACACATGATCAAGCCTGACCACTGTAGCATCCCCGGGACCGCTTTCACTCCCTCTCATTCATTCATCCATTCATCCATTTTTCCCCTCTCCTCCTCTGGTGCTCTAAGCCTACCAATTATCATCAGTTGCCCCCTGACGGCCTCTGTCCTCTGTTCCCCTGTTTCAGCTGGCCTTTCAAACAGCCTCTGCATTAATATGCCAGTTGTTACAAATAAAAAAAAGGGAGGTGAGCGGTGATTATTCAAAGCACTCTCTCTCTCTCTCTCTCTCTCTCTCTCTCTCTCTCTCTCTCTCTTTTTTTAAGAGAGCGAGAGAGGAAGCCCACGTTTCACACCCAGCTCCGCCTGCCATTTATGGGACTGTCCAAGCCGTGGGCCAGTGGCAGGATGAATTATAATAGGAGGAGGGAGAAAGATAGACTGTAATGGTGCAGCACACAAACAAGGGAAAAGGGTTAAGACTAAATGTTGGAAAAACACACAAAACCGCTGAATAACAGAAATAGGTTGATGCATCTAAAAGAGACACAATATTTCAAATATATCTGTTTTTAACATGACCAAAACTATAATAATACCACACCATGTATTTTTAAACAAGCACTTTTTTTTCCCTGTACCGTTGGCCACGCCTCCTTCAGTTGTTCTTTCATGTCTCTGCCCAAACACACATTACCACGTATCAGAACAACAAAGAGAACAACATCTAATTAGGCTAAAAGGAAACATCTATGACAGAGTGTGTGTGAGTGAGTATGTGTGTGTGTGTGTGTGTGTGTGTGTGTGTGTGTGTGTGTGTGTGTGTCTGTCTGTCTGTCTGTCTGTGCGTGTAGTTCATTTACCTGCACACCTGAAGCTCTGCGCGGTGAGCCCCTTCTCCACAGCCAAACAGCTGAGGATACTGAGGAAGCTGGTGGTGACCGACTGGCGCTTTGCTCTCTGGGCCTCCCGCTGTCTCCTGTCCCTGGACGGTTTGGATCTCAGCAGCACCCCCTGGAGGCCTGGAGCTCCGTGTCCCTTTGCTTCGTCTTGCGCGGTGGGCCTCTGTGCCGCGACGGCCTCCCGCAGGGCCTCCACCCACTCATGGGCCTTGAGCTGATCTTCTGCCCGCAGTCGGAGCACTTCTTTGGGGAAGACAACCTGGAAGCAGCCCCCTCTGTCTCTATCTGTCCACGGCTCTCCTTTCTCTAAGTCACGGTCGTGCTGCACGGCCACGCAAGAGGCCAGCGGGTGATTGAGGACGGGTTTGGACACGGAGCCGCGTCCCTCTGTGGGGAAGGCCCGCAGAGCAGACCGGGTCAGGACGAATGTGAAGGCGCGCCAGTTGTTCTGGTCCATCAGCTGGTGGAGCAGGCCGGCTCTGAGGACGTCCTGGCAGCGCTGGGTGAAGAGCGGCAGGGTGGTGGGTCTGCTCAGGAGGACCACAGCATGAGGCTGCAGCAGAGAGAGAGAGGCCTCTGCCGAGGTGTCGCTGTCTCCATCAGGTCTGGTGTCCAGCGCCGAGGGAGAGGGCGAGGACGAACACGGTGACATGGGCACCGCAGGGAACTTGACCACCTGCTGTTGGTTTTCCAAGGCGGTTTTCTTCCGCTGCCTGATGGCGGGTCGGGCCGCCTGCACCTTCTCCCACAGCAGCCGCCTCCACTCCACGGCCTCCCACTGGTTGGCGGCTCTCAGCTGCAGGCGCGTGCTGTTGAAGAACAGAGCCTGGAGCGTGCGTGGGTCGGCGGGCTGGGTGATCTGTCCCCCCGCCTGGCTGCAGCAGCAGGGGGCCGGGGACACCACGCTCTGGCAGTGGGACAGGGAGTAGGCCGTGAGCAGCTGGCGGTTGGCGCTGCTGTCCAGGGTGTAGAGCCGCAGCTCGCAGGGTGTCAGCTCCACGTGGCAGGAGCTCCAGCGGCCGCGGGGCCCCTCGCGCTGCTCCAGAGGGCCCTGCTTCACCACTGTGCTGCTGCTGCTGCTCTTATCAGCTGCACGGAGATACACAAGAGGAGGGGGAAATGGGGAGAAAAAATTTAGATCAATTTGACTTGATTTCAATAATGTTCTCAGTTTTTTCTATTTCTGTTATTTGTGTGTTCATTATGTTCACCATCAGACCATGGCAAATTCCTTTTTAAGGATTTTAGGATTAAAACATATATTGTTTAAATATTAAATTATATTAGCCTGTTTTTACAACCCTAGTTTGCCTGAATCCTTGCCACTCTAATTGATCTCAGGAACTGTAATCTAGATGAGCAAATGAACTACACAAGCTTATCAGGGGCTTATTGGAGGCTTGTAGAGCGTTGGTATTTTGGTAAGAGATAGCTGTGTGTGACTGCTCCCCTTCTTGTCAAAAAAGGAAGAAACAGTATTGTTATGGAGGCCACAAGGTAAACTGGCCCACTTTCTAATCTGAAGGCCGGAGAAACACCCTCTCCCTATGTTATACCTTTTTTCTATGATGTCATGTTCAGGAGGTCCATCTGACATGTATGTTTCTCCCCTCTCTGTCTGCTCTTGGGATTATTATATTATATTTTCTAGCTGATGAAAGAGGGTCCAAGCTCCAGTGGACAAAAAGGTGTGACCTCTGGCAAGTTCAACTTTTCAGCTAATAATAAAAACAGGATGAGTTGCTGTGACAAGCTGGATAGTATGAAACTGCTGATAAACAGACTCATCTTTAGAACTAATTTGTGAACCATTCCTTGAGCTGTCAAAAATATGTGTATCTAAAATAATAAGCTGTGTGAAGAGAAGGCTTAGATGTCTAGGTTTTAAACAATAATAATTTAAAATTGTTCCATCTACTATATTTCAACATCAATTTGAATTTGTTACTTTGAAATACTTGCTAAAATGTTGTTGAAATTAGGCTTAAAAAGAGACCTTCAAATAATTTTCAGCATATATGTTGGTTAATGTGTAGAAAACCAAGCCAAAAATAAAAGCAAAACCGCCTAATGAATCTCACAGAGTGATCTAATTGTAAACCCCTGGCAGGAGCATTCTAATGGGCAGATATTGCATTTTGTTTCTTTAAAGTGCTCAATCACTCACAGGAGGAAAAAAAAAGTCCTTCTGTGGCGAGTCAAGTGCTTCATCAATCTTATAAAACCAGCAGTAGACATGGTGTCACTCTGGGTCTCGGACTTTGCATGTTAACAAACCTTTTCGCTAAAAGGAACAAATGAATATGCAAATAAGTTTTTAGGCTCAAATCAAGTCGGGGCCCGATTGGCAGTCTCCACGCATGGGAGGGTCCAGATGAGAATTAAAAGGCATTGTGGCGAGGAGAGCTGCCCGGTTCAATTAGCCTTCATCTCCACCTGGTAGGGTTCTGACTTCACACTAGTAATACTTTGACACTCGCTCACGCATATGCACACACACACCCACACACACACACACACACACACACACACACACACACACACACACACAAACACACAAACACACACACACACACACACACACACACACACACACACACACACACACACACACACACACACACACACACACACACACACACACACACACACA
>CM049405.1:6692500-6857500 GCA_026929865.2 Hyperoplus lanceolatus | reverse complement strand
TCAAATTACAAGAACTCATCACTATGAATGATTTTAAAACCCGGCTCACATGTTTTTTAATGACAAATTTTGGAGTGTGTCAATGTTTCACTGAGTAGCACTTTATCATTGTCTGAAAACTGTTCTTCTTTTTCACCCACCTAAATGTATGTATTTTTTCTCATGTCTGTGCTTTCTTCTTATGTTCTCATGTCTGTGCTTTCTCCTTATGTTCTCATGTCTGTGCTTTCGTCTCTGTTTTCTCATGTCTGTGCTTTCTTCTTGTCTTGTATTTTATTCATTCTAGCTGCTGCCATTTTGGCCAGGCCTTGCTCTGAAAAGAGGTCATTTGACCTCAAGCAATTTTGCCTGGTTAAATAAAGGTTAAATAAAAATAAATAATTTATTAACTTATACGCATTATGCGCATAGCAGGGTCAGGCTTTACAGTCCACTCTTTCACAGCCCCAAGACATTCAGTGCCTGTAAACTGCCTCAACATTAAACTGAAACTGCTGACCTGCTCAAATGCTATTTTCTGAATGTTGATCAAAATCAATTTTTAATTTAAATTTGATTTATATAATTTAAAACGTAATTCCCATCTAATTTAACTAAATGATAAACCAAAGAAACAAATGTTTTGTAAAAAAGAAAAAAAAAGTCCTAAAAAGTGCACCTTACTAAGATGACATATCATTAACAATGTTTGTTTTTGTGTGTGTGTGTGTGTGTGTGTGTGTGTGTGTGTGTGTGTGTGTGTGTATATATTCTATCTATTCTATTTTATTCCCTTCTTACACACACACACACACACAGACATATCAGATTACATGTACCAACATAATGACCATGACATCACCCGCCTACAGGCACAGCTCTGACCTAAACAGCGCCTCATCATAGTTAGTCATGGAGCGTCCCACTGACCTGCTGCTGACTATATACACACGTCACACATCAAGCCAATATTAGAATACTTTCGATCATAGCAGGACTGATTTATCCTCTTTAAAAAAAGGAGGGAATTATAATTTGAAATTTTTAAATACTAGATTGCAGTCATGACAAGAGACCCATTTGTATGGCAGATTTACATGCTAAATAATATAGTTGAATTGTGTGTATAAATCGAACTGAAACAATAATTTCCACTGTTAAAAAGAAGGCAAAAAAAATTTCACATAAAAGAAAAATCCCCTCCTGATCTATTCAACCATTTATAATTGGTAATCATTTTGCCCAATAGTGTCAATATACAAACACAGAATACAAGATCCTACACTTGCGCGAGAGTTGTAATGTGAAACGTTTATGTTAATAAACCTCCAAATCTTAATAGAACTTTTCAAATATAAAGTTGAAGCTTCAACATGAAGACTTTGAACGCATCACTGGTCCTCTGCCTTTAACTCTTACCTCATCTTTAAATCTGACGTAATCCAAGACAATAATGTAAAAGTGTAATAAGACCAGTAGGTTCAATCACCAATGAAACGCAGCCTCAGCACCTTCATCTATAAACACACAGTCAGCACATAAACCAGTAAACAACACTGACAGAGGTGAAGCCACGGTCAGTCTGTCGGATAGCTACATTAGCCTAACTCGCTAATTACTCCTGTTTATCACCACAAACATGCCGTATATAATAACATTTACAACGTAAACGAACTGCTGTGAAACCTGACAGAATAAGGCCTGTGATTATCCCTCAGGCTAATCTAATGTGATGTGATGGAGCCGGGGCTAGTGAGCTAGTAGCTAACGCTAGCCTCTCTCCATCCTTGATCAATGTCACTTTAATAGGTGATAAAACTGTTCGCTCACTTGAAGCCATAGCCTTCACACACCCGGGGACCTGTGCTGATGTGGTCTTGTGCTGAAACGTGTGCCGTTGACGAGCTTGAAAACGTAAACAGAGACTCACCTTTTACAGTGTTTACCACCATGTCATTTTGACAGTCCGTCAGGGATTAAGTCCCCTGAACGCAACTGAGGCTACGGAATAAAGGTTCCGCGTTATAGATTGGTATGCCAAAAACTGTACACAATGTTATTGGTTTATTACACAGTAAGTATACACTATACACAATGTTATGTATTTAGACTATGCATTATACACAAAGTAATTTATACATTAAACAGTTTTCAGAATACACAATAGTTTAAAAATATATTTTTATAAAATACGTTTTTGAAGTTCCACAAAATGACATAGATTTAGTGTGTGTAGAAAAAGGAAAAAAAACAAGAATGACAAAGAGAAATTGCAAAAAAATATAATTCAAGGAGAGAAAATATTAATATTATAATAAAAATACAATAATAAACAATAGTATATATTTGTTAAACAGTATACAGTAGACACAATGTTATCAATGCATTACATAGTATAGAGGCCTAAACACCATGTTATTCAGTTGGTGACTTCAATACTGCAAGTGTATCAAAATCATTTAACATAATCTTATTATAAGCTTTTTAAATTTTCCCGACACACATTCTCTGCCTCTCACTAATGCCTTTCTGTGTAATGCGATTCCGTTTGGGCTTTATCTATTATTTTCATTATCGTGAAATGGGATTTAGATTTAGAAAACCCCTAAAAGACTTGATCAATACCCCGGTGGACAGCAGGGGGTGGTGCATTTATTTAGTCTGACAAAGAAAGGTCGTGACACGCGTCTTTACAGACAAATCTGATCAAGATGGGAAAGGGATGGGAGATTAGAGGACAAAGCAGGGGTGGAGAATAGTTTCCCCCTAATGGGCTGCTTGAGGCTGCCCCATGCACCCAGTGAGAGGGACACAGTCATTCCCCTCCAGCCTGATGTGTTTGGCCAATAAAATACTTTTTAATATCAATATTAAAAACACTTTGCCTGGAGTTCAATTGATTTGATCTGAATGACATCTGTGTCCAGCAGGTATAATTAGCACCACTCTGGCGTTGAGAAAGATTAAGAAAACTAAATAGGGGTTATACTATGTTTGGATGTATTCTGCACTGCTGCACCCTGAGATCAGTAGATTGCCATGTGCTTATATGATAGATTGCAGATCTGTTTATTTTATGTGCATCAATTAAGAACAATAAAGACTGAAGTTGACTAAGGTGATTTAAGGTCCTGTAATAAAGATATAGCCTACATTGTACATCTAGTTTCCATTTCATCAAGTGTTTATTATAAGCCTTTCTAAAAAATTTATTTTAGAACAACCAACAAGATTAGGGAGGGATTATTTAAAACACTGTATTTCAGTATGTTTGTTTAACTAACACATGTTTTTGTCTAAAGGGTCCTTATAGTTCTCATCCAGCAAATTTGAGATTCCAAATATCAGTACAAATTTGTGAGCATCAGACGCTCCAAACCAAGATTATCAGCTTTCAAAAGCCCATTTTGAAAACCCCAGTTGGACCTCCTCCTCCTCTCTCTCTCTCTCTCTCTCTCTCTTTCTCTCTCTCTCTCTCTTTCTGAATGCTCTTTGTCTGCATTTGTTTCCAAAGTTCTCCCAGTGAAAGACAGGAGGGCCAGGTCGCCCTAATGGGCTCCACTATATTACTCTGCCTGCAGCATTGTTGCAAGATAACAGACCTGCATGTCTCCGATTTAAATTGGTAGATTTCAATGATCTCCTGATATTCCTTTCCTCTGTTTCTTTTTCTTTTTCAATTTGTTGATTCACAAAAACAGCAAACAAATAAAGACAGCAGCATCTCAAGATGCAGTATGACCATGCATTTTATATTCTAATAAAAGCAAATATGTTTCTACATCCAGTGAAAACAGGAGAAAACTATGTTAGATTTTGATCCTTTCTTCCATTAATATTTTGTAATTTGATTTGTCATAATAGTTCATTTAAAAAAAGGCATGAATGGAAGTCCAGGTATCACTGGTTATTATGACAGAGCCCACTGCCTCTCTCTCTCTGCAGCAGTGCGTGGCTGCGTCTGAGCTTTAGAAATCCTTTTAGACTAAGTGCCTGCGCCTGGATATACAGGGATTGATGCAACAAATAAGCATCAACTTTAAGAATAAGACCATCTCTGTCCGTGAGGCTCCATCATTTTCCATCCAGCAGCAATCTCACACCCCCCCCGCCTTCCCTTCCCTTGACTCGTGCACTCAGGTCTCTCTCTGTCCTGTCACTCTTGCCAATGTCCTTCTTTATTTTGATCATAGTGATGACTAAATTATGATTAGATTTAAGGACGTGCAGTGCTTTCATCTGTCTAGTGCGTTGTTTAATATTGCTCCCCCCTAACCCCTCTCGAACCGCCACCGCGACCCCCCAAACACACAGCACACAATAGCCATCTACCTCGACTCACTCACTCGCTATTGAAGAGCAGAGTGGCTGCTTGGTTCCCATGGGAACCCCTGCACCCCTGTGTGTGTGCGTGCGTGTCCGGTTAATGTTTCTCCCTCGCTGAGATGAACTTGGACACGAACACACACACACACACACACACACACACACACACACACACACACACACACACACACACACACACAGGCCAATTTTTTAATATGCAAATAATCTGCTCTCCTCTAAAGGTACACGTGTGCTGCTGCATAATAAATCTTTATTTGAGAGGTTTAATAATAGGGACAATAATTAAAACCATTTTCAACACCGATATTCAATAGATATATAGTATTTGTGCAAGAGAACGAGCGCTGCTGTTATTTACTGATTAAAGGATGGGTTTCATTTGTTTTAAAACAATAGTCAGGTTAGCCATGTGAACATAGAAAAAGGTTTTGCCTGCTCTGATTATTCCTCCTGTTCATACTGGATCAAATATCAAGACCTCATTTGCTGAACATATATGTGAAGCTAGTATAAAGTTTCAGCAAAAAACTTTACAAGACTTTACAATCAGAAGTTACCCACTTGATTTGTCCAACTAGAAAAACTAAGGCCCACTGAATACTAAACTACTATAACTTTCTTGGATTCGAGATATTACCGTTATTTGAGGAAATAAGATAAAAATCGATGCAGCAAACCTTAGTCTGTGTGTTCCTATAACCATATTTCTATACTATTTAGTATGCCAGGAAAATATATACTGTAGGATGTCCCAGTACATGTTTGTCAAATGCAGAATGCAACAAAAATATCTAGATGCCCTAATTTCATATGGTCGCCTTTCGTATGTAACCGTATGCAAGCCAGCATGCTTTCCCTTTTTTGGGGGGAATGTTCTGACCCAACTTCATCTGCACAGCGGAAGTTTAGTCATATCGACTGAGCCTCCAAGAGAGAGCAACAATGGACTGCGACTGAAATATATAAGGTCCATGTTCAAGGTCAAGGAGCAAAGTTATGATGACATATATGTTCCAATTGTATCCATACTCTTGCACGAAAGTAAATACTTTTTAAGGGCAGCTGCAGTATGTGTGTGGTATAGTAAAAATAAAAAGTATGCAATTTGGGATGCAGGGATTGTCATTTTAGCCTTCAGATGTGTTATGCTAGTTGAAGTGGCTAATGGAACCTTGAGGCTATTCATTAGGGTCTGATGCCTATCATTCACTCATGACATGTCCAAATGAAACATCTACAGCTGCCACAACAGGTAAGTGAAGGGAGAAAATACCAATGCATTTACAACAGGCCCGGTCTTTGCCCCTTGAAATCTGGCAATGGACAAAAAAATGGACCTTTTTAGATTGATTGATTGTTAAGCCTGGGGTGAAGCTAGAAGCCTGAAAACTAAACCAACCAGGACGGGGCTGCTTTAAGGTGACAACTTCTAATAGTGTCTTTGTGACGTTGCATCATGAAACATTCCTCTCTACTGTGTGTTTGGATAGAAATTTCAGATGTATCTGGATTTGTGTTGACACATGCAAGTGTAGCCTATTTGGTGTCTATTGAACAGTACAATACCAGTGTGTGTGTGTGTGTGTGTGTGTGTGTTTGTGTGTGTGTGTGTGTGTGTGTGTGTGTGTGTGTGTGTGTCTTGCGTGCGTGCGTGTATGTGTGTACGTGCGTGTGTTGAGCCCACACGTCTCATTCACACCTAATGATTGCAGCCTCTCACTGGCAGCCATCTCTTCTCCCAAACCAAATCCAATTATCCTGGACAATAGAAAGCAGCTCCAGGCTCCAGGACTACATCAGCTCCTGTGTGCCGCCGCCGCTGCTGCTGCTCCCTGCTCCAAGGCTCCTGCTGCCTGGACCCCTAATCATGTCGAGGGTCCACAAGGGCCACAGAGTATACACCTGTAGGCCTACACAAGCACACAGGCAGAAGCACAAAGAGAAACACAAATACAAACACATATATCAAGCACAAATAAAAACAAGAATAACAAAGAATAACATACAGTAGATATGACCAGAACAAGAAAAACTAAAAATAAGCATAATAAAGTAACACAAACAAATCAAACGCAAATAAAAATTAAACCAAAAAATTGCAAACCCAAATATAGGCCCTACACAAACCACGTAATATACGATACTGACTTTCGTTAACTTCCTGCACAATACACCAAATTATTGTAGGCTAATATATCTCATGTATTATATCCAACCTTGTTTTACAGCTCCACAAGATTCACGTCTCAATGGCTCTATCTAGTGGCAAAACATAAAACAACATCAGATGAATAAAATAAATTCAAGAATCCTCCGAGCAAACCTTTTGAGAATCCCAATGGATATTAAAGATGAGATTCAGAGTTTAGTCAAAACTCTGTCACCTCACAGTCCGTTTAGTAGCTGCTCTTTGGCACAATTCAGACGCTAGGCATTTCAAAGTTATTTACAGGGGCTAAGAAATAGGCCAAATAAGACATCGTGGTGTAGTGTTTAGAGTGCCCAGCTTTATTTTGAAAATGTTACAACCGGATGTTCTGTGGTTACCCAATCATAATCGCGTGACGTTTGAAGCTGAGGCAACATGGCGAGCACCGGCGGAGTGACCGTGGATGGAGGAGACACCATGCGATATCCTGAATATACTCCAAGAACAAACGCCAGGAGCGACGCAGAGATAGACAGACGGCTGGTGAGTGTCTGTTATCAACCTGAAAGCTTTGTGGTGTCATTCAAACTAAAATAAGTCGGGTTTTTACCTGTTAAGTGCGTGTTGGGTAACCGCTATGACCGCTAACGTCACTGCTTTGCGTCAGGTGAAGCAGCTGGCTTTTTAGGTAAACACTGAGTATATATAATTTTTGTTAATTTTTAGTCTTCTAAACAGTTTGACATACATCAGCCTTAAGGAGAACTTATCAAATTATTATATTCATGCGGAACTGCTGAACACGTTGGAGCTAAACTGAACACCTAGCTATTCATTGTAACTAGTTAGTTACCAGATAGATAGAGACTGTTGTACATAGTTAAATATTCCAATATATAGATGGCTAGATAGATAGATATAGCTATGTAACCCAGACCCAGTGTGGTAACTGTGCTGAATATATTTTCTTCGGGTGACAGGGAGGGACTCTGATTGCAGTCGGTCTTGGTGTGGCTGCTGCAGGTTTTGCAGGTAAGAATACTGATGCAAACAACAGTCATTTAGCAGGACAATATTAATATTATTATTATTATTATTATTATTATTATTATTATTATTATTATTATTATTATTATTATGGATGTGAATTCTGGTCTCCAGGTCGCTATGCGTTCCAGCTGTGGAAGCCTCTTGGACAAGTTTTCTCCGAAACTGTCAAGAAGATGCCCACAGCAGCAGTGAGTAATTACTATTTTAGTAGTTCAGTAGTTTTGAAGTGGGGTTGAATGGGGTACTAATGCATATTTAGTGTGTTACCTTATTGAGCTTGTGGTCAGCACAGGGATTTCATGGAGTTTAGGGGAGATGTCGATGTAGCAGAAGTCAGCATTGTACTGTTGCAGAGGGGGCCAAAAGATTCCCCCCCCCCATGTTTCTGCAGGAATAATGTAACATTTACCGTAGAATCTGTGTTTCTGGGATGGGCCCTAATACTTTTGTAAAATCCAAGCTCTAATATCTTTCTGTCACCCAAGGGTTTCTCATCGTACTACAAAGGAGGCTTTGAGCAGAAGATGTCCAGACGAGAGGCCAGCCTTGTGCTTGGCATCAGGTAATATATAAAATGTAGTGTGCGTAGCTTTTAGTGTTATCTTTTAACTTATACCCTACAGTCCTTTAGTATGTGTCTCCAACTGTTCAGTGGACATTGATGATTGATGTGTTATTTTGTGTCATGTCTTCCAGCCCAACCAGCACTAAGGCCAAGGTACGGGACGCACATCGGAAGATCATGGTCCTGAACCATCCAGATAAAGGTAGGTACACATGATCTGTTACCCTCAAAGTGACAGATGTACTATATATACTACAGTTAATGATGCTCGATAAATTAATCACAATTCTTGTCTTCGGGTGAGGATGTGTAAAATTTCAGAAAATCGCAGAAAATCTACTTGTACGAACAAAAATAATTTTACTAAATAATGTCACTGACTAAATTCTCGATTCACAAACTATGACATTTACACATCATTTCATCATTACATTGCACCTTGATCTTGCCTCTTGCTTTCCTATCCGTGGCATCCCCGGTTGATTTCATACAGAGGCTCTATCGATGGCACTGGATTGTGGGTCAGGATCAGCCAAATAGCATGCTGATTTCAAAACTGAAAGAAAACGCGGACGGATGTATTAGACACCCTTGTATTTTTAAGCCTACTAAATCTGACCACAAGAATTGGGACATCCTAAATGTTTTTTTCTACCATACTAAATAGCAGAATGTATGGGTATTGGAAAGCAGGGTCAGTGTCCTAAAGGAGGGACTGTATGTATAAAAGGCATGATACACATGTGTGCAATGTACTGTAGAGTTAAAACCTAACAAGAAACAAATGAGTAATATTAAGAACTAAAATGTGTTTGTGTTTGCGCAGGTGGGTCACCGTACCTGGCTGCAAAGATCAACGAGGCCAAAGACCTTATGGACGAGTCTAAGCGATGAAACTACATTCTGAATGAACACTTTAACAACCTCCATCGCATTGTGCTTGATCTCCATTGTACTGCTGGATGCTCCATCAACATCTACTCCACTACATGGCATCAATTACGGCTCCTGAAGGCAAAACAATATACTTTTATGATAGTTTATTTCCTACGTACAGGGTTACTAAACTTACCTTTGAAATTGTGAATATATAAATATGAATGTTGTCGACCAAGAGTTTTGAATATAGAGTTGAGGGGTTTATAATTGTGTGCATGTGTGAATAAAGTTGGACAGTCGCCTTGAAGTGGAAGGTGTTCTAAATCAATGCTAAAAATATGGTACAGTACTGAGTGCCATAAGGTTAAACAATGTGTGTGTATTAAAACGTTATTATGTAATGTCTATTTAAGAAACAATAAAATAATCCATCCAAATATTAAGTTAAAACCGTTAACGTGGAAAATGGTGAAAAACATTTTGTTAAATAAACCTTTTGAAAAATACAGTAGCTGTGTGTGTTTGTGTTTTGTATTAGAATGAGTAACTGTGACGGATTGTTTGAGAAGGCCAGTTATATCCAACATGAACCAGCTGGTTTACTGGAGAAATTATTTTTAGTGCTTGTCTTGCTGGAAAATGGTATATAATTAGAGATCTGAAAACGGTGGAGGGCAGACTATAACATAATCACACACAGGGTATACATAGCAGATGTTTTTTTTATTTGTGTTTTAGAATAACTCTGTTCTTCTTTTAGACTTTTACCAAAGGACAAAGAAATAAAACTCACCCCAGGACAGCGACTTCAAAACGCTTCTTTATTTAGAGCGTGATGTCATACTGATGTCATGAGGAACAATAAAAGCAGGACACAGTATTTAGCGGTTACAGTTACAGCAGCAGTCATTGGTCCAAAAAAATGTAAACCAAATCACAGCACGATTTGAATGGAAGAATGCAAAATAAATAGAAAATCAGTCTTGTTCTGATGCAACCATGTCGGCAAATGAGCACTAGTTTGTATATTGGAGTGCCGTCAAAAGCAACCTATGTTTTTTTTTTTTTTTTTTTTTTGCCATGATGCCTTCTGGGCTACGTATAAAAAAGAACTATGCAATTCAAATTTATTTCACTTTTTGGCAGGTCTAGAACCCTTTAAGCTGATGTTCCCAGCTGGAATTACATTTTGGTATGGTATGGTTATTTTGATTAGTGCAATATCAGTGTTGGCTGGCACTCAATCACTTTTTTGAGCATACTTCCGTAACGTTTTGCAGTGACGCTGTAACATATAGATCCCTGAATGTTGTTCAAACGTACAGGGTGCTGAGGTGAGTTTTGACAGTCCGGTCATTTGCAACACGAATCAGTATATTTGGACCCATGGAGAAAAGGGCACAAGACGCCCTTCTTTGTATAAAGCAAGGCCAAGCGGAAAGTGTCTGAGAGCTGCCCAGGACTCGGCAGAAATAAACTTAACCGTAAAAGTAACAGGAATTCGGATGAGGCACAGACAGAAACATTTGTAACCATGTTTAGCACCATGGAAGCTCCACTCACTTAGGATGAAGTAAAAGGCATGCTGGGAAGAAGGAGGAGGAGAAGATGGTATGTTAGGCATTACATTAGGCGGACATTTTCTTATCCAAACTGATCATGTTACAGTCGATCGTCAGTCATCAACAGAGAATATTAATCATTCCAGTAAATGCTTCCAGTATTTTTACATCTTCTCAAATCGCTTAACGGCAGAAAAAAAAACCCCGTTAGAGGGCGCTGTTCTTCCCGAGGAATTTCTAGTGGTAAAGCTTTGACAGTCTCTGGCTGAATGGGAGCGAAGGAACGACGGAGAAATAGATCACATCCAACGAGTTCATCCTCTTTGAGGAGGGGTATAATAAGCAGCGAGGCCGATGGGAACTGTAGTCTTAATATAAAGAGAGATAACCATCAGTGAGAAGAACCTACTGCTGCAATGAGATGGAAGAAGCATCCAAACAATCTGGGGCCTTTTTTCCTGGCTCGGAGTTTGGGGGGTGGGGAGGGGGGGCGAACATATCAGAGGTTTTCAGGGTGGGAATAAAATCTGCAGCCCATTGGTTAACGAGCTTTGTTAAGGCTGCTCGGTTTGGCGTCGTCATGGGCGATCCATTAGCAGTCCTGCGTAGCCCTCTCCAAGTCTTCATCTTGTTGGCCTACTACCCCCTCTCCCTCCACCTCCTCCTCCCCTTCCCCTTCCCCCTCCTCTTCCTCTTGCTCTTCCTCCTTCTCACTGAGTTCCTCTCCGATGGACTCTAGCCGCGCGTCCTGCCCGTTCAGCCCCTCCTCTGTGGGGTCGTTGTGATGCGCCCCGGCCTCCTGCAGCTGGAGCCGTCTCTCTTCCACCAGCATGAGGCGTTCTCTGACTGCCTCCGCCGCCGCCGCCGTTTCACTGGGACTCCCAAAGTACTGCTCTGTCCTAAAACCACAACATAATGAGTAGGGAGATTGTATTATATATTGTAAGTGTGTGTGTACTTGTTTTACTGACAATGTGGGCAGACAAGTCAAAACAATGCAAAAGTTTCTAGTTTTAATCAAATGACAGAGTTCTGGTCCCACAAATATACTGTTTTGCTTCACTCTCATAGCAGCCGTTTATAACAACACACAAACACAGTAAGCGACGCGATGTTGAACACGGGTAAGGGAATGTACGTCAATGCAATGTCCTCCAAAGTGACAGAAACAAATTTGTGTGTGTGTGTGTGTGTGTGTGTGTGTGTGTGTGTGTGTGTATACAGTACGTACCCATCAGGGAAGATAACCGGCAAGGTCAGTCTGTCCAGGAGAGTTTTCCCTGTGAAGTCGACTTCATCCAGAGACTCCCCATCCGAACATTCTTGCTGAAGGACCTGAAACACAGTAAAAAATTAACAACTGAAGGTAAATGTATACTTTTAGCATGTCACTGCATTGGTGTGATGTACATTTTATCAGCTGCTTTTACAAGCACACCATTTTTTTTTCTTTGGCATTTTATTTATTATTAGACGGGAGAGAGAGAGAGATGAAATGGGGCAGAGAGGGGAATGACATGCAGAGAAAGACAACGGGCTGGATTCAAACCTGTTGACTGCTGCTCCTTCTGAGGACTGAGCCTCTGTGGGGGGGGGCGCTCTAACCACAACACCACGAGCGCACCCCCCATCACACCAATGTTTACTATCTATCCCATATCAGCTGATAATATACTCAACAAAAATATAAATGCAACACTTTTGTTTTTGCTCCCATTTTTCATGAGATGGACTTAAAGATCTAAAATTCATTCCAGATACACAATTGTACCATTTCTCTCAAACATTGTTCATTTCAGAGTGGCCTTTTATTGTGGACAGTCTAAGGCACACCTGTGCACTAATCATGATGTCAGATCAGCATCTTGATGTGGCACACCTGTGAGGTGGGATGGATTATCTCAGCAAAGCAGAAGTGCTCACTATCACACATTTAGACAGATTTGTGAACAATGTTTGAGAGAAATGGTACAATTGTGTATCTGGAATGAATTTTAGATCTTTAAATCCATCTCATGAAAAATGGGAGCAAAAACAAAAGTGTTGCGTTTATATTTTTGTTGAGTGTATAATAAGACACACATGATAAAGTGAAGTCTCTCTCACCCTCTCTGCGGCCGTGTGGAAGTTGAGGGCCAGCTCCAGCCTCTGCTGCCTCTCCTCGGAGCTGACGCTGAACTGCTTCCAGATGCGGTTGAGTCTGGGCAGAGTGTCTCCGGACGAGCGCGTGGTGCAGCGCAGAGACTGACACAGGACCACGGTGGCCTGCAGCAGCTGACGGCCATAGTCATACGTGCTCTGGAGGACGAGATGAAAATAGACTTTTTAAAGATTTTTTTCACACTTTTTATTAGACAGTTCGGAGAGACAGAGGTGAAATGGGGCAGAGGTGGGTAATGACATACAGAGAACCGACCACGGGCTGGATTTGAACCTGTGGTCTGCTGCTTCTAAGGACTGAGCCTCTATGAGCGGCTGCTTTAATGAATGTCTTTATGTTAACAATACACTGACTATTACAATACAAATGACTATTAGTAATATCTAGGAGAGTCTCTACCTGAGCGACGTCCACAAACTTCCTGTGTTTGTCCACCATGGTCCTGGTCTCCTGCGCATCGTCTCCCAGTCTGACATGAGTCTTCAACAGGGCGTCCAACAGCTCACACAGCCACTCTACTGACTGAACACACACACACACACACACACACACACACACACACACACACACACACACACACACACACACACACACACACACACACACACACACACACACACACACACACACACACACACACACACACACACACACACACACACACACACACACACACAGAGCATCATCTCATTAATACAGGAACTACTGGTGTGTGTGTGTTTGTGTGTTGTAATATTGTTGTGTGTTTGTGTGTGAGTGTGTGTGTGTGTGTGTGTCCTACCTGTAAAGCGTCTTCTTCACATTTGAAAAGTTGGACCATCTGGAGCATCTTCAGCCTCCTCACGTCCACCATGTCCTCACACCTGTCCAACACAAACACACACGTTAGTGTTTTCATCACTTCCGAGGACATTACATAGACTTACATTCATTTCCTGGACACTTGCCTAACCCTTACCCTGACCTAAACCTAAGTCTACCCTTTCCTTAAAGCAAGTTTTCACCCTAAAATGTAATTATTACGTTATGGGGATTTCCATTATGTCCCCAACAAGAACGGTATGTCTCCCCACAATATCACTGTGTTAACGGAAACATTTCCCCACAACATAAGTAATACCAGCCCACGCACACGCACACACACACACACACACACACACACACACACACACACACACACACACACACACACACACACACAAACAGTGTAAAGGGCTGCTCTACTTCCCTTCCATCAGGCTACCGTGTTCATAGCAGCCTCACTGTTTGACATGACCCTAGATGACTCCTGGCTGAACTTTGCAGTAGTGCTCTTCTACCTCTGTTTGCGCAGCTGCATCTCCTCCATGACGGCCTGGATGTGCTGCTCGTTGTCCTGCTGTTCTCCAGCTGGACTCTCGGGATCCTCCAGAGACCAGGTCGGCTGGCCACACATCTGCTCCATCAGCAGAGCCCCCTTCTGCCGCAGAGAGGTCAGCCCTGCCTCTGTGTGGATGGAGGGAGGGAGAGAAGGAAGGAGGGAGGGAGGGAGGGAGGAAGGGTAGAAGGGAGGGAGGGAGGGAGGAAGGGAGGGGAGACGGTCATTTAGGCTGTGTTTCAAAAGTTCTTCCAAAGTTTGAATCTTGTTAGTAAGCAATTCCCTCTTTTTATATTTCCAAACGGTAAATTTGAAAAATACACTTTAAGTGTTAATCCGCCCTCTACAGCCCCAAAATATCCCAGGCTTCAGAAAAAACTGTCATGGAGACAAAGTATGTGTTCCAATCCCCATACTTTCTTCCATTTAGTATGGTAGAAAATTTTTTTTTAGGATGTCCCAATTCTTGTGGTCAGATTTAGTATGCTTAAAAACTACCCGGATGTCTACTACACCTGGCAGAGATTTTTTAGTGTTGAAATCAGCATGCTATTTGGGGGTGATTCTGACCCACCATCGAGTGTGCACCGGAAGTGTACATATGTATTTAATGAACAATCTTTAAAGAGAAAAAACAATAACAACTATTATAATTCGGTGTCACTAACCGACAGTCTGCAGTTTCTCCTCTAACAGTTTGAGGTTCTGTTGAATGGCGGCTCCGTCGGCTGGAGCCACGTCGGCACAGAGCATGCCCAGAAGACCGTCCAACAGCTGGGACAACTGCACACACACACACACACACACACACACACACACACACACACACACACACACACACACACACACACACACACACACACACACACACACACACACACACACACACACACAGTTTTGATTGCTCAGAATAAATCACACACCTTTACTGTTGTTGATAAATTCATTTTTCCTCCTGAAAAAGCTGCTAAATTTGGAAGAAATACTATTGTTTATGTAATATTTTAGTTTTTGTTTTAGTTTCCTCCTCCCTAAAGTCTTTCTGTTAAGTTAATCTCAAAACATCCTTAACCTTCCTCTGAACCGAACACAAACATATGAAACTGCAAACAGCCCTTGGGTTTCTAGTCTGAGCATTCTGCACAAACAGCAGCTGATACAGATTGTGTGTGTGTGTGCGTGCGTATGTGTGTGCATGTGTTTATCTGTGTGTGTGCATGTGTTAATGTGTGTGTGTGTGCATGTTATGTGTATGGTTGTGCATGTGTGTGAGCGTGCTTGTGCATGTGCGTGTGTGCATGTATTTGTGTGTGTGTGTGTGTGTGTGTGTGTGTGCTACCTCCTGTGTGTGTGCGTATGTATATGGATGTGTGTGTATTTGTGTGTGTGTGTGTTACCTCCTGTGTGTGTGTGTGTGTGTGTGTGTGTGTATGTATATGGATGTGCGTGTATTTGTGTTTGTGTGTGTTCATATATGTGTGTGTGTGTGTTACCTCCTGTGTGGTGCTGTGGAAGCCCTGTGCTGCCTGCAGGACGTTCTGCCGGCCCTCCAGATGAGCAGCCTGTCTGTAGCAGACGTCACTCAGCTGCTGCTGCAGCGCCTTCAGCTCCACCACCTCCTCCTCCTCCCCGCTGCTCAGCAAGGCAGCGATCTGCTGGTTCAACTCCACGTACACCGCAAACCACTCCTGTACACACACACACACACACACACACACACACACACACACACACACACACACACACAGTCAGCCAGATGCTCACATTTACAGCCAGTACATTTTCTTTTTCTTTTTAAAGATTATTGGGCCACTTTCAATGCTTTATTCATAGTGCAGAGAGACAGAGATGAAATAGGGCAGAGAGGGGAATGACATGCAGAGAACGACCACGGGCCGGATTCAAACCGGGTCTGCTGTGTCTTGGTTCTAGGGGGACGCTCTAGCCACTACACCACTAGCACCCCCCCTCAAGCCAGTAGAACTTAAAGGACCCAAAACATAACTAACACACACTATGCATCAATGGACAAAATCAACTCCAATCTTTATATAACGCTAAAATCTGTTCAGTCCTTGCCAGATGATTGTGTTCGGTCGGTGTGTGTGTGTGCGTGCGTGTGTGTGTGTGTGTTGTCCTTACACTGTGCTGGCTCTCGATCTCCTCATGTTTCTGCTGCAGGGCCTGTGCAGATCTCATAGAGTCTCCGATCTCCTGCTGAGTCTTCAACAGCTCGCAGCCTGGCCCCTGCAGCCAGGTGACCACCTGACACACAGTGAGGAAACACTCAATATACAGACTTATATAGTGATCTCATATAGTGGGATAAATACGTGGCCCTGAGAGACCAAAGCAGCAAAAAATGGAATTCATTAAGTCATTATTAATTTTATTATTTACACCTGTGCAAGTCAAAAGGCCAACTAGGACCTAGGGGATATTTTGTTTGTGAGGATCTCCTTCAGTCTATATAGTATACAGTATACACAGTTGAGGTGCACCTAGAAAAATCAGAATATCAATGAAAAGTTTTTTTTTTCTCTGTAATTTCTTTCAAAAAGTGAAACTGTATTCTAGGTTCATTACACTTAAAGTGAAATTAACCTACAATAAACAAACTTTGTGAAAGGTGGACATTTCTGTATTATAAATAATATTCTAGTATTTTGAGACACTGGATTTTTTAATCTCCATTAGCTGTAAGACGTAGTCATCAAAATGAATACAAAAGAAAGGCCTGACATGTTTCACTTTGTGTAATGAATCTAGAATATATGAAAGTTTCACTTTTGAATGGACTTTTACATGATATTAATTTTTTTTAGATGCACCTTTACATACTGTATATAGTCTATGAGCTGCAGTGCATTAGAGGGACCAACAGGAGGCTCTCAGACTCTACTTCAAGCGCTGTAATGATCACTGACCAGTGACAATGGGGGAGTTGGAGGGGAAAACATTTACAATTTTGTTTTAGAAATGCTGGTCAATGTTGAAGCAGCAAAGGGTATCCAGACACTATGAGTCAAGCTCCAACAACAGTGTACCCTACTTTTTATTATGCAACTCGTTCATCATGACAGCTGACTGTTTAACAAACTTTAGGTTTCCCTGATAAGGCCAGAAACGAATGTCAGAATTCCCTTAGAAACATAAAAAAATATATATATTTTTGTATTATTTACTCATTGTATTGTTTTGTCTAAATTAAATATTTATATTCAACAATATTATATATTTCCAACATAAATGACACATTATTGGATATTTTTTATTTATAAGATGATACAATTGTATAAAAATGCTGCCTCTGTGTTTTTCTCGTACAATCACAAAATCCTACAAAATTATTGCGATTCGGTTGAAATGTTCACCACCGTACAGTAACATCTGGGACTGCCTGTCCAGATGTATGAGTTTCGGTATCACCATCCAATTGTATTTATCAGGTCAGTGATGCCACACACACACACACACACACACACACACACACACACACACACACACACACACACACACACACACACACACACACACACAGTTCGGTCCAGAACTAGGCCAAACCCCCCACACACACACATGAAATCCTCCAGGCTAGCGACAGACATGGTGCCGTTACCGTGGCAACCCCAGGCTTATCTCCAAGACAATGGTTGAACCCCCAGTAACCACAGTAAGAAGACTTCTTCTACTGAAGTGCTGTGGCGCAGTGGAGTCCACACACACACACACACACACACACACACACACGCACACGCACACGCGCACACACACAACGAAAGGGTAGTGGAGCTGATCACTGACACTGTTTCTGAGGGTCACAGACTTGATTATAAAGGAATCAGGTCAGAAGATTGAGGAGGGTAATGTCGGATGCGTGGGCGACACATTTACACATCACCACTTCTCCTCTGGATTTCTTAAGAAGAGTTCAATGAGACCATTAATGCCTCTTAAAATGACCAGTCAATATGAAGTTACAGCCAGCATACGGTGAGCTTAGCTTAGTATTAAAACTGGACACTGGCCGATGAACTTCTAATGTTGAATAAATATTTGACAATTTACACATGGAGTTGTTAACATTATGATGTTGAGCTTTAATTTAATATTTAAAACATCTACTTTTTAAAAAAAATTGAGATTAAGGGTTAAGTGATGAAATTGTGTTAACAAACTGCATGTTGACATGTCTGAGTTTACATTTTCAAATGAATGTAAGTGTATGTGAATCCCCTAAAAGTGTGTGTGTGTGTGTGTGTGTGTGTGTGTGTGTGTGTGTGTGTGTGTGTGTGTGTGTGTGTGTGTGTGTGTGTGTGTGTGTGTGTGTGTGTGTGTGTGTGTGTGTGTGTGTGTGTGTGTGTGTGTGTGTGTGTGTCATTATCCAAACATAATGCACTAACTCAATCCCAGCATATGTAAGTGTATGTACATACCCTAACATAGGCAAGTGTGAGTGTGTGCGTGCATGCGCTTCTGACCTGCATGACTTTGGCGTGGATCTCGTCTAGCTGGCTGCGTTTGTTGCGCTGCCTGCAGAGCTCCTGGTACCTGGTGTACTGCTCCCTCAGCGAGTCCAGCAGCTTCATGACCTGAGGCTGGGCCAGGAGCTCCTCCTCCATCGGTCTCCATGGCTGTCCTGCTCAGAGGGACACACAGACAGGGAGGGTTAGATAGTCCAGTAGAACTACATTTTATCCCTTGGTCTAATTATAGTACAAAGAAAAAGGACATTAAAGGTGCACTGTGTAACTTTGGGTGTCTCAGAAAAACTAAGAATTTAAAACTTAAAATCAGAAGATAATGTGATCCCTGGAATACTGTTTGAAGTTAGAAAGCTGTCTGAAAGGTTTCTATTTCACAGCAGCATGGCCCGCAGTTTTATTTACAAAAATATGTTAGACTTAAATTTGGTTCCAGGTGCCTCAAAAATCACCCTCTTCTGAAACTGCATAGTGTACCTTTAAAGGTGTCAGTTAAGGCTGTGTTGTGTACACTACATGGACAAAGGTATGTTGACACTCAAACATGGCAGCCACATGAGATGGTTAAACGTGTCGATCCAAAACCACAGGCATTGATCTGCTGCTTAATAGTGCTACAAAGAACTTTTAAATATTTCTGAAACGGTCTAATTTTTCCATTGGTGATCATAAATTAAATGTAACAGCAAACGAGACCATCAGTGCAAAGAATGCTATTTTTAAATAGTTTTTCTTCATGCCTTTGTCATGGGTACACTCACCCAGGAAGTACAGCTGGCGTAGTAAAAACACTACAGCTTTTGTCCAAAGGGTGTGTGAGAAATAACAATTACTGAAAGTTCCTCTGAGCACCTTTAAATAGCCTTCTCTCTCTGTTCTGGTTTGAGTCTATTCAGCAGATTTCAGGTTGGCTCCCATTTCATCCACAGGAGCCTCGGTGAGGTCCGACACTAATGGAGGGTTGGCTCACAGTCAGCGTTCCAGTTCTTGCCAAATGTGTTGGACGAGGCTGTTGAGCTTTAAAGCCTTTTGAATCCAGTTACTTCCACACCAAACTTGGACAAAGCTTTCTTTATGGATCTGGCATGAAGAAGATGCCATAATGAAGCATTATCTCTATAGGCTACAACATAGTCTGTGTGGCTGCTTAGCAACATACTAGTTGCATGTTTCATGTTTAAAGATGCTCTGAGGAACTTTCAGTTTGTATTAATTCTTGCATCCCCTTTGGACAAAAACGGTAGTGTTTTTACTACACCAGCTGTTGTTTCTGGGTGAGCGCACCCATGACAAAGGCATTAAGAAAAACTATATAAAGATAGCATTCTTTGCACTGATGGTCTCGTTTGCTGTTACATGTCATTTATGATCAGAGGAAAAATTACAATGTTTCAGAAATATTTAAAAGTTCCTTGTAGCACCTTTAAGTTAAAATCTTCCAATATAAACTAAAGAGGAGCCTGACAACGTTTGCTCAAACTGTGATGTATTGTCATCCAGGCCTTAGACTCAGCCTGGTGAGGACAGTTTGTTTGTGTTGCTTGTGAGGACAGGGACGGTCTGAGTCACTGTGTAGTACTACGGCTCAGCTGAATGACTGCATTCAACCGCTCATGCATAACAACAACAAACGCTCAGAAAAGAAAAGAAAAAAACCTTCATTTATCACTTCAACCCCCCATCAGTGTAGTGTTAGCTAGACCAACACAGTCACAGTGACACCTGGGTGATTAACAGCGGCCTCCTCACCTCCTCCTTGTCTTTCCCCTACCCCTCCCCCTCCTCCTCCTCCTCCTCCTCCTCCCCCTCCCTCCGAGCCGTTAAAACGTCGCTGCTGCAGCTCCGACAGTAGCTCGTGACCTGCAGAAAGGACACAGACATAGACGGACAAAAGATGGGGGTGAAATGGTCAATGGACTCCACTTATATAGCTCTTTTCCCTGGTTTTTTCACAGACCCAAAGCTCTTTAAAATTGTTTTGTAAACATTCATCCATTCACAAACACATTCACACACCGATAGCAGCAGGGCGGGAAGGACGGGGGGATTAGACCACCGACCCTGCAATCCAGCTGACGCCAGCCCAAAACCCACTTCGCCAGAGCCAACCGGGTGGGTGTCAAAAAATGTTTTAAAAAGCCCCGTTACAAAAGCCAGTGAAACAATAAGACAGCAGTGTTTGTGTACATGGCGTTACATGATGAAAGGAGCTGGTAGAGAGGAAGAGGGTGGCACCACGGACAATGACTCCTTTCTTTCACCTCTCTGCCCAAACACTCAGACACAGGCCGCTCAGTGCAGGGAACACAGACACACATCATTCATCCATCCATCCATCATCCTCACTGTCTGGTTAGCTCCAGGCAGATTAACATGCAAGGGCTTGAACCGTGATGAATTTAGGATAAGCCTATACGTACTTGTATTATTATGAGATACCACTTCCCACCTCTGTAACTAGCCCCTCATAATATTTGTTAAAATATTACTTTTGTTTTTATGTCCAATTAATTTTATTTTTTTATTTATTTATTTTTTTGTAAAATGTACCACTTCACTTGGCAGATTCTGCTGACACTTGTTATAACCCCTTAAAAAAAACGTTTTAACCTTTATTTTATACAGGTAAATCCCATTGAGACCGAATAATCTTTTTCAAGGGAGACCTGTTCCCATTTCCACGTTACCATTCACACACAAATGCATACACCGATAGCAGGCTAACTATCTGGAGCAATTCAGGGTTCAGCGTCTTGCCCACTTCGACATGTGGCAGAGAGACGGTGGATCAAATCACCGACCCTGCAACCCAGTGGACGACCGCCCTATCCACTTCACTATAGTCTAATGCACTTCGAAGGTAAGTGATCCAACATGCTCGTTTTGTGCAAAAAAAAATATATATATATATATATCTGAAGCTAATATATTCAGAGCCTCTTTGCTAAATATCTCCCTCTTTTTGTGAGGAACAGTATCTTAGACACGACATGAAAATGCCTCCACATTTGCGTGCATGCGTTCCTAAAGGGGCTTTCGATGTAGGAAGATGATATTTACCGGTCTGCAGGACAGTCTCAGGGTCAAAGGATGGCAAGAGAGCACAATCAGCTGATCTGAAGTAGACAAGACAGACACACAGCAATGAATTTCCTGAGTCAACTGTTAGTACACTAAAAACTGTGTGTGTGTGTGTGTGTGTGTGTGTGTGTGTGTGTGTGTGTGTGTGTGTGTGTGTGTGTGTGTGTGTGTGTGTGTGTGTGTGTGTGTGTGTGCGTGCGTACTTGTTTTTGTCCAGCGAGCTGCTCTTTTCACTATCATTGATGATCGTCAGCTCGTTCAGCAGCGACGTCGACTCCCTAGTGAACTTTTCAAAAACCTGAAAAAAATAAAAATAAAAAATCAGAACTGTTGCCAAGACAAGGTTTTTAGGATAGATATAGATATTAGAGAAAATTCAAAAATAAACAAATTGTATTTAAATCAAAATATATCCAGACCAGTCTCTTTGCGAGCCAGTCACTGTGGTCGTAGTCCAGACTTCCCCCAAAGTCGTCGGTGAGCTGACAGGGTTCAATGTAACGGGTCAGCTTAGTGGCCGAGACCAGGATCACCTGACAGGAAGCACAGACAATAGATATGTAGTTTAGCATCAGCAACACATGGAACTAACGTTAAATAGCTACAGATCAGCACATTACAGGCAGCTGGTGTCATATCGGCCAGCTTAACAGTCACTGTTACAAATTAAACTTAAAACTGTACCTTAAAAGGTGCTACGAGGAACTTTTAAATATTTCTGAAACAGTCTCATTTTCCTGTGATTATCATGAATGACATAACAGCAACAACAAAAGAGACCATCAGTGTAAAGAATGATATTTTTATATAGTTTTTCATAACGCCTTTGTCATGGATACGCTAACCCAGGAACAACAGCTGGCGTAGTAAAAAAAAACGCTTTTGCCCAAAGGGGGTGCTATGTTTAACACAAACTTAAAGTTCCTCGGAGCACCTCTCAAGGATTAAAACTGTGGCGCCATCATTACTTCAATATGATGCATCTTTTGGCTTAGGCATATAGAGTGTCAAAGAAATAAACCCACACAGCATGACCTGACATGATAAATCATAGTTGGTGCAATTTTTACTCATTTCACATTTAAACTAAAAATATTATCTGAGCCGTGAAGACACAGGAATTCTGATATGAACAATAAATCTGACTTAAATTATTCATTCTTTTTCATGGAAACACACAAACATCTTATAGGACCTCCTTTGACAATACTCTCTTCAAACGCTTCATATATCAAACACTATCTCTGTGGGATATTTTTAACTTTATACATATCTATATACAGTATGTATTCAGCAAACTATGCTCCCTCCGTTCCTCACTGCAGACAGTATCCCAAAAACTACAACATCCCAGCAACATAAAATGGGGCTTAGGAGAAGGAAACCACTGGTGTATCCTCCTAGTCCTATTTTTTAACCGGACGGCTACACCCTTTAGATCAAAAGATTTGTTTCCTGATTTGTGCCAGCTGATCTACTGGGCGTGTAAAAGCAGCTGCCAACTGCTGTGGAAATTGCAAATTTTCAATATTATTGCAAATTTGACAATCGCAAGGAAACAGGAATGATCAGCATTCAGCAGCAATGGAGGCTCTCACAATAACTTATAATTAAAACTAATAAAACTGTACGAAATTTTGCTCATTTAGAAAGAAATTAGGTCCAAGTGTTTGCCCTTAATGGCTGCAGTCAGATCATATGTAATTATGAGTCATATCAGCCTGACAGACTGACCGTACCTACAGCCTTTCACAAACTAACTATAGCTTTTATTAACAAAACTGGTTGCTTTATGTTGTGTTCCCCCAGTAATAAAGTGATATTATTTATTTATATTGGAGTTACTATTTCAAATTTATAATAAACTGTTAATTATTTCTGCACATGATGGGACAGATGATGCCGTGCGAAATGAATTATCACTGTCTTGTCAACATGACACTAGGGGTGATTGATTATGTGTTAAATTCAGTTTCACCCCCCCTCTCTTTCTTTCTCTCTTTCTTTTTCTCTCTCTCCCTCCCTCTCTCTCTCACTCGCTCTCCCTCTCAATTCAAATGGGCTTTATTGGTATGAAGGTTTTTAAAAAACAATGTTGCCAAATCAAAGATTTAAAATACAATAAGTCCAAATATTCAAACAGTACACAATACACTAATAAACATTATATGTCTTATATACAGTGTGTCTGTGTGTGTGCGTGTGTGTGTGTGTGTGTGTGTGTGTGTGTGTGTGTGTGTGTGTGTGTGTGTGTGTGTGTGTGTGTCTTAAATGAGTGGGAGGTGAGGAGCCACGTTAAAGAACAGCCCATGTGCATGGCGCTGTGCTAGGTTGATCCAGTGCTGTTCAGACATGGGCAGACTTAATTATAGTCCTTGTTTTCCGAGGAGTCGATGTAGTCAGCACTAAAGAGTGAAGAAACATTTCCGTTTCTCCTTCTTTTGGCTCATAAATCCGGGTTTAAGACCTTTTTCTTAGACGTTTAAAAAATAATAAGCTCCAAATTGCGGATTATACATCAAGGATTTTTTTTTTTTTTTTTCAGAGCATCGACCCAGCAGCGTTCCTGCATCACAAGACAAACCTCTCGTTAGGCTTCCTGGATCACTCTCTAAATGTGGAGAGATAAAGTGTTTAGTGTTCAGGAAACCGCCTGTGAGCTCATCTGTTGTTTCACAAAAACATCTCCGAATATGAACAACTCAAAAGGTTTAGCTCTCACTCCTAAATCTAAGAGTTTTCTGTACATATTGCAATTTCTATCCTTTTAATATACAGTAGTGTGTCATTAGTCAGTGAAGCACTATATAAACCCAATTCGTTAAATAAATGAAATAAACCTGGACAGTTAGACAGCTGTCAGTGACTCAGTCCTCCAGTTGTCACTGTAACAAATGCTGTCGGAGAAATTGGACTCAGCAGTGTGTGTGTGTGTGTGTGTGTGTGTGTGCCGTGCGTGTTTTTTTTAAATGGAAGGTCAGGCTTCAGAGCAGCTGTATGACACACACACCCCTGTGTCATCCAAATACACACTGCATAGCTAGGATGAGTCAGATTTCAACCCCTTCACTGGAATCCCCCTTCCTGCAGCTGTGTGTGTGTGTGTGTGTGTGTGTGTGTGTGTGTGTGTGTGTGTGTGTGTGTGTGTGTGTGTGTGTGTGTGTGTGTGTGTGTGTGTGTGTGTGTGTGTGTGTGTGTGTGTGTGTGTGTGTGTGTGTGCAACTATCCAAACATAATCAACACACTCAATCCCAGCCTATTATTCATCAAAAGCACCAAAGATATCCTCTCTCTCTAAATATTTTGTTCAGTATACAAACAATCTTACAACTCCACATTCAAACCCCTGCTGCTTATTGGCCAAATCTTAAATGCCCCGAGTGTCCTTGAACGCATCAACAGGGTCCGTTGCCTCAATAATAACTTCTAGGAACTCCACTTTTACAAACTAAACATGAAGTCATCTTAACGTCAGCCTGTGATGGATTTTCTATCGCGCCAACTTTCAAGTCGCTGCAAAAGACCCCACCAACTTGCTCCAGTTACCGTGGCAACAACGGTGGAGCCAACATGGCTGCTGAAATCTGGGTCACAGCGACTATACCGATCTCAGTCAATAAAACAATCTGTTATGATGAAGGAGGGAGAACAAACACATAAACAAACAAGCACACACACACACACACACACAATCTATCGGCCCAGGCTCGGGGGGTCAAGGCTATTTAAACTGGCTCAGACTGTCTCAGTTTTATAAAAAACACAATACAAGAGTAAGTGTGTGTGTGTGTGTGTGTGTGTGTGTGTGTGTGTACACCTATTTTTGTGAGGACCAAATTGAATTTTAGACATAAGTGGTGTTAGGATATTTTAGGAAAGTGACGACATTTGCTCCGGTCCTCTCTTTGGGACTGAGCTTCAAAGGGCTGTTTGAGGGTTCAGACTGGGTTTTAAGTTTCAGGTTAGAAATATGTTTAGGTTAGGGGATAGTGTCAGCACATAGGGAAGGTTATGGTCACGGGAAACAGGCAACGGAATGCATTATATCAAAGACAGCTACAGACGTGTGTGTGTGTGTGTGTGTGTGTGTGTGTGTGTGTTTTTGTTGACCAAGCTGTCCTGACAAGAGCAAAAGTGTGTGGGTTTGTTTCTAAAGTTATTTCAAAGTCATAAAAAAAATGTAATTTTAAAAGGTAAAAGGTCAACTACAATGCAAAATGCACCTTTTCATGTTTTTTTTTGCCATGAAAAAATCAGTGCCAGTTAAATTCAGGGGTAACTCGGGATGTGTCAGTTCTCTGCATGTCATTCCCCTCTCTGCCCCATTTCATCTCCGTCTCTCCAAACTATCTAATTTAAAAAAGCATACAAATATTTGAAAAATAAAAAGCTTTCAGACTTCAACAAATGTGTAGGAATTGGGGTCAGATTTTTTTTTTAAAGTGACCTTTTGAAGTGATTTTCAAACTAGTCAGACAGACAGACAGACAGACAGACAGACAGACAGACAGACAGACAGACAAACAGGAACACATTTCCTCAAGTCAGTGAGCATACAGTGAACATGGAGCTGTGTTCATGCGAGCAGCAGCTGAGGGCCACTCACCTCAAAGCCCAGGCGGTCTTTCTCCTTCCAGAAGCAGAAGTGTGTCACCTTCTTGTCCCAGAATTCATCTGGCTTCACCACGCACACCAGAGACACCTCGGCCGGGATCACATTCTGCAACCAACCACAGCAACAAAACGGCATTGTCATTCTCTGCTTTTAAAAATACCTTCCTGACAAGGTAATGCTTGCAGTCATAAAGCCATATTAACATGTCCGTACCTGCAGCATAAGCACCACAGTCTTCACTATGTTCCACTGACTCTTCCGTCCGTCCACGATCACGGTAAAGCCGCGAGCCTTACACTTCTCACTGAGGAAGAGAGAATAAAGCATTTTTACAAAAAACTAGGATCTTATTCAAACTCACAATTACACTTAAAGGCCTACTTCACCGGTTTCAATATGAAGGTGTATTGAATTCTGAGATCCTAAGTAGTATAAATGTACAAAAATGTTTTAAATCGGTTCATCCTAGTCTGAGAAAAGGCAGCCCTTTATTTCTCTTTCTCGTGACATCACAGAAAGAGAAATATAGGGTTAAAAAAAACTTACTTTGTAAATATTAATGTGATGTCTTTTACTGTGACATCACAGTAATATTTACAATGTAAGTTTTTTTTTCAAACCGGTGAAGTAGGCCTTTAAATGAATAATTTAAAGGTGCACCGTGTAACTTTGTGTGTGTCAGAGAAGTGAACATTTTCTAAGATATTTTCTCATAACTGAATAAACAACCTTTCCTCATAGTAAAATTCGATACCTGGAACACGGTATGAATTTAGAAAGCTTCTTGAGAAGTTACAATTTCGCTGTTGTTGTTTACAGAAGCAAGGCACACAGTTTTGTTTACAAATATATTCTAGTCTTACGTTTGGTTCCAGGTGCCTCAAAATAATTTAGTTTTGATTTATGATGATAGAATTATTCAATACTAAGTATAACATGTAGAGTGAATATGTTTTTTTAACTGCAGGCTCTGCAAATGTAAACACATCACCCGCACACTAAAACTGCACCTTTAAGAGTGCACCTTTAAGGGTGTATTCACACATGGAAAGTCCGTTAGTTCACTTGCTTTGGTCCAGACCAAATAGAATTTAGATTTTTTTTTTTTGGTGTGGTCCACTTTCATATTGCCCCTTTGCAAGTGAACCAGCATTACGAAGCAAAACCACACGTGATCTAAGGTCATTCATTCATTGGACAGACATTCTGGGGTGGAGAGAAGCAGGAAGACTAAAAACTCAAATTTATCATTATATAATATGGGGTTAAAAATAATAAAAATGCCTACATCTAACCTATAAATAAAGAGGAAAAACATCAAATTATTGTTGTTTCATATGTTTATAATATGTAGCCCTATGACAATGCCCGTTATGTGCTTCTACCTACGATGTGAAACATATTTTTTACTGTATTTTTGCTGCTGGACGCGCGACTCGCATGAAGAATAGGCTCAAACTGAAACACAGCTGATTAAGCTGTGTATCAGCTGGGGAGGTTCGGCGCAGTTCAGCACCAAACTGACACGGGGACAGTATTGACGGTCCCGTTGGGAAGAACAATGAAAACACACACTTCATGCAAAGCACAGCGTGAACCTGTTGGCACTGTAGGCTCGGGAGACGCTCCTCTCCATCTGATCGCTGATCCGCACGCGTCATTATCAAATGTAATATTTTCGCTCGGGCTCCCGGTCGAACCACAACTAATCTTCCTAACAATGGCGACAACAACACTTTCCCATAATGTGAAGCTGATGGCGATTTATTAAAAAAGAAAAGAAAGAAAAAGCGCAGTGCTTCCTGCAATTGGGTCGGATCGAGTCCGGCCAAATTCACACCACAAACGAACTGCAGCAGAGTGCGTTTTGAAGCGCATCGAGACCACCTCTTCAGCTGGGTCTCGGAGCGTTTGTTTGGTCCGCCCCGAGTGCGTTGCTATATTCACACCTGTCTGAAGATGCGCACGAAGGTGGAAGTGCACCTGAGTTTGTTTCAACCGAACTAAACACAGCATGTGTGAATACACCCTAAGATGTGTGTGAAGATTCCTTTAGAAGCATTGAAGTGACTCAGCCGTTTATTTGCATGTACTTAAAAGATAATAACAGTTAATTACTACTTGGTCCTATTTTTGGTACTTTGGGATATAACTTATTAAGAGAATACCTAAAAATATGTATAACTTATTTTAAGAAATTGTGTTAAAAAAACACATTATATTTGACATTAATGTATGAGATATTGTTTAAATGCAGAGTGCAAGACCAGATTTGTGTTTAGTACATATTTATAGTGCATCGTGTAGAGAACGAGTCTTTATGTCCTGGGCTTTAACCTACAGGAATTTACAAACAGCGTTATGTAATGCGTTTTGGAGGACATTCATTTGGATGATGAGTTGAAAGCATCTTTACTGCGGAAGTGGAGCAGGGACAGGATCATCTGTCAGGCTGCCAAAAGAAATGACCGGTTGTCACAGTCACGTCATGATGAGACAGTGTGTGAGTATGCAAAAGAAAATAGCTACATAAATAAAATATAGGATTTTTTAATTTTGGTTTAATGGAGGTGTTTCCTGTTTCACTTTTATGTTAGGAAAGTCTTCTAGGGAGAGTACTTTTCATAATAAACTTGGACCAGTCTAAAAGTGTTTGTATCTTCAAAAAGATGTGGGAAAGGGAGGGGTCATTTTATAATCACGGTCGTCTCGTATTGGTATAAGACCCAAAGTTGTAATAAATTGGATCATCGTTTTACAGCACAGCTTAACATGCTGGACTCTGCCCCTAAAGCCAAGTTACAAAGTTCAAATCCAACAGCTCAGCAGTGACACATTAGCGGTGTGGGTGTGTGTGTGTGTGCGCGCATGTGCGTGCGTGCGTGTGTGTGCGCGTGTGCGTGCGTGTGTGTGTGTGTGCGCGCATGTGTGTGTGTGTGTGTGTGTGTGTGTGCGTGTGTGTGTGTGTGTGTGTACCTGGGGATGCTAAGCAGGTAGTCCAGTGTGTCACTGAGCTCCTCCATGCTGGTCTGGTCTGAGCTGAGAGGGATGGTGAGGATCAGACCACTGCGCCGGTCTTTGCCCCCTAGACAGAGAGAGACACATGGGCAGAGTGAGGGAAACATCCGGCTGCATGTAAACTGAGATGACACAGTCCTTACACAGGAGACACACATGCATCTGATCGTGTGTGTGTGTGTGTGTGTGTGTGTGTGTGTGTGTGTGTGTGTGTGTGTGTGTGTGTGTGTGTGTGTGTGTGTGTGTGTGTGTGCGTGCGTGCGTGTTTTACCTGACAGAAAGGCCAGCTTTTTCTTCAGGACGGGGAGGATGTTTGTCGCTTCCATGCTCGTGTTGGACATCTGTGTGCACACAGTACGCAGGGATTAGACTTGAAAAGATGTGACATTCACACGCTCATATGTAAGGCAAGATCAAGGCGCAAAGTTATGATGAAATAAATAAGTAAAAGCACAATTGTATATATACCTACTGCATGCTAACTAGATTATTTTTATAGTCAGATATATATATAATAAATAAAAAAAGAGTATGAGATTTGGAAACGCAGCATCATTCACATATTCATACCATAGATAGTGATTCATACATACTAATCCAATGAAATTTAGCTCACATTCTCAGAAACTAGCCAACATCTTACTTCTTGTCCACTTGCTATGTCACTCATTACTGAATTAGAAAATGAATGTCAAACACTGTATTCTGCTGTTACTGTATGAATATCATGGAATTTACAGTAATCTCACTACTCAGATGACATACACACATTGTTAGTTTAACAGTCATGATGTCATAAGGTGATGAGGTCATCAATCTAATGGTCATCACCAATAAAAAAAACTGTCGCAGCTGTATTACAGGAATATTACAGGAATATTAAAGAGACAGCACGGTGATTTTCCATGGAGGATTTGTTCCGTCAGCTGGCATCTCTCCCAGGCGATTCAGATTCAGATTCAGATTCTTGGCATTACATGGAGCTCGGCCTGTGATTTACTGTCTGTTTGACTGTGTTGCTGCCGTTTAATGTCCACACTAAATCAGTCAGTTCAAACTTCTGTTATTTTAGTTCAATAAACATTTTTTTTTAATAGATTTGGGATGCAGGAGGAAAGGCTCCATTTTGCTGACATATTGTTATTGTATTATCTTTAATGTTTTATACTGCTTGAGATTCCAATTGTAACTGTTGATTTGTATACCTCTGTTGTTTTTCATAATCCTTATGTAAAGAGTGTGTATTATTGCTGATTTTAAAGTAGCACATGGACCTTTCTGTTCTGTGCAATCGCCGACACAGTAACCATTGACCTTTCTTTGTACTTTACACCTGCTTTTATATAACACTGTTTCTATTATCTTACTTGCATTTTTTTTTTACTTAAGAAAGACTACATATAGTCATGTATTCATCATCAAACTATGTATATACTGTATCAATTTGAATATGTATACTGAGCTGCAGTCCACATACACACACATGACTTATTCTGACACACTCTTTCGTGTTTAAAAACTGAATTACTGATCTAGGCTGTTTAGTCATGTTATGCCTTTGGCCTTCACTGTTTTTCCAAAACATTCATCTCTATGCACCTTTTTATTAGTCAAGAGCTTGAAGACATATTTTCTCAATCAGCTTCTTATTATGAGGACTGTGGCAAACAAACATTTTAGCCAAAGTTGCACCACATGACAAACATGAGAAAGGCATTTGCCATCTCACTCTCACTCTCCCCTTTTAGGATTTCACAACTGTTGAATTTAATACTTTGATTGTTGCTTGGCATAAATAATTTGGCTACTTATACAAGTAAGGAACACACTATTTGTAATAAACATTAACGTTTGTCTTCGACTATTCTGCTAAACTTAGTTTGAAAACAACAGCTCTATCTTTCCATCCGAACGCTTTCTTTATTATTGTTATCAGTGGGCTATTATTAGTGGTAGTGTGTGTGTGTGTGTGGTGTGGTAATGGAGTCTGGTTACTGCAGCAGCATCTGTCCTGCTGCAGGGCTTCATCGTCACCATCCTCATCCTCCCCCAGCCTGCGGCCTGTGTGAAGCTGTTGGACGGGTTGGCCATAGCATGCCATGCCCGTCCCGGTCCGGCTCGAATTGGTTTTATATGGGTTCGGTTCGGCTCGGCCCACAAACACAATGACCTACATTCAGCAGCTTCGGGCTGCGGCGCTGCGGCTCAAACCCCCTCCCCTCCCCTCGCTCACCACAGCCTCGAAGCCACACAGACAGTATCGACAACTTTGGGATCAATCGGAAATAACTATTGATCAGGCGGATTTTTCTTACCTTTCACTCAAATTTGCAGCATTATACTATCCCGTTTTTTCTTCTCTCTCTCTCTCTCTCTCCTCTCTCTCTCTCTCTCTCTCTCTCTCCCTCCCGATCCTCCGTTTCTCCTCCTTTTCTCCTCTGTCTCTCCTTCTCTTCCTCTCGTCTTTCTCTTCCTCCTCTCGGGCTTTTCGATCAGCAGATGTTAGATCTGTTTTCCATTAAATCAAAACACTGCAGACCTCAGTTTGTTCCTTTTGCTTAGAGACAACAGTAAAAACCAACACAGAAGGCAGGCGTTGGACCTCGCTGCTCTGCGCAGACTCAGTAAAGCCCAATAAAAAATAACATCTTCCGGTAAAGATACTTTCAAAATAAAAGCCTGGATGTTTGGAGGGACACGTTTCTCTGTCTTCAAAAGTATAAAGGATGATCTCAACAACAGTGTTAATATATATCTAAAGCTAATATATGTGTTGTCAATGACACTTATTAGGCTATCTAGGTAAACGTACAGAAGTGTAAATATTATGTAGACCTACATACTAATTGCTGTGGTATAAGTACTAGCCTATATAAGGTAGCATGTCATTTTAATATTGAATTAAACTAAATAAAAGTACGTCAAAATAGTACTTGAAGAAATGTAACCTATGTTGTAACTTCCACCACTGAATGTCTCCATCAACTTTCCTGGTTATCCATCCAACATGTTGTTAAGACATTTCACCCTGAACCACAGGGTTCAACCTCATGGTGGTGTGACATGCAAGATTTTTTATTTATTTTTATTTATGCTGAGCAAAAATGATTGTCCTGTAGTTGCAGCTTAGATTGGCCATTGTCAAAGAATAGTTTGATACTTGATTCTGATTAATTGCTTGATTTTAACTACAAACTACATCAATCTATAGGTCTAACAGCATTTCATTGTCATAGTGCAATCTTGTATTGGGCTATAATGAGAAAAAACTTTTCAACCATTGACTCCACGGTTTCTCCCACTCTATTTGCATTGTTTATGAATTAGTTAGAAAAATAGCTTGGAAATAAAATTAAATAAATTAAATACTATGAGGTAACTCTATTCTTAGTTTTATTTTACTCACATACTTACATTGATATTTTCAAACATGTTTAGTTTTCTGTACAAAAGTCCTATATGTAAAAGATGCTTTGAAACATTTTTTTTTCATTTTGTTTGATGTCCTATCACTCCACTGCTACACGTTTACACTTTTTGTAAAAACCTTTTATATACTATCTATGGTAAAAACATATCGGCAATTTTCCATATGCTTTGAAAGTTTAATTGCCTCTGTTCCGGTGAAACCCTATGCAGCTTCGGCGGGGCCACGGCGCCCAGACCACGCCCCTTTCCAGTTCAATTCCACTGAGGCGTTTAAGTGCCTTCAGAAACTGCAACTTCGACGCTTAGATCAGATTGATGCTCAAATGAAAAATATAAAAGCTATATGAAAACACCTGAAAACAAACAATAAGGCCATGCACGATAAATACAGTTAGAACAATCAATACAATGTTTAACTAATAAATAATTATTATTTAAACAGATTAGAATCAGCAAACAGTATAGGCTACTGTTAAACAATAACTATAGAGGTTTTGAATGAGTTGAATTTAGATTTATTCAGTTATTCATAGCAATACATATGTACACAAGTATAAGTTTATACTTTATCTTACTGGTAGAAACCTAAAAATACATTATTTTAGGTACACAACTTACAATTCAAGTTTAAATGACCAGTTCTGACTCTTGAATGTCAACACAATGCAGCTGAAAAATAAAAACATCTTATTTCCTGTACAGACTTCACATGCAAATAAAAAAATTCACCTTCACCTTATAAATTCGGAAATGCGGAAATACACTGAACCATTATTATTATTCAGAAAGTGTCAGTGAATGCATCCTCTCTCTCTCATGCTGAAAAAAATGAATTATTTCTTTGTGTGTCCAAAGTCTTATAGACGAGTTGTGCAGAGGACTTGAGGTGCAGTCATCTGTTCTTTTGCTAATTTCCCATCATTCTTTTGGGGTGGCGTGGAGGCCCATGGCAACCTGAACCTGGAGGAAGAGGAGAGGCTGCATTATTCAAGCTGCAGTTTCAACAACCGTTTTTTTCAAATCTCATTTTCAATCGTTTTACATTGTAGATATCTTGTTCTATAAATTTCTGTATTAGATGTGTAATTGAAGTTGTTATATTTTCCCCTCGTACATTTTTCAAACACATTATATTTGGATTTTTCTTGGTTCTTGGTTCATGGCATGCTGTCTATTATTTGTTCTTTCTCTCTATTATTAAACTAACTGTTGGTCCAGAGTTGGATTTTCCCTATATTGGCAGGCAGCTGCTCTTTCAAAATAGATAGGCACGGCCACGGACAGTCATTAATTACGTCTTCACTGGGCCTTTAGAGTGAATACAGTCTTTACCACTGACCGCCGCCACAAATTGGCCACAATTAGTGCACTGACCGACCCAGCCATATACAGTATCTCACAAAAGTGAGTACACCCCTCACATTTCTTCAAATATTTCATTATATCTTTCCGTGGGACAACACTGAATAAATGACACTTTGATACAATGTAAAGTACACAGTAAATTTTGAAGTGTTGAAATAACACTAAAAGAGTTAAATTTAACACTATTTCCGAGTGTATTTGGTCCCACTCAGAATTGGAGTTAAATTAACTCTTTTCAAAGTGTTAAAATTTTAGAGTTAAATTAACTCAAAATAGAGTTAAAAATTAACACTCGTATACACTGTAGGGGAAGGTGGGGTGATTTGTGCAACTTTTTACTCAAAGTGATTTTAAAGTGAGGCCTTGACAGTTATGTATCCAACTCAAATATGTACATATATTTCAGGATGTTGTGCATCCCTGGCAATAAAAACTTTGGATCTGGAATAAACTGTTTAAGAAATATAGCTTTCGGAAAAAAAGTTGTCTTGTCGCACGTAGTGGGGTGATTTGTGCGTCATTGTGTCACAATGACAAAGTCACCATCATCATCTTTCTGGCCATCTGAACTCTCATCAGTGGTGTCGTTAAGTGGAATTGAGATGTCACTCTCTCCTGAGCTACTGTAGACTATCACTTTCTTTTGGTGACCAGCGTATACAGCCATGCCACTGGCACAACTCTCAGAAATGTACTTTGCACTAGTTGCTCCGTGCTTGTGGAACCAACTGCCACCTGACAAATGTGATTCCCCCTACATTTCTGCCTTTAAATCAAGGCTCAAAACCCATATGTACACCCTGGTGTTTCCTCCCCATTAACCTCTGCACTACTTACTTACCTCTGCACTACTATCTGTGTTTATGTGGATGTATGGGCTTTACGTCTTTTATTTTGGTTATTGTTATTTTACCTTCATTGTTTACCTACTGAATGCACTATGTACAGCACTTTGGACAGTGCAAACTGTCATAAATGTGCTTTTATAAATACATTTTACTTACTTACTTACTTATAACTCACCCAGGCCCTTGCGCACAAATCACCCCATCCCCAGAATTTTGGATAATAGGCATGATGCAGCAATTTAGGGTTGACATTGTGCTAACTATATAGACTCAAAGTGTAGCATACCAAAGCACTAAAACATGTGTCAAATGTTTTCAAACATGTCTATAATTGTTCAGACACAATAATCAAAAAACCTTGATCATGGAAATTTTACTTTGAAAGGCAAAACACAGTTTTTTGAGCTTAAATGTGCTTATATCTTATTCCTTGTGTCTCCCTTCTTTACAGGATGAGTCAAATGGATGGCTCTTCTTAAATATGTGGTCACATTTCCAATTTCTTCCACGGTTTTCTAGAAACAAGGGGTTTTGCAACTTCCAAAATGCACAAATCACCCCACCTTCCCCTATAGTGTTATTTAAATGTAACACTAAAGGTTAAACAACTCTCTAGAGTGTTAATATTATTCCCAGCAGTGTTAATAAATAACTCTTCTGTGATAACAAATCAACTCTGATGGTGTTAATTTGAAAGCTGATTGACACTGCATTGAGTTATTTGAAGGTAATACTGCACAGTAAAATAACTCTGGCTAGTGTTGATGTTACACACTACGTGTTGAAAAGTTACTCTATTGCAGTGAAAAAAGGGATGAACCTGGACTAAATGTTTGTTATGTTGTTGTTTGCACCGTGAGCGAAGGGGATGTTATATTTCATTGGGTAGATGTGTTTCATTCCATATATAGGTTTACTATGTCCCCTATTTGTTAAAATGCTTAACATAGAGAGCAGCTTTCGTTTTTACTTCAAGACACTTGTCACAAAATATCAAGTTCAATGGAATGATTAATTTCTATTTAAATTGTCTCCTGAGCTGAACTAGGGATCTGGCTTAAGATGTCCACAAACCGTTTTGTTATAACCAAAGAAACAACGGTTAGTTCACACAGAGATGTTTAATCTAAACAAAATGCATAGTCACGTAATGGAATGAAACATCCCCTTCACTGTGGGTGCAAATAGCAACATAACAAACGTGAAGAAAGGGGTGGGCGGAGCTTTATAGAGTACTTTCTACACCCCGTCTTTTAACTACCGAAATTGACACCAACACTAGGTGGCATTCTACTCCAGCTGTTGTTATATTAACTCAGATAGAGTTAATGGAGTTTGACACTGCATATTTAACACTGGGGAATTTACTGTGTAGTCAGTGTACAGCTTGTATAACAGTGTAAATGTACTGTCCTCTCAAAATAACTCGACACACAGCCATTAATGTCTAAACTGCTGGCAATAAAAGTGAGTACACCCCTAAGTGAAAATGTCCAAATTGGGCCCAAAGTGTCAATATTTTGTGTGGCCACCATTATTTTCCAGCACTGCCTTAACCCTCTTGGGCATGGAGTTCAACAGGGCTTCACAGGTTGCCACTGGAATCCTCTTCCACCCATTCATGACGACATCACGGAGCTGGTAGATATTAGAGTCCTTGCGCTACTCCAGCTTCCGTTTGAGGATGCCCCATAGATACTCAATAGGGTTTAGGTCTAGAGACATGCTTGGCCAGGCCATAACCTTTACCCTCAGCTTTTTTAGCAAGCCACTGGTCGTCTTGGAGGTGTGTTTGGGGTCGTTATCATGTTGCAATACTGCCCTGCGGCCCAGTTTACGAAGGTTGAGTGCACGTGGTCAGCGTCATACACAGAGGTTGGCTTTGGAAAATAGACGTATGAGTGCTGCCAGCATTGCTGAAGGGCTTGAAGAAGTGGGGGGTCAGCCTGTCAGTGCTCAGACCATACGCCACACACTGCATCATACTGGTCTGCATGGCTGTTGTCCCAGAAGAAAGCCTATACAAAAGATGATGCACAAGAAACCCCACAAAAAGACAAGCAGACCACGAACATGGATTACTGCAACCATGTCCTGTGGTCTGATGAGACCAAGATACATTTATTTGGTTCAGATGGTGTTAAGAGTGTGGGGCGGCAACCAGGTGAGGAGTACAAAGACAAGTGTGTCTTGCCTATAGTCAAGCATGGTGGTTGGAGTGTCATGGTCTGGGGCTGCATGAGTGTTACCAGCACTGGGGATCTACAGTTCATTGCATTCTAACATGTACTGTGCCATACTGAAGCAGAGCATGATCCCCTCCCTTCATAAACTGGGCCGTGGGGCACTACTGCAACATGATAACGACCCCAAACACACCTCCGAACGACCACTGGCTTGCTAAAAAAGCTGAGTGTAGAGATTATGGACTGGCTAAGCATGTCTCCAGACCTAAACCCTATTGAGCATCTCTGGGGCATCCTCAAACGGGAGATGGAGGAGCGCAAGGACTCTAATATCCACCAGCTCCGTGATGTCGTCATGAATGGGTGGAAGAGGATTCCAGTGGCAACCTGTGAAGCTCTGGGGCCTGTTTCAGGTAGCTGGTTTTGAGGCAACCCAGAGTTTGTTCGCTCTGAGTTGGTGGAAACTCTGGGTTTTCCGTTTCAGGTAGCAGGTTCAGTGCAACCGAGAGTCAGTTACTGCGGCAACATACGCCGTGGGTCTAACCTGCTGGATAGGTGGTTAGACCTACCCTGAGTTTGTTTTCACTTTACGCTGCAGCTCCGACTGAAGAAAGAGTGTCACTGTCACACGCGTCCCTGTACAGTTTGAAGCAAAATCACTCTATAGAAATCTCCATCGGGATGTTTTTATCATTTCCTGATGATTTTACGTTTGACCAATCATTTATCTGATCAGTAGCCTTGTTCTCAGCCCTCGGTCCGTTCATATAGGCGGCCACCTTACACATCGTGACATGCTCTACAATCAGATTAATAAACCTATTTGTATTGTATGCTTTTTAACGTCTGTGCCACTGAACAGATTTTTGTCAGGTGGATTCATGTAACGCTGCGGCTGCACGCGATCGTTGTAGTTCACTTGTGCGATCCTAAAGTCACAGACAAGCCTCGTTAAATAGCCTAATATGAATATAAAAATGATATAATAATTTAAACTGTGATCACTTGAGGAAAATGGATCTGGTAATAAATCAATCAGGCTCTTCAATGGAAACTGTCACCTAATGTGTCTTGACGTTCATGTATTTCACTCCCCATTTAAAAGAAGCGACAGTCTGTTCTGTTTACTGCACAGTAGGCTTTAGGCACTGTCAGCAATGCTGTGCTGCGCCAGCTTTATTACTTTGCAGCTGATATGCGTAACTTTTTAAAATAGACTATGGCTTCTCATACGGAAGCCGAAATGATTATCTTGACAAAAAATGTTTGCTCTGTTTTTTTCTGAATTGCCGAGGAGATTAGATCAGAGTTATGAGACAATATCCCGTTAATTCTTCTCCATAGGCTACCATAAACTCATTCGTTAATATTTCTAGCTCTAGTGGGAGGAGCGGGAGATTTCTTTTTTTCTTTTTTGAGAAGTGGAGAAGTGGGAGGATCAATCATTTGTTTCTTCTGTTTCCATGGTGAATCATGTTATCAGCGATCCATTGACGATGGCTTTTATGCACACGCTCCACCCAGAGTGAACACGCTCAGAGTTGATAAACCCAACGCTGATCCACTGTTCTGAAACCGAAAACCCAGAGTTGCTTATCAACCCTGCGCTCTGAGTTTACCAACTCAGAGCGCAGGGTTAAACCCAGAGTATGTAAAACCAGCTACCTGAAACAGGCCCCTGGTGAACTCCATGCCCAAAAGGGTTAAGGCAGTGCTGGAAAATGATGATGGAAAAACAAAATATTGACACTTTGGGCCCAATTTGGACATTTTCACTTAGGGGTGTACTCACTTTTGTTGCAAGCAGTTTAGACATTAACGGCTGTGTGTCGAGTTATTTTGAGGGGACAGTAAATTTACACTGTTATACAAGCTGTACACTGACTACTTTACATTGTATCAAAGTGTCATTCTTTCAGTGTTGTCCCATGAAAAGATATAATGAAATATTTGAAGAAATGTGAGGGGTGTACTCACTTTTGTGAGACACTATACAAGGTTTTGACCATGTCGTCTGTGGTATAGGTCTGTGCTGTAAGCAACCGCAATCAAACTGCCACGCTGGAAAAGTATGAACATTTAACACAGAACAGCTTGTTAGGCAGACCTGTGTTTGAATAGTTGTGTCAGAGAAAGAAAGATTTGTAGTTGTTTGATCAATTTCTCCCATACCAAACGAGCACGTCACCATTCAAAACATTGCTTTGGTACAACAGAAGAGAATGTCTGGTGTTCTTGTGTTGGCCATGCTTCAACAGCGGCGTGGCTATCCCCTGCAGTGTGGCAGCAGTAGATTCACATGTGATCAAGACTCTGAAGTGACTCTATGTGATAAAATCAGACTCAACCTTACCTGCCCAATGGACAAACGGCATAACCCTGTGTCATGTGACTGTATCAAATTTTGTATTGATACAAAAATGTATATTTTTTGATAAGAATAACTATAAATAATACATCTAGAGATAGAGATGAAAGTTTTATCAATTGAAATATAGATTTAAATCAATAAGGAAGCTGATTAATGTATTATTGATGAATGACTTGAGGTGATATTAACTAAGTTATTCTTCTTCTCACCCCTTTTTGAAACAAGTGTTGGTTGGTGACAGTTTCATATGCTTTTTATTGTTTGTAAATAATGCTTTTTTTTTATGTCTGTCCACTACTTGTTTGATCATTTTCTCTTGTATTTTTTTTTCATATTTTTTCTCATTCGGATAGAATACATGTCCATTCCATTCCACTGTGCACATACTGACCGCTGTATGGAAGGCATCTGCTGGATGGTGTCGGGCAGCGGCCGCTTGAAGGTCTCGGGCAGGAAGACGCAGAGCACAACGCTGAGTAGCGACAGAGAGCCCACTACGATCCACGGCAGGAACTGATTGAAAACAGCTAGAGACAAAACCACAGCGAACCAGTGAGTTTGTCCCATACTTTCAAGATTTATCCTACACAGAGGATTATTTATTTCAGACATGGTATCTCAAAACTTCACCAGATGAAACAAAGACTACATCTATAGTCTTATATTTTACTAAAGGCAAATAAGAGGGGGTGAGGGCTATTGTGTTTATTGTTTTTATTTAGGTAAGCTGAAACTTTAAAAAACAAAACTGAATTAATCGCAAGAGCAGCCTCACAGCCACTACTACAGCTGGTATTGGTGAATCAGCAGAACAATAAAGTCATCAAATGCAGGATTAAATAGTAGATAAAGAATTAATTCAAACAAATCATACTGAAGTCTTAAATGTATTATTTAAATGGCTGACTTTTTAAAATATATAAATAACCATAGCAATCACCAATGTTTAAATTCTTACAATTTTTAAGTATCTTTTCTTTAGTTTTTATTCTATTTTTAACTTATCACTTATGTCTCTGCTTGTTTATATATTGTGTTATATTTTATTTATGATAATCACTGTTCGTTCATTGTTTATTGTCTTAATGTATGCACCTTATTCACCAAGACAAATTCCTTGTTGGTGTAAAACCCTTCTTGGCAATAAAATCCTTTCTGATTCTGATTCTGATTCTGATAAACAATATGTTAAAGGCATTATTTCATCAAACAACCCAAGTGTTTGTAATAAAGTAATTTGAGTCAAGGCAGGCTTCAGAGCAGGTGAAGTTTTTACTTGCAGACAGCAGCAAGGGTCAAACAACAATGTATCTGGTTTGGTACATGGTTGAATACAAAAACTGAACAGAAATAGCACTGATATTTATGGTCCAAAAGTTGTATATGCGAAGACACTCGGTTTGTGTGTCCACGCCTTCAATTTTGCTTGCGAAAGCAGAAAGATTTTAATTAGGCAGATATTCCCAGAAACTCATCTCAGCTGGTGTTATTCTTCATACAATGTCTGATAACAGAATATGGGAGTTATTCACTCCTCCAAAGCCTTCAACCACTGTGCACATGAATGTGTCATACCTCTGTATGTGCCAAAATCTTATTAGGCAGTTTTCTTCTCCAAGGCTAAACAACAAGTCGTCCTAAATGCAAGTTTAGCAAAACACTTCGGGGCTGTCAGGTTTACTGGGACAAAGTTCAACAGGCAGAAAGCATATATTGTAGCATTAAAATATTATGCAATCATAAGGCAAATTAATTTTCGTTAACACAATATCCACAGTATTTTGTATGAAGGTCTCACCCATTTGCAGCAGGTAAGGGGAAACAGCAGACCCCACTCTGGAGAACATGGCACAGGTTGACATGGCTGTGTTCCTTATGACTGTGGGAGACAGCTCACCAGTAAACATGTACAACACCCCGGAGCCGGCCAGGACGCCAAATTTACCCAGAACCACCAGGGACATGGTGACCCCTGGATGACCTGCAAGGAGAGGGGGTTGTCAGTTAGTGGAACCAATAATCCTTCATTTCAAAATATTACGAAATTTCAAAAGTAAATCTGTGTCCTGGACCTTGAGCAAGGTACATAACCCTAAACTGCTCGAGGGGCACTTTACTATGGCTGACCCTGCGCTCTGACCCACTATGAAGTGTGGTAACTTGAGAGGGGATATGCCATTACAATGTGCCTCGTATCAATTGACTTCATAAAGATAACTTAACTTATCATTGTAAACTGTTACTGAATTACTAAATTAGGTGTGGCTTAGTAAATCATCATGCTGGAAATGGTCAATTGTTTTGATTTTTACACCAAGAATACTAAATATATTCACAAAGAAAGGAAGGAAGGAGGGAAGGAGGGAAGAAAGAGGTTGAGGAGGAGAGCTGGCTTGTGCTGGTCATACTCACTGTGCAGAGTGATCTGGATGAGCAGCATTGCTATCGCCCCTAGCAGCGTGTAGCAGATAAAGGACATGCGGCGAGGAAGACTACGTGCCGCCAGCCAGCTGGCAAAGTACGCTAGGAGCTCCACGAGCGTGTTCAGGAAGTGGTTTAGGAAGGGACTGCCATAGAGAGTAGACATGTTGAATGATAGTCCAAAGTAACAGACACTCAGGGAAAACCTGCAAACAAAAATAGGACAAGACTTGATCTACAAAGTCCTGTTTAGCGTTAGAATAGTGTTGGTGTCAGAATGTTGCTACAGAAGCAAGATTTCAGCAACATTATGAGTTGGTATGTGTAAATGTAAGGTTTGAGACAATGGAAATGTCTATAGGAAATGTTATACAAATAAAACAGCTTGTATGGAAAAAACAGAAAAGTTCCTGAATTCCACAGAAATGTTTCTATCTGAAAGCGCACTTTATCTCACCAGATGAGCCACAGCACAAGAGTGATATTTCGAATGTTTGAGGTCCTCAGCAGGTCCAGGAAGCTGAGGGACCTCTCAGCCTTCTCAAGAGGTGGTTTCTCAACCTGTGGAGACAAGGACACTAGTCAGGAACGATGCCCATTGTATTTTTGTGTGTTGAACAAGGCTGAGGCTAAAGAGGTTCTTACGTTGGCTGAGAGGAAGATGACATGTGGAGCTTCCACTCTGTTCTCCAGAGCTGCCGACCTTATCAGGAATTCGGCTTCCCCCAAACGGCCACGAGACACCAGCCAGCGAGGAGACTCTGGAATCAGCCTAGTGGGTCGGACAGACACACACTGAAATGTATCTTCTAAAATGTATCAGTTAAAAAAACGTTCTGGTCCCTTAGTCTGGATCATTGTTCTGAAAGGCTGATACAAACAAATGCTCACTGGCAGTGGGGGGGATTATGAAATAGTTCATCCTTTCTTTCATGTCATAAACATTTCAACTGGGAATAAATTAATTATACAAATTTAAAGTAAAAGATCTAGATATAAAAATATAAAGTTGCAGAAATATCTTGATAGTGTAGTCAGTTAATCTTACCACCACAAGGGCATACAGGCCAACCCCGGCACGGCCATGATCAGTGACAGGTGTCTCCAGTTGGTGACCAGATAGGCAGTGCCCGGCAGCAGCATCATACCAATGGTGTAGAACCAAGGCAGGCAGAGGCTGGAGAAGAGAACCTTGGGGGAACCAACCAGGACCTCAGAACCTGTGCAGTTGTTTCAAAGAAATAAGGGAGTGACAATAAGTGCCCCAATTGACCTTTTAATTGAACTGTTTCTGTAGTCAGATTATTGCACAAATATAAAAATACTGATGACTTTGTAAGTTGTTGATGTGTTTACAAGCCATTGGTGGGCCTTTCTCAACAGTTTTCTTTGCTGTCAATACAAAACATTTTCTTCTTTTCTTTTTTGTTGTAAAGATTTATTTAAAGGGGTGGAAATCACTGTCTTTGTATGAATACTAAACTGACCGAAGAAAATGGAATTTCAAATGTGCCCTCACAGGTATGGACATGGTCTTATTCGGTCCTTAAGTGAGACTACATCGAGATCCGCAACGAAACAACAGCACTGCCACCACTGAAGATAAGATGATAAAAGTCAGTGGTGGTTAGAGTATTATGAAAGACCCCATACCCAGCACAAACACGACTATGTAGCTGGCGATCTGTCCCACTCCCATCAAGAAGAAAAGCACAGTGAAGATGGACCATGACGGAGCGCAGGCCAGAGCCCCGCTGGACACACTGAGCAGGGCCGTGGCAACAAACAGTACGGGCTTCCTGCCAAACCTGAAGGACACATTCAACAGAGGCGTGTCAGACACAGCAGCAACAAACATGGTCACTGTTAAAGGTTCTACGAGGAACTTTGAAGTATTTCTGAAACAGTCTAATTTTTCCTCTGATGATCATACATGACATGTAAGAGTAAACAAGTATTTTTATATATAATACTATTTTTATATAGTTTTTTCTTAATACCCTTGTTATGGTACGCTCACCTAACTGGCGTAGTACAAACACTACCGCTTTTGTCCAAAGGGGGTGCAAGAATCTACACAAACTTAAAGGTTTTTCGCAGCACCTAAGGTTTCATTTTAACAGTTAGAACCTAAACTGAAAAGTACCGGTCAGATAGTTGTCCAGAAACTAAGCATCCGCACAATCCTCCCAGGAAGTAGACGAGGGAGGTAAGGGGGTGTTTCCACTGGTCGTCACATACCAAGTTAAACTGGAAGACAACGGACAAAACAATATAAAACTGTAACAAAACATATAAGGCAAACTTGGGTATGCAACATGGAATATAGCATTGAAAGTTAAACAGATATAGAACATTTGACTGGAAACCACCAATAAGAGTCTTTTCAGTCCTCTTACCACCTGACCTGTGCATGATTTCTCCGTTATTGTACCTATCCTTAGTCAGTTTGTTCTGAGTGTGTGTTCCAAACAGAAACTACATTCATTTTCCCCATTAGAAGCTACCTTTCTAACTTTCTCAGAATTGTGAAAAAATAAGGCTCTTATTTGTAATATCTTCCAAAACATGGTTTCGCCCCTGCCTCTGAGCCCAGTCCACCACCACCGGCATGGAGGCCTTCTGAGCCCAGTTCTCTAGTCTATCACTCCTCTAAGGCTGGTATTTTTTTATTTTAATTTTTAATTTATTTTTTTAGCCTTTATTTATACAGGTAAATCCCATTGAGACCGAATACTCTTTTACAAGGGAGACCTGTTTTCCTTTCCCACGTTACCATTCACACACACATTCATACACCGATAGCAGGCTAACTATCAACATTCACACGAGGCAAGGTGGGTGAAGTGTCTTGCCCAAGGACACAACAACTATGACACAGGTGGCAGGGCGGGGATCAAACCTCCAACCCTTTGATCATCAGCCGACCCGCTCTACCACCTGAGCCACAGTCCCCCCGTATTGTAGTGATCAGCTCCTCAGATTCATATCCCTTAGTGTCCATATTCTTAGAATTTGTCCTCAAGTGTCCTGCACATTCCTGCAGACTAAGTTCATGTCTGCCTGGTCCTCCACCTTCCATCTACTTAGAACCAGGTCTTTCAGCAAGTAGATCTCTCAAAACCTTCTCTTTTAGTATCCGATATCTTAGAGACAGTCCTCTAGTGTCCAATCCCTCCAACCCTTGTCCACCAGATAGGATTGAGATGAGCTTTAGCAAGGCCAACAAGAGCATAAATCACTGTGTGGTTGGGGATTTGATTGTGTTGACGCGTTTGCTGCCATCTGCCTCATCTTCTAAGTATATTGCCTGGTAGCTGTGGTAGTTAAGCCCTCTTTGTTTTGATGACTGCCTGTTGCTTTATTGATTCTTCTGCTCTGATGGTCAAAACAGCAACCACTGTCTGCTGTGTCCTTGATAATTGCATGGATCCCGCTATCGCACCAAACGTGCTTGTGCAAAATTGCATGAAGAAAAGCCATTCTGTTCAATGAAGAGTATGGTCTCAGGCAGGGCCCATAAGGGGTAGAAAGTGTGAAAGCTTTCTAGGGCCCAGCCACTTGGGGGGCCCATTGTCTTTGGAAGCCAAGAACCTACCTAGATAACCTTTATTTTTAGATTTTTAGATATGTATGTCCATATCTATTCAGAGTTGGGTGTTTACACAGAGCAGCGGCTCCGCTTACGGCCATTTAAAAAGCAGCAGAAAAACAGAAATGTTCAAAATGTTTCAGATTGAGCACAGCGGAGTGTAACTGTTTCAAACATAATCCATCCTATAAACCCTTTGTGTGCCAAATGGTGACGAGATTGGGTTTTGATATTAAACAGTTTTGTCTGGATTATATTTCCTGAGTCGTTCCACATGTACCTGCTACTTGTGTCTGGGTGTGGCTGTGAAAAGTATTTGGACCCCATGAAAAAACAGGTTGGGTACCTTTTGTAGTTCTTCTACATTCTTATACACAGGACAGGCTAGTTACTCTGTCATTGCCCTGAGTCTACAAAAAGGTTTAAATTATCTCTCCCCATAAGTACATTTTTGTGATAAATAATTTCCCTTTGGGGACTATAACTTCTAAAGGCTTGGACACGAGTCTTCAGGTTGACACAGCCAGCCAGGTCTGACCAGTTTTTCACAAACCTGGCCAATTGACCAACCAGCCGGGTCCTACCACAATGAAGCTGACGAGCAGCATCAGCCTGTTTTAATTATTGTAACCACCAAGGTCCTGCTTTCTGTATTGTTTCTAAAAACAAAAATAGACCTAAAAAGTTCTTTATGCAAAGAAAGACACAAGGCACAAAGAAGTTGGAAATAATTGAAGGAACAGATTTGAGTTCAAAGATTAAGAACTTTTTTTGTAATGATTTCAGTGCTTTTGCAATGATGAGTGCAGAATGAACTAAGCCTAAATGTTGCAACCAAACATAGGCCAACTTTATAGTTTTGAGGGTAGGTTGGTTTGGTTATTCACCGCCTTTTTTTCATTTGTGTGTGAAGCATTTGTTGTTGATGTTGTTTTTTAAGTGTTATTTATTTCAACAATACCACCAAAAGATTTCAAATGATTTAATGTTATGTGCAGAAATACAAAAACGTGAAATTTTTGGTGCAGTCAGAAACTAGTAGCATAGAAAACGTGCAAATTGTGAAAACAACTTTTAGTTTGCTTTAGTGAATCCTAAAGAAGAGCAATGTCTCTGTGTGAACTGATTATTTTGTAGAGATCTGTTCATCTGTTAAATAATTGTGTGAGTGTAAGAGAATCAAAATAAATTGCTATGCTGGGCTAAGTCAGAAATGTGCTACTATTTTAAAATAATAATGAGCCCTTGCTCCCCCAACTGTCCCTGCAAGTCCCTGGTTGATAAGATAGTTAGTCTCTCTGCAAATACATGTATGTGTTTATTGAGGGATGAGCGCACTCACACTCACATTGATAGGAGTAATGCATGGGTAAGGGGAGGAGTAATGCATGGGTAAGGGGAGGGGGGGCATTGACTGGAGGTTTTCAGGGGCCCAGCCATTTGTGTGGGCAGGCCTGGTCTCAGGTGCTCGAACTATATCGGTGTCGAGGTTCAAGTAATAAGTAACTGGTTCCTCAATGAAGATATCCTGTGGGGCAAGTTTCACAATCCAATATTGTGATTGTTTACATTCTCACACTTGTGTACTGTGTAATCTAAACATTTGAAATAAGTTTGAGTGCTGCAGCGGATGTGGTATTACATAACACATAACATATGCAGAAGACCTGAATACAGTGATTTCCAGTTTAGCACCTTAATGCAGTCACTCATTGTCGGAGGTCACAACCCATCAGTGTTTTACTAACGGAAGCTGTTCTGACCAGACTGGATCCTGATAACATGCTAGTGTTTTCACATTAATGTACAGTGAAAGGGGTGGAGCTTAATACCTCACTGACTACAGTAGACTGGTAGTACTCAGTACCGTAGATCCATCCATCTTTGCAGCTCTCTTGCCTCAGGCTGGAGAGGAGGACATCTGGACTGGATCCAAACGCAGACAGGTTCTGCACCAGGTCCAGCTCATACCGGCTACAACTGCTCCTCTCGGGCAGCCCTGCCACCTGCTGAACCAGGAAATGATATAATCCTTATTTTCAATTTCTGTATATGATGTAACAACAGTGTAAGGGGGGGAGGGGGGAGGTCAACCAGTTCATCACATCAGAACAGTTCTTACTATAGATAGTATGTAAACAGTTCTAACCTGCATAAGGATCACAACTCGCAAGCAAAGCTAAATTATTATCTGACTGTATCCACCAATAATTTAAATCTTCAGCAGTTCGCTCGTACTGTATACCTACAAACATCGGCCATGGCGTGTACCAGTATTTGACTAAATTTGATGTTTGCTCATTTCTTATTTACATTTGTTGTCAAATTCACTTTCTTATAGCTCGATTTTTGGTCTCCACTTTTTTCCCCAAGGAAATATCTGGTCTTTTAGCTGCTAAATGCTTGACTATTTTTGCCACTAATTGTGTCTGTGATGGGTGTTTTTTTCCCAGTCTACTTAAAGGTACGAACACACTGCGGAGTGCAGTGTGTTCGTAGGGGAGAGTGGCCAATGTTGTGCCGGTGGGCAAGTGCCACCCCTTGTTTCTAGAAAACCATAGAAGAAATTGGAAATGTGACCACATATTTAAGAAGAGCCATCCATTAAACTCATCCTGTAAAGAAGGAAGAAACATGGAATAAGATATAAGCACATTTAAGCTAAAAAAAAATGATTTTGCCTTTCAAAGTAAAATTTCCATGATCAAGGTTTTTTGATTGTCTGAACAATTATAGACGCGTTTGAAAACATTTGACACATGTTTTAGTGCTTTAGTATGCTACACTTTGTGTCTATATAGTTAGCACGATGTCAGCCCTAAACTGCTGCATCATGCGTATTATCCAAAATTCTGGGGATGGGGTGATTTGTGCCAGAGGGCCTAGGTGAGTTATAAGTAAGTAAGTAAGTAAAACGTATTTATAAAAGCACATTTATAACAGTTTGCACTGTCCAGTTTGCTTTACATAGTGCATTCAGTAGGTAAAAAATTAAGGTAAAATAACAATAACCAAAATAAAAGACATAAAGCCCAGACATCCACATATGAACAAAGATAGTAGTGCAGAGGTACACTCAACAAAAATATAAACGCAACACTTTTGTTTTTGCTCCCATTTTTCACGAGATGGACTTAAAGATCTAAAATTCATTCCAGATACACAATTGTACCATTTCTCTCAAACATTGTTCACAAATCAACAAATGTGCATTTTTTTGCTTTATTGGGGGTCTGGGGACTCAGAACCAGTCAGTATCTGGTGTGACCACCATTTGCCTCATGCAGTGCAACACATTAGGGGTGTGCGGAGACGTCATTATCTGTATCTGTATCTGTATCTGTTCAACCAACAAAATTATCTGTATCTGTATCTGTATCCGGATACACAAGAAGAAGTGGGCGTGGCGTATACCGGAAGTTTCTTTTACATTAGCCTACATTAAAGGAAGTCACACCTACATGGATTTTCTAAACTAATATTCATTGTCAATGCAATTGTTGTCCCTTCAAAGCATCAAATTGATGTAATGTTGAAATATAAGTCAAAAAGTCAGATATATTTCTACCTTTTCATCACTCTCTTCTTTGTTCTCATAATACGAAGAAATTCAGGGAACGAAAATATTGATAAATAACAGCCCAAATCTGTGCATAGGCTTCTCACTGTTACTAAATGAGGGCCAGTGTTTTACTTTTAACTTAATTAAGGTCTCCCTTTAACTGGGGAAAATACAGCTGCATTTCATGATTTTTTTATCTCTATCTCTCCCTATCGCTCTTTTTTTTACTTTCTGTATTTGTTTTACTAAACTAAGGTTTAGGAACAATCTGTATCAACGTGCCAATCTCATAAACCCTAAATAATATTTTAGCCTTTCCACAAAGCCATATGTGATTTCAATGTGTCAAGTTTGCAGTTTCCGATTTTTATTGTATAGGTCCTGAAGTAGGCCTAGGCGTCTACGCACTGATTGACAGCTGAAAAAGTACAGGTCCTAAGCATCAGTTTGATGGAAACGTTGTGATGTTGAAGAGTTTAAGCAGTAGGCCTAGAGAATGTAAATAGCCTACATCGGGGAAGGGCTGACGGTGACTCGGGGTGCAGCATATTCCATCGGTTCGTCTCTTCTCTCAAACTCAAATAAAAACGGCAGCGAATGCGACCGGTAGAACCTTCTATTCGAGGGAAAGGGCGAACGCGCTGCGTTTATCAGTGGATAAAAAGAGAGAGACCGCGGGTCACGGGACGCGCCCGGTCCTCTCATGTCCACCGCAGAACAGCTGTTAGTGTCATTCTACCTGTTGTGTCATTGAGGCGGAACACGCTGCGTCAATTAAGCGCATAATAAAAAAATTAAAAAATCCCCGAATAATAACGGGACTATTCGGAAATTATCTGTATCCGTATCTAACTCATTATCCGTGCTTATCCGAATACATATTCGGATTCGGGCTCATCCCTACAACACATCTTCTTCGCATAGAGTTTATCAGATTGTCAATTGTGGCCTGTGGAATGTTGTTCCACTCCTCTTCAATGGCTGTGCGAAGTTGCTGGAGACGGCTTATGGTGGAGAAATGAACATTCAATGCACGAGCAACAGATCTGGTTGACATTCCTGCTGTCAGCATGCCAATTGCACGCTCCCTCAATGCTTGTGGCATCTGTGGCATTTTGCTGTGAGACAAAACTGCACATTTCAGGGTGGCCTTTTATTGTGGACAGTCTAAGGCACACCTGTGCACTAATCATGATGTCAGATCAGCATCTTGATGTGGCACACTTGTGAGGTGGGATGGATTATCTCAGCAAAGCAGAAGTGCTCACTATCACACATTTAGACAGATTTGTGAACACTGTTTGAGAGAAATGGTACAATTGTGTATCTGGAATGAATTTTAGATCTTTAAGTCCATCTCATGAAAAATGGGAGCAAAAACAAATGTGTTGCGTTTATATTTTTGTTGAGTGTAAGATAGTTAATTGGGAGGAAAAACCAGGGTGTACAGATGGGTTTTGAGCCTTGATTTAAAGGCAGAAATGGAGAGGGAATTGCATATGCCAGGTGGCAGTTGGTTCTTCAAGGGTGGAGCAGCTAGTGCAAAGTACATTTCTGAGAGTTGTGCCATTGGCATGGCTGTATACGCTGGTCACCAAAAGAAAGTGATTGTCTACAGTAGCTCAGAAGAGACTGACATCTCCATTCCACTTAACGACACCACTGACAAGAGTTCAGATGGCCAGAAAGATGATGATGGTGACTTTGTCATTGTTAGCTTTGCAGGCAAAACCACCTAGATCTGCTAGGCCTTGTTTAAGAAAATTGACCTTCAATCTTTGTAAAATATTTACTTTATTTACTTTAAATAAACCTTAAATAAATGATTGTCTAATGGATTTGTCTTGCATTACAGTTTATGAGATATATATATCAATGGCACAATTTACCCCATGGTATTTTCTCCAATGGCACTGTGGTGGATTTGAATAGCCTCTATTTATCAAGAGTTTGCTGACCGTGTATGTCTTAAAGGTTGGGGTCACTGGGGGAGAATGAGAGCACCCATAGAAGGACTTGCATTTGAGACCATCTGTCTATTTGTAGATAATTATACACTTGGTACCCCCCCCCCCCACAAGAGATATAAGACACTGTTCTGTAGCTAGCAGATTAGGTGCCATGCGGCTCTCAGCCTGCTGCTTCGATGCTCACTCTGAAATCCTCTGTATTGTCTGAAACTCCTGCAATAAACTTGGAATACTGATTTAAAGAGTCCAGTCTGAAGTCCTTTGTCTTGTGTCTTGGTCAAGCCATGGGGAACATTCGGCTACTACAGCACAATTTACACCACACCAGGGGCAAGTTGTGCCACAAGACAACTTTTTTTCCGAAAGCTATATTTCTTCAACAGTTTATTCCAGATCCAAAGTTTGTATTGCCAGGGATGCACAACACCCTGAAATATATGTATATATTTGAGTCGGATACTTTACTGTCAAGGCCTCACTTTAAAGTCACTTTGAGTAAAAAGTGGCACAACTTAGGCCACTCTCCCCTACCTTAAGAATGTTCCCCATTGTGTACTGTGTTGTGACACATCGTCTTTTTGAATGATTGTTGAGAGAAAACACTGGAGTCCTGAACCCTGAACGGTGGCTGCTTTCCTTATATTCATCTCTCCAACCGAATGTTGTCAGGCTTTTGAACCAACTCTTGGTGAAGGAGGTCTGACCCAGTGGTTTTAACATATACAAGCTGCCTGCTAAGACCGAAAACAACAAAAGTTGCGTGAGCAAATCAAGGCGGTAAGAATATGAGACTGAAAGCCAAAACAATGAGCTTAAGGAGGCTAAACTACTTCCAATAACTCATTATCAAATCAATTGTCAATATAAAATCATTGATAAAAGCCTATTTAAATGTGGATCAGACTAAAACAGTTGGATAACTTAGTTGAGAGACATTCACAAACATAATTTTGGTTTGGCAAGGAAGTCGATAACAATGAGACTGAAGGTCACCTAACCTGATGCAATTAGTCATTTATCCCAAAACTTTATTGCTCCGTAATCTAAACCAACAATGATTTGCAGAAGTGGGGGTAAGTCAAGTCATTGATAAGGTCAAGCAAGTCACAAGTCAAGTCATACAAAAATCATTTTATCTAACCCAGTTTCTACATTTAAAAGACCTGCATTCCACAGTTCTCTTGTCATCGACAACATCATCCTTGAACTACAATTTAATTATTCTTGGTCTGATCAAGGGGTCTTCAACTAAAATTTAAATGGGTCCAGTTGACAACATTTTCTTACAGGAAAGGTCCGAATCTCATAATGTCTGCATCCAATAGCGAACCCTTATCTATCACATATGATCAACACCGCACATTTCCTTTTCTTTCAACCACATTTAGGCTACTTTCAATTTTAACACAAGAAAGACAAATAGTAACAGATAGGCCTATACTTACACACAACAGACACTTAATGCCCATAATGCATTTAAAATAAACCAGGGCAATGATCTGCGCTAAAAATATCATATCACCTTTTATTTTATGGCAGGATCACATTTTGATTTATCCCGATTAATTTATTTTTCATACTGGGGGGCGAACTGTCATAACGGGCAGTTTGCTGTGCTGTCGGTGCGGGGGCGGCGGCTGTGAGCTGTCGGAAGGAGCCGGTAAATGTCTGGTGATTTGTGATTCTAATCTCTAACCCAAAGATTTAGACTGAGTAAAACATTCAACTAGACAGATGACGGAATAAAAGTCATGATGTCATAATTATTTTTACAAATAAATTAGTCACAATGATTCAGTTCAAACAGGCCTGGGTTCCAGTTCTGGCTGGTTCTGACCATAGGTAGTATATAAAATGTTCTGACCTGTACTGGGATGCTAGCCTGGATCCAGTCCTGGCTTAGGTTGCTGTTGGCGGGGATGTGGCAGTGATGTGGGGGCACAGCCAGCAGGAAGATGACCGACAGCAGGTTGTATCCACAGGGGAAGGTGGACAGACAGAGCAGGAAGAAAACTCTCCTCTGGAACGGGCCCCAGGTGCCCAGGAACGAAACAGACTCCTCGTAATCCTCCATTATACACTGGACTCCACTTACACTATATTATTGTCTACTGTTTTATTTGGTTGTTTAAGAAACTTCACATACAATCTCAACCCTTCAATTTAGTATAGGTGCTACTATAGCCTAACAACTGAATGATATGATAATTACATTGAATAGGCTATAAACTACATACAAATATAAAAAAACAAAAAAAGCCTATCTTTTTACTAGGAATACATTTTAGAAAAAGTACCTCTCTGCCACTGTATAATTATTCCAATAGTTGTCAAAGCAACCAATACATAGGCAATATACTACAATATCTAAGAGTACCATCAATCACTGCAAGTGCAATCAATACAATTACAATTTCCCCACCTCTATGTTTTACAACAGGTACAAATATTTGTGTCGCTCTGAATATAAAAACTGTTAATACTCCTGTTGCAGCAGTGGCAGCATCTCTCTGAAGATCCCGGCAGTGTCTCAACTTCTTTATTCCAAAAAAAGGATACGGTAACTCCTCCTCCTCTCTCTCATTTTGCAACTACTTGTCGCAATCTTTCACGATGGGGAACAAACACTTGGTCTCACAAATAAGACAAAAGTTCAATGCGTTGATGTGATGAACTAAAAAAACGAAACAAAGAATAATGTCGTAGAGTTTGATTAAAGGTGCACCGAGGAACTTTTAGTTTGTGTTAATTCTTGCACCCCATTTGGACAAAAGCGTCCAGCTGTTGTTCCTGGGTGAGCGTACCCAGTAGGCTACTCGAGTTGAGGGGGGATGGCATCCCCTTTGGAAATAAAGATCGCAAAATCATCCCCCTTCTAAATGGGCCATCCCCCCTTCCCATCCCTCTGTTATTTCATCAATGAATGTGGAAATATTACCACTATTTCAACATTTAGTAGGCTAACACTGGCACCTTGGCTGCCGGTAGGCCTACTCCACTGTGCCCTCGATGTCGGCGCTAGGTCAGGGGCAGGGAAAATGTATTTCTATTTTTTCAGCCAATTAAAGAATGTGTAGCCTATATAATATACTATTACCATTCCTAGCTTCTGATTGGGTGGGCACGGCGAAAGCCCGCCTCCAAAATCACTCATCACCTGCTTTTCTGTGGTCAACCGTCAATCACGTCCACAGAGCGCAGTCTCTCCTTTGCAAAGGCAGTTGGTAGGCTCGCGGCGACTTTTTTCACACGTTAACTTGTTTTTTGGGTTAGTATGCGGTGCGCAAAAGCTCATTCACTTCATACTTTATCCAAACCGACTTACACAACTTTTTGTGTAGCGTATCGATTATTTAAGCCTGTGATCAAGCCTAGTGCTGCTTCCGCCTCTCACAATGCTGCTGCTGGCACATCGGAGCATAGACTATGGTTGCGTTCCGAATCGCATACTTTCTACTATATAGTAGGCTATGTAGAAAAAAGATTTAGGATGTCCCGATTCTTGTGGCCAGATTTAGGATGGTTAGAATACCCGGATGGTCTACTTCATGCGGCCAAGATTGTTAGTGTTGAAAAGTGCATCCTATTTGGGCGATTCTGACCCACAATCCAGTGCGCACGTGAAGTGACGTAACATCGACGAAGCCTATAGGTCCATGTTATGAAAACAAACGGGGATGCGACGGATATAAAAGCAAGAGGCAAGATCAAGGCGCAATGTTATGATGAAATAAGAGAGAAAAGTACGTCCCAATAGTATGCCTACTGCATCCTAACTAGATTCTTTTTATCGTCAGATGTAGTATGTAGAATAGAAAAAAGAAAGAGTATGCGATTCGGAACGCAACCATTATAAAGGATAGACGCCGCATTGGGCGTTGAGCGCGAGAAATGCGGGCGCCATCTTGGACCGGTCACAAGTTCCACTCTCAGTGTAGCCTGTTTGGCAGGTGGAATGAACTGTCAGCGCATGTAATTAATCATATCTCATTAAATACCAAACTGATTTTCACGCGGTCTTCTTTGCTGCAAAGATCATACACGTAGTTAAGATAGCCTACAGGGCACAAGTTTCGACGTGTTTTAATATTCATAGTGGGCTTAACAGTCATAGAAGATTCTGATATGATATAATAACCAGACGTCCGAGTCACACACTTCGTCCGGGAGGAGATTGAAACGGAGGATGTGTTTCTGCTTGGGGAACATATTGAGGAGACACAGTTTGGCATCGACAACCACCATTTCCTTTATAATGTCTATGCATCGGAGGGTCACCGTCTCCCTAGTCTCGCAAAGCCAGACCAAACTACAGCAAGTAGTAGTAGGCTACAGACAGTATCGACAACTTTAGGATCAATCGGAAATAACTATTGATCAGGCGGATTTTTCTTGACTTTCACTCAAATTTGCAGCATTATACTATCCCGTTTTTCTTCTCTCTCTCTCTCTCGCTCCCTCCCGATCCTCCGTTTCTCCTCTGTCTCTGCTTCTCTTCCTCTCGTCTTTCTCTTCCTCTCGGGCTGTTCGATCAGCAGATGTCAGATCTGTTTTCCATTAAATCAAAATACTGCAGACCTCAGTTTGTTCCTTTTGCTCAGAGACAACAGTAAAAGGGTCATTCTTCAACTTGAGGCAAATTTGTTATTATTTTTAGAAATGTAGTGATATTTTAGTTCTCCATCTTGTGTAGAACTATTTACTGGCTGTGATGAAATTATTTAAATATTATATGATTTTAGCCATCTTGTTCCAACAATCAGAGGAAATCGTCATTTCCATCACACTGCAAAAATGTCCTTTTTAAACAAAACTATGAACTGAGCCTGTATTTTCAAAATATCTAAAGTAGTTGTACAACCAGATGTTACCAAATGTTTTGAATTCATTTATTTTCTGGGTTTTAAAGGTAATATTTTTCCATTGTAAAGATGAAAATCTGCATAAAGCTATTCCACTTAAGTCTTTCAATCAATTTCTTAGATGGCACAATCATGCTTTTTCTAAATCAGTAGTTTAATTGTATCAATAGCTGAACAATTTCAAAGAATAAATAAAAACATAATGTCATAGTGTTTATTATTTGGGATTTTTTCCTTCAAAATATGTGCTGTGATGGAAATGACTGTGTGATGGAAATGACAGAATGTGATGGAAATGCCTTGTGACAAACAGTAATGTTGAATAATGTGTATATCCGTCAGTCTGCCCCAGGGCAGCTGTGGCTACTCTCGTAGTTTACCACCACCGACTGTGTGTGAACGAATTGAACCTGGAACCCTGTAAAGCGCTTTGAGTCACAGAGAAATAAAGCGCTATATAAATCCAATCAATTATTATTATTATTATTATTATTATATGAATGAGCTAATAACTTGTATTTGTAACTGTTTTAGTTCATATGCATATGTTTCAGTGATATAAGCCAAATGAAAAGCATTTATAACAACGCCATTGTCATTTCCATCAGTCCCTTCAAAACATGAAAAAGGTGATGGAAATGACTGCTGTGGAAAAGATCATTTTGTCACATTTCTTACAGGCCCGGTTCTAGACAGTTAGATTTGGGTGGGCCTGTAGAAATTTTAGGTGGGCACACTGAGCATAGAGACCGAAGAACCGAGCGCGCGCAGAGCGCGCAAGCCGAAATTTTTAGCCTTTGTAAGATCTCTGGTTCTGCTTTTTGGCACATTTACTGTGAATTGTGTAGAACCCAATATGCAAATAAACTTTGAGTGTTGCTGTGTGGGAGATTTGATTCTTGCATGTTTTTTTCCCCAAATGTTTATGAAAAACATATAATATACATAAAATACAACATAATGTATCTTTTTTTTAATTGTAGGCAGCCTGAGCTGATTGAAGAGAAAGCTTTGGGACTGGGCAACCTGGATGGTGGTAGTCCAGAGCTATATACTATACACACTACTTTCCACTATTGCCTCTGATGTCCAGCTGGGTGAAAATAGTAGTCAGGACCCTGCTAGGGGGTCCGGGGGTATGCTCCCCCGGGAGATTTTTTTTACCTTTTTAAAGTGAAATGCATGAATCTGGTGCACTTTGAGAGGAAAATTAAGAGGCTAAATCTGAGGAATTTTGTGTGAACAAATAATTTTGAGACACTGGGTCGGATGAATTAGAAGCTATTGAAGAAAGACACATGGATTTTCCATAGAAATATAAATTAGAAATAAAACATTATGCAGGGTCCTCTGGGATGGGCTTGGAGCTCTTTTTCTTTTACGGGACATATTTTTCTGTAATATAATGAATTAATTTAAATGCAGTGAGAGGAACGAAGCAGAAGAACTCTGTTGTCCAGTTATCTTTTTTTCCACAGACAAGGCTGAAATAGGCTATAGACTACAGTGTTTCCCACAGAATTTTTTGAAAGTGTGGGGGGGACCCGACCCCCTAGGGGTCGGGGTTCTCCCCGGAGAAATTTTGTACCTTTTAAATGTTAAATGCATCAATCTGTGTACTTTGAGGAACACTATTCCTATATAAATGGTGATTAAGATGGAGTTTAACACACTTATCAATGGTTAATGAATAAATAATTTTCTATGATCACATTTGAGCCATCAAAAAAATGAACAAAGGTGTGGTTACCTGTGGTTCAAAAGAGTGAACACAAGCGCCCTTTTGTTTTATTAGATTGTTGAATTACTAGTACTCAAATAACTGTGACTACAATCACGAAGGATAGCTCACAATATTCTTTCCAGCAGAGGTGCTCTGCTGGAAGGCAGCGCGCATATTACCCACTCCCGACTCGGGGAGGTAGTGACGACAAATAACAATACAGGACTCTTTCGAGGACCTGTAATTGGAATGCGTACACTTTAAATCCTTTAACGAGGATCCATTGGAGGGCAGTCTGGTGCACGCGCGGTAATTCCAGCTCCAATAGCGTATCTTAAAGTTGCTGCGTTAAAAAGCTCGTAGTTGGATCTCGGGTCGGCTGACGGTCCGGCCGTCTGTCCCAGCCCCTGCCTCTCGGCGCCCCCTCGATGTTCTTAACTGGTGTCCGCGGGGTCCGGCGTTTACTTTGAAAAAATTAAGAGTGTTCAAAGGCAATACAGTCACAGCGGTGTTGACACCGCGGGGAGGGGCTGATTGACTCGGGGAGATTGAAGCTCGATCCCTCAAGCGGCGCTTTGTAATATCCATGATTGAAGGAAATATTGTTTCTTGAGATCAGAGCGGAATCACGTTAAAGATTTTATGCGGAAAGCTATTGTTTCCAAGTGAAACTCGCCATTGCAAATGAAATGTATACATGTATATTTTTTAAATAGTAAAATATACATATAGCCTATCAAAAAAAAAAAAAAATTAAAGTGTGGCGGGGCAAAATGAAAGTGTGGCGGCCCGCCACGGAATGATACATTAGTGGGAAACACTGGACTATAGGCATACACAGTGCATGGGCAACTGAGGGCAGCCCCATTTTCAAATATTTTTAAATAAACTCAATACACACTGTGCATGCCATGGACTTGAACGTGATCAGTTAACCTCGGGTTACCTCCCAGATGAACTGATTCAATAATTAAGATATTAACTATCTACCAAAACATTGTATTCCTTTTATTGTATGATAATTTACATTCACATAATATGATGTTGATATCAAACACAAACTAAAAAAAAAACTAAATAAAAAAAAAATTGGGGGGGTCCCCCCTGGCAGTCGGGACCCTAAGCAACCGCTCATTTCGCTTATGCCTCGGGCCGGCGCTGCTGACCAGTGACCACTATAAGCGGGTGGGTAACTTGGAGGCAGGCTGTCCTGCCCACCCAATAATACAATTAGAAGCAATGCATGGTAATGGTATAATCTTTAGTATTAATTAATTGTCTGAATTTTATTTGACATTTTCTTGTACAGCGAATGAACAGGTCCGTCCGATAGTGGGTCTGGACTTCCACCTAAAAAAAAAAAATGTTTTTTTTGATTGGGTGGGCACAGCCCACATTTGGGTGGGCACGGCCCACCCTGGCCCCTGGCTACCGCCGGCCCTGATTTCTTAAATGATCTGCTTTTATACTGGCTTGTAAATGTCCTTTTTAGAGTTAGCATTAAATACACTCAAAATACACAACATAAAATGTTTATTTTCCCATAAATTAATAATTTAAAGGAAATATGAGTTGTTTGGAAATGACAACCAATAAACATATTCTTGATTTAAGCAACCTTTACATTGACTTCTACGGTTGTCTGTTCCCTCCATGGAGCTGAATTTCTCTTCTAGCCATTGGCTCTACTGTCACATGACTATGCTGTGATCACCTAGTACACAAACCCTAAAGAAACCTCCCATAATTCACATTTTGGTCAGTGTGATGGAAATGACGGTGAACCTAAGGGACAGGTGTTCTTTTAATAAAATAATACATAAAATACTAATATTTCTTAAAATCCATCTTACATTTAATTGAAATACACCTTTTTGTATTATCAAATGTTTAAAGTAATACTATATCACTACTGAATTTTACAATCAAGCAAGGTTGGATGTCCAAAACTGGACCCGGGGACAAAGGATATATAGCCAAAACCACATAAAACACAACTTTTTGTATAATAAAAATATTGACTGGTGTACCATTTATTTTTCCAAGAGTCATTTTAGTGTAAATTAAGTGTGACAAACTTTAAAAATAAGAAGTGTGCTTTTATTTTCATTATATCTGCCAGGGACACGAAATTGCCTCAAGTTGAAGAATGACCCAAACACCAACACAGTTGGACCTCGCTGCTCTGCGCAGACTCAGTAAAGCCCAATAAAAACATAACAACTTCCGGTAAAGTGACTTTCAAAATAAAAGCCTGGATGTTTGTAGGGACACGTTTCTCTGTCTTCAAAAGTATAAAGGATGATCTCAACAACAGTGTTAATATATATCTAAAGCTAATATTTGTTGCCAATGACACTTATTAGGCTATCTAGGTAAACGTACAGAAGTGTAAATATTATGGAGACCTACATACTAATTGCTGTGGTAGAAGTACTATATAAGGTAGCATGTCATTTTAATATTGAATTAAACTAAATAAAAGTAAGTCAAAATAGTACTTGAAGAAATGTAACCTATGTTGTCTCCATCAACTTTCCTGGTTATCCATCCAACATGTTGTTAAGACATTTCACTCTGAACCACAGGGTTCAACCTCATGGTGGCGTGACATGCAAGATTTTATTTTTTATTTTATGTATGCTGAGTAAAGATGATAGCCTAGCAGTTGCAGCTTTGATTGGCCATTGTCAAAGAATAGTTTGATACTTGATTCTAATTAATTGCTTGATTTTAACTTCAATACATCAATCTATAGGCCTAACAGCATTTCATTTTCATAGTGCAATCGTGGGCTATATAATGAGAAAAACATTGCAACCCAACTCTCTTTGCATTGTTTGTGAATTAGTTAGAAAAATAGCTTAGAAACAGAATAGACAAATAATTACTATGAGGTAACTCTATTCTTAGTTTTCTTTTATTCACATTATATACGTATTTACATTGATATTTTCCAACAACATGTTTAGTTTTCTGTACAAATATACTTTAATATGTTAAAATATGCTTTGAATTTTTTTTCTTTGCTTTCATTTTGTTTGATGTCCTTAAACTCCACTGCTTCACGTTTAGACTTTCCGTAAAAACCTTTTCTATAGCCTACTATCTATCTATGGTAAAAACGTATCGACAATTTTCCATATGCTTTGAAAGTTTAATTGCCTCTGTTCCGGTGAAACCCTTTGCAGCTTCGGCGGGGCCATGGGCGGGGCCACGGCGCACAGACCACGCCCCTTTCGAGTTCAATTCCACTGAGGCGTTCACGTGCCTTCAGAAACTGCAAATGTGACGTTTAGATCAGATTGATGCTCAAATAAAAAATATAAAAGCTATATGAAAACACCTGAAAAAAACCAATAAGGCCATTCACGACAAATTACGTTAGAATAATAAATACAATGTATAACTATAACAGTAAATATTATTTAAAGAGATAGTATGTCAGTTAATAGTTAAGACTGTTAAACAATAACTATAGAGGTTTTGAATGAGTTGAATCTTGAATTATTAATTTATTCATCGCAATAAATATGTACACAAGTATAGGGTTGACTTCCTCTTACTGGCAGAAACCTAAAAATACATTATTTTATATACACAACTTACAATTCAAGTTTAAATTACCAGTTCGGACTCTTGAATGTCAACACAATGCTGCTGGGAAAAAAAATCTTCCTGTACAGACTTCACATGCAAGTACAAAATTCACATTAACATTCATTTCATGTTCCTGCTTTACAGAAATACACTGAACCGTTATTATTATTCATAAAGTGTCAATGAATGCATCATCAGAGGATCTGCAGGTCCTCTCCTTCACATGCTGAGTAAAAAAAGTTATTATAAAAAATTACGTAGTTTTGGAGTGTTTCAGGTGTGTGTGTCTGGGTCTGGAGTCTTATAGACGAGTTGTGCAGAGCACTTGAGGTGCAGTCATTTGTTCTTTTGCTAATTTCCCATCATCCTTTTGGGGCGGCGTGGAGGCCCATGGCAACCTGAACCTGGAAGAAGAGGAGAGGCTGCATTATTCAAGCTGCAGTTTAAAAAAAAAAATTAAATCTCATAATCAAGCGATTTTACATGGTAGATATCTTGCTCTACATTGCTGTAATACTGTAGATGTGTAATTGAAGTTGTTATATTTTCCCATCATACATATTTCAAACATAGTATGTTTATTTTTTCTTCGTAACTTTTTGGTTTGGTTTGGTTTGGTTCATGGCTAGCTGTCTATTATGTGTTCTTTCTCTCTATTTTAAAGTATTTTTTTTTCTCTCCAGTGAGTTGGATTTTCCCTATATTGGCAGGCCCCTGCTCTATCAAAATAGATAGGCACGGTCACGGACAGTCATTAATTACGTCTTTGGGCCTTTAGAGTGAATACAGACTCAACAACTGACCGCCACCTCAAATTGGCCACAATTAGCACATTGACCGATCCAGCCATATACTAGGTTTTGACCATGTCATCTGTGGTATAGGTCTGTGCTGTAAGCAACCGCGATCAAACTGCCTCGCTGGCAAAGTATGAACATTTAACACAGAACAGCTTGTTAGGCAGACCTGTGTTTGAATAGTTGTGTCAGAGAAAGAAAGATTTGTAGTTGTTTGATCAATTTCTCCCATACCAAACGAGCACGTCACCATTCAAAACATTGCTTTGGTACAACAGAAGAGAATGTCTGGTGTTCTTGTGTTGGCCATGCTTCAACAGCGGCGTGGCTATCCCCTGCAGTGTGGCAGCAGTAGATTCACATGTGATCAAGACTCTGAAGTGACTCTATGTGATAAAATCAGACTCAACCTTACCTGCCCAATGGACAAACGGCATAACCCTGTGTCATGTGACTGTATCAAATTTTGTATTGATACAAAAATGTATATTTTTTGATAAGGATAACTATAAGTAATGAATCATGGGATAGAGATAAGAGTTATATCAATTTAAGTATAGCTTTTAATCAATAAGGAAGCTGAATTATTTATTATTGATGAATGACTTAACGCAATATTAAATGTGTTTTTCTTCTTCTCACCCCTTTTCGCACTAAGTGTTGGTTGGTGACAGTTTCATGTGCTTTTTATTGTAAACCAAGTTGTTTGTAAATATCACTTTTTTATGTCTGTCCACTTGTTTGATTTTATATACATAAGAGAAATACATTTTCTCTTGTATTTTTCTTGTATTCGGATAGAATACATGTCCATTCCACTGTGTGCATACTGACCGCTGTATGGAAGGCATCTGCTGGATGGTGTCGGGCAGCGGCCGCTTGAAGGTCTCGGGCAGGAAGACGCAGAGCACAACGCTGAGCAGTGACAGAGAGCCCACTACGATCCACGGCAGGAACTGATTGAAAACAGCTAGAGACAAAACCACAGCGAACCAGTGAGTTTGTCCAATACTTTCAAGATTTATCCTGCACAGAGGATTATTTATTTCAGACATGGTATCTCAAAACCTCACCAGATGAAACAAAGACTATCTATAGATAGTGTTTTATTTTACTAAAGACACATAAGAGGGGGTGAGGGCTTTTGTGTTTCTTGTAATTTAGGTAAGCTGAAACTTAAAACTGAATGCATCACTTGAGCAGCCTCACAGCTACAACTACAGCTGGTATTTGTCCATCTGCAGACCAATAAAGTCATCAAAGGCAGAATTAAATAGCAGATTAAGAATGGGTTCAAGGAAATCATACTGAAGTATTAAATATATTATTTAAATGGCTGAAGTTTTTAAATATATAAATTAACACTATCCACAGTATATCATATGAAGGTCTCACCCATATGCAGCAGGTAAGGGGAAACAGCAGACCCCACTCTGGAGAACATGGCACAGGTGGACATGGCTGTGTTCCTGATGACTGTGGGAGACAGCTCACCGGTAAACATGTACAACACCCCAGTGCCGGCCATGACGCCAAATTTACCCAGAAGTACCAGGGACATGGTGACCCCTGGATGACCTGCAAGGAGATAGGGGTGTAAGTTTGTGGAACCTAAGAATTCATTGTTTAAAAAAATATGAATTTCAAAAAGGAAATCTGCAACTATCATGTGGTAGGATGTCCTCGAGGAAGAGAGGCAGACTAGTTACCATGAGGTCGCTGGTATTACATCTACGCTGCCCATCATCCTTACCATTGTGTCCTTGAGCAAGGCACTTAACCCCCAAACTGCTCCAGGGGCGCTGTACTATGGCTGACCCTGCACTCTGACCCCCTCCAAAGTAGAGTAACTTGATAGGGAATATGCGAAAAGACGAATTTCAATGTGCCTCGTGTAAATTGACTAATAAAGTTAACTTAACTTATTGTAAGCTGTTACTGAGTTAATAAGTGGGCTGTGGCTTCGTGAAAAATCATGCTGGAAATGGTCAATTGTTTTGTTTTTTACACCAAGAATACTAATTATATTCACAAAGAAAGGAAGGAAGGAAGAAAGGAGGGAAGAAAAAGGTGGAGGAGGAGAGCTGGCTTGTGCTGGTCATACTCACTGTGCAGAGTGATCTGGATGAGCAGCATTGCTATCGCCCCTAGCAGCATGTAGCAGATAAAGGACATGCGGCGAGGAAGACTACGTGCCGCCAGCCAGCTGGCAATGTACGCTGGGAGCTCCACAAACGTGCCCAGGAAGTAGTTTAGGAAGGGACTGCCATAGAGACTAGACATGTTGAATGATAGTCCAAAGTAACTGACACTCAGGGAAAACCTGAAAACAAAAAAATAGAACAAGACTTGAAATACAAAGTCCTGTTTGAATGTTGTGTTGTGTTGTGTTGGTGTTAGAATGTTGATGTAAGATTTCAGCAACATCGTGAGTTGGATGGAGCAAAGAACATAATGGTGAACAATGTATGGTTTGTCCTGATGGCGGTGCTGGAGGAAAGGTGTTAGGGTCAATACAATCATTATGTATTATTTATTATGCTTTGGGGTCAATGAATGTCTATAGGAAATGTTATACAAATCAAATCAAAATCAAATCAGTTTTATTTGTATAGCCCAAAATCACAAATACATTTGTCTCAATGGGCTTTACATTTCATACAATATGATACAATATGACACCCTGCCCTTACACCCTTAGCTCGGCTGAGAAAAAACTCCCAGTAAAAACCTTTTACCGGGAATAAAAATAGCTATATAGCATGGACAAAACAGAAATGTTCCTGGATGCTAGAAAAATTATTATATTTGCAAGGTGCTTTATCTCACCAGATGAGCCACAGCATAAGAGTGATATTTCGAATGTTTGAGGTCCTCAGCAGGTCCAGGAAGCTGAGGGACCTCTCAGCCTTCTCAAGAGGTGGTTTCTCAACCTGTGGAGACAAGGACACTAGTCAGGAACGATGCCCATTGTATTTTTGTGTGTTGAACAAGGCTGAGGCTAAAGAGGTTCTTACGTTGGCTGAGAGGAAGATGACATGTGGAGCTTCCACTCTGTTCTCCAGAGCTGCCGACCTTATCAGGAATTCTGCTTCCTGCAAACGGCCACGAGACACCAGCCAGCGGGGAGACTCTGGAATCAGCCTGGTGGGTCGGACAGACGAAAACAAAAATGTATCTTCTAAAATGTATCAGTTAAAAGAAAACGTTCTGGTCACTTATTGTGGATTATTGTTGTGAAAGGCTGATACTAACATGTTGAACAATATGTTCACTGGCAGTGGGAGGAGTTATGAAATATTTCATTCTATCATTCCTGTCATAAACATTTCAACTGATAATAGATTACTATTAATTTTGTAGATATAAAATATAAAGTTGCAGATATATCTTGATAGTGTGGTCAGGTAATCTTACCACCAGAAGGGCATACAGGCCATCCCTGGCACGGCCATGATCAGTGACAGGTGTCTCCAGTTGGTGACCAGGTAGGCAGTGCCCGGCAGCAGCATCATACCAATGGTGTAGAACCAAGGCAGGCAGAGGCTGGAGAAGAGAACCCTGGGGGAACCAACCAGGACCTCAGAACCTGTGCGGGAAAAAAGTTGTTTAAAAATAAATCAAGGAATGGCAATAAGTGCCCCAATGGACCGTTTAATGGTGCTGTTTCTATTGCCAGATTATTCAAAATATAATAAAAATACTGATGACTTTGTAAGTTGTTGATAGGTTTAATGCCCTCTTGATTGATGGGCCTTTCTCAACAGTTTTCTTTGTCCTGTCAAGACAAAACATTTTCTTCTTTTAATTTTTGTTGATTTATTCTAAGGGGTTGAAGGGGTCTTTGTATGAACACTAAACTGACATAATTCAAATGTGCCCTCACAGATATGGAATTGGTCTTATTCGGTCCTAAAGTAAGACTACATCGAGATCCACAATAAAACAACAACACTGCCTGTATAGAGTGGATAGGATGATACAAGTCAGCGGTGGTTACAGCATTATGAAGACGAAAGACCCCATACCCAGCACAAACACGACTATGTAGCTGGCGATCTGTCCCATGCCCATCAAGAAGAAAAGCACAGTGAAGATGGACCATGACGGAGCGAAGGCCAGAGCCACACTAGAGATGCTGAGCAGGGCCGTGGCAACGAACAGTACGGGCTTCCTGCCAAACCTGAAGGACACATTCAACAGAGGGGTGTCAGACACAGCAGCAACAAACATGGTCACTGTTAAAGGTGCTACGAGGAACTTTTAAGTATTTCTGAAACAGTCTTATTTTTCCTCTGATGATCATACATGACATGTAAGAGTAAACAAGACCATCAGTGCAAAGAATACTATTTTTAAATAGTTTTTCTTTATGCCTTTGTTATGGTACGCTCATCCAGAAACAACAACTGGCGTGGTAAAAACACTACCGCTTTTGTCCAAAGGGGGTGCAAGAATTTATACAAACTTAAAGGTCTTTCGGAGCACCTTTAAGATATTAATATAATGTCAAAGAAGCAAGATGCTGAAGTACGAAGATATTGTTGGAATCTGACAGTTAGAGCCTAAACTGAAAAGTACCGGTCAGATAGTTGTCCAGAAACTAAGCATCCGCACAATCCTCCCAGGAAGTAGACGAGGGAGGTAAGAGGCTGTTTCCACTGGTCGTCACATACCAAGTTAAACTGGAAGACGGACATAACAATATAAAACTGTAACAAAACATATAAGGCAAACTTGGGTATGCAACATGGAATGTAGCATTGAAAGTTAAATAGATATAGAATATTTGACTGGAAACCACCAATAAGAGTCTTTTGAGTCCTCTTACCACCTGACCTGTGCTTGCTTTTTCAGTTACTACAGAAACTATCCTTAGTCAGTTTGTTCTGAGTGTGAGTTCCAAACAGAAACTACATTAATTTTCCCCATTAGAAACTACCTTTCTAACTTTCTCAGAATTGTGAAAAATTCTTGGGGAAGGCTCTCATTTGCAATGTCTTCTAAACTATGGTTTCGCCCCTGCCTCTGAGCCTAGTCCACCGCTATCTGCACGGAGTCCAGTTCTCTTGTCTATCACTCCTCTAAGCCTGGTATTCTAGTGTTCAGCTTAGGATCTGATCCTTCAGTGTCCATATTCTTAGAATTCGTCCTCAAGTGTCCTGCTGCTCTGAGCACATTCCTGCAGAAAGAATCCAGTGATTTCCAGTTTAGCACCTTAATGCAGTCACTCATTGTCGGAGGTCACAACCCCTCAGTGTTTCACTAACAGAAGCTGTTCTGACCAGACTGGATGCTGATAACATGCTAGTGTTTTCACATTAATGTACGGTGAAAGGGGTGGAGCTTAATACCTCACTGACTACAGTAGACTGGTAGTACTCAGTACCGTAGATCCATCCATCTTTGCAGCTCTCTTGCCTCAGGCTGGAGAGGAGGACCTCTGGACTGGATCCAAACATAGACAGGTTCTGCACCAGGTCCAGCTCATACCGGCTACAACTGCTCCTCTCGGGCAGCCCTGCCACCTGCTGAACCAGGAAATGATATAATCCTTATTTTCAATTTGTGATGTAACAACAGTGCAAGGGGGCGGGGTCAACCAGTTCATCACATCTGACCAGTTCTAACCTGCAAAAGGATCACAACTCATCGTAAGCAAAGCTAAATTATTATCTGACTGTATCCACCAAGTATTGAAATCTTTAGGAGTTTGCATGTATACCTACACACATCAACTATGGCATGTCTCAGTATTTAACTACATTTCATATTTGCAAATTTCTTATTTACATTTGTTGTCAAATTCACTTTCCTATGGCTCGATTTTTGGTCTCCACTTTATCCTCAAGGAAATATCTGGTCTTTAAGCTGCTAAATGCTTGAATATTTTTGCTGCTAATTGAGTCTGTGATGGTTTTTTTTTTCCCAGTCTACTTTTAGAATGTTCCTCATTGACTCCTGTGTTGTGACACATCATCTTTTTGAATGATTGTTGAGGGAAAACACTGGAGTCCTGAACTGACTGAAAGCCAAAACAATAAGCTAAAGGACGCTAAACTACTTCCACTAACTCATTATCCGTAACAATCCATTGTCAATATGAAAGCACTGATAAACACTTCTTTAAATGTCCATCAAACTAAAACAGTCGGATACGTTAGTTGAGAGACATTAATAAACATCATTTTGGTTTGGGAAAAGGCAAGTTAGTAGTTTTATTATAACAATGAGACTGAAGGTCACCTAACCTGATGAAATGAATCACATTTATCCCAAAACTTGATCGCTCCCTAAACTTTACCAAGTCACTTCTGCCAAAACTTAACCTCATCTTAACCGGAGCATTGTCACATCATAAAACTGATTCTCCAACAGTGATTTGTGATTCTAATCTCTAACCCAAAGATTTAGACTGAGTAAAAAATTCAACTACTAAATAAAGACAGATGGCGGAATGAAATTCATGATGTCATAATCAGTTTTACAAATAAATCATTAGTCACAATTATTCAGTTCAAACAGGCCTGGGTTCCAGTTCTGGCTGGTTCTGACCATAGGTAGATATATAAAAGGTTCCGACCTGTACTGGGATGCTAGCCTGGATCCAGTCCTGGCTTAGGTTGCTGTTGGCGGGGATGTGGCAGTGATGTGGGGGCACAGCCAGCAGGAAGATGACCGACAGCAGGTTGTATCCACAGGGGAAGGTGGTCAGACAGAGCAGGAAGAAAACTCTCCTCTGGAACGGGCCCCAGGTGCCCAGGAACGAAACAGACTCCTCGTAATCCTCCATTATACACTGGACTCCAATTACACTATATTATTGTCTACTGTTTTATTTGGTTGTTTAATAAACTTCACACATATACAATCAACCCTTGAATTTAGTATAGGTGCTACTATAACAACTGAATGATATGATAATTACATTGAATATGAATGCACAAAGAAAGCCTATGTTTTTACTAAGAATACATTTTAGAAAAAGTACCTCTCTGCCACTGTATAATTATTCCAATAGTTGTCAAAGCAACCAATACATAGGCAATATACTACAATATCTAAGAGTACCATCAATCACTGCAAGTGCAATAAATACAATTACAATTTCCCCACCTCTATGTTTTACAACAGGTACAAATATTTGTGTCGCTCTGAATATAAAAACTGTTAATACTCCTGTTGCAGCAGTGGAAGCATCTCTCTGAAGATCCCGGCAGTGTCTCAACTCCTTTATTAAAAAAAAAGATACAGTAACTCCTCCTCCTCTCCTCCTTCTCTCTCTCATTTTACAACTACTTGTCGCAATCTTTCACGATGGGAAACAAACACCTGGTCTCACAAATAAGACATGAAGAGTGCAGAGCAGAAAAAAAAATTGTGTCCCTTACCTTAGTTAAAGTTCAATGGGTTGATGTGATGAACTGAAAAATAAAAACGAAATAAAGAATAATGTCGTAGAGTTTGATTAAAGATGCACCGAGGAACTTTTAGTTTGTGTTAATTCTTGCACCCCATTTGGACAAAAGCGTCAAAAGGGGGAGTTTTTACTACACCAGCTGTTGTTCCTGGGTGAGCGTAGCCTACCCATGATAAAGGCATTAAGAAAAACCACATAAAAATAGCATTCTTTGCACTGATGGTCTCGTTGCCTGTTACATGTGATGTGATATGATCATCAGAGGAAAAATGAGACTGTTTCAGAAAGATGATGGCAATTAATCATGTAACTACGTGCACTCAGATCATATATTCAGTTCTAAATGTTTTTGTGACTAAAGACGTTTTGGGAAGGATAAAGTGATTGGAGGTGTTGTTTAAAAATGCAATTAACAGCTGTTTGTTTGTGGGGTGTGGATTACAAGTAATAATAAGGAACTGTTTATTGGGGTAATAGGACAACTGCTAGTCGTAATGGATTAGGGAAAAACTTTGTAAGTGGTTAACGACAACACCTGAATTAAAATAGTCCTAATATAGTACTAAAAACTGTGTTAAAGGCAGTCATTTCCTCGATGGTGTTGGAAGCTTTATGTTATACAGGTCGTTCAAAATTTTCATTTCAATCTTGTGCGCAGTAGATATAACATATCATTTCACCATGCGTCGAAGCCTCCAAGATACTGTCAATCACTGCCGACATTCTGAAGAGTTGAAAACAAGTTATTCATGCTTATATTTGATGAGATTCTGACAATTATGATTTTATTACATAACACTGCTGTACTCTGACCGTGTGTGAGGTATTGCCATGATGCAAGCTGGACAACACCGCACTGACAATGCTTCATCACCTTTTAACTGGTCGGATCTAGTATTGGTACAGAGCAGCAGAAACACCGAAGGTACAGTAAATTATTAACCCGGTAAAATGCTTTTTTCAGTCTGGTCCAGTTCTGTCCTGTCACAGTGTTAGGTCTGTCAGTGGAAGTAACACTGTGTGCAAGTCAGAATATTACTGTTTTTCTTTCTCTTGAGATGATCTTAAAGGCAGTTACATTGACGGGAGATTTGTTTACATTTGAAGAGCCTGCAGTTTGTTTACAAAAAAAAATCTACATAAAATTCTTAGTGATGGATAATTCTATCATCATAAATCAAAACTAAATGATTTTGAGGAACCTGGAAACATAACTGAAGAATAGAATATGTTTGTAAACAAAACAATTGGCCCTGCTGCTGTAAACAAAGAGAGTAAAACAGTAACTTTTCAGGAAGCTTTATAACTTCAAACAATGTTCCAGGGATCCCATTTCCCTGTGAGGAAAGTTTGTTCATTCTTTTATGAGAATAAACCTTAGAAAATGTTCACCTCTCTGACCAAAGCTACATAGTGCACCTTTGGTATTTTTGTTGGTTTAAATGGCAGAATAAAAAAGAACTAACTTTTATTGGAGGTTGCAGCTTACATAAACGTTCAATCTGATGTTTTATGTTCTGTAATAGGATATCAAGATATACTTTGTTACGAGCACAGATTATGTCTGGTGACGAGAGAGGGGGAGGAGGAAGAGAATGAGCAGTTTCCCATCAGGGCTTCAATTGGTCTCCTTTCAAGGCCGTGTCTGCAACATGTATTTTACCGGCTCAGTTTGGTTTGAGGAAAAAGTTACTGTGTTGATCGTAAGTATGTCAAGATGTACACAGAGAGAAATAAATGATTTACTGTCCGAATGTTTAATAAGCTGCTGTTTCAATTTAAGCAGCTCCTCTTCATAATGATCTTTCACACGTTTCCTGTACACAGTATATATTGTTTGGGTAAAACACCTATTATGAAAACTGATTGCTGTTACAAGTCCTAACTTTCTAGCAGCCAGATGCTTAATGACCACTAACTTTTACTAATGTCATTGGGCAACTAGCCGAATAGCTTGCTAAGATAAATGATAAAAAATCCTTCCATTACTAAGAATATGATACAATTATGGATAATTGAAATTACATACAGAACAAAGTTATAATTTTAATTTTATACATTTTTTTAAGATAAAAAATAAAATCATATGGACATGACGCATTTGGAAACAAGTAAAACCTTTGGGCTCAGGTTTCAATAGAACCAATATTTGGTTCGACAACTGCTAACCAGGAAAGACACACAGCTTTTTACCACACACTGGCGTGGTGTGTGTGGTCAAAAACTATTTGTCTTTCCAGGTGGCAACTGTGGAAACAAAGATCCTATCCCTGAGCCCTAATTGGCTCTGACAAGTGTAATTGATGAGTCAACAGGTGCCTTGGTGTTAATGTGTGTTAAATGTTGTCTAGTAGCAGTTATATGAGCATTATTATGGTAACTTATTCAACTTTTTCTTGGAGTAAACAAGACTAGGAATGGTAACTTTAAAGAATATTTGGGACTCATTGAGGTTTTATGAACCTTGTGATCAAACAAAAAATATATAATAATAAGTTATTCAACGCATTCTTGTTGGTCACTCAAATCAAGAAATGGTGAAGAATCATGAAGTTAACAAGAGTAAAAATCCGACAAGGCAACCTACAATACTCAACAATGTTTTCAATATTCGAAAAGGCACTGAGGTCAAGACGTCAGAGCTGTGTAATAAAGAATGCAGGACTGTAAGATGTTCAGCTGTTATTTTTTTTTAATGAAAACAAATAAATCAAAGTTACAGAAATAAAATGATAAGGAGAGAAATGTTACATCATAATTCTCAACCTGACAAGTTTGCATTTGCATATTTGCATCATAATCATCATCATAAAAAACAAGCTCAGAGAATAAATACTGTACATGAAGAAGTAGACACTTTTTAACACGTCCGAGGAAGACTTATTTTTTTCTGTTTTGAGCTGAAGTCTAAAGGGAATATCTGTTTTTTTCCCTCAAGATCATCTCAATGGTGAACAAGGATTGATTCTTAAATTGTTTTTCTTCCTTTCTCTTAAACATTTTTTTTTCTTAAAAACTATGTGTCGCAGTTAAATCAAATGAACAGGATGTGTTAAAAAAACAACTATACTGCCTGCCTCAGAGTTGGAGTTGTGCAGATAAGTTTGGGTGAACTGCTCCTTTAAACATCTTTAAATTACTAACTGTTTGCGTGTCCAATGGAAAAAATTTGCTTTTATTTTGAAAGCGAGGTGAATAAATAACATGGTAGAGGTTCAATCCAAGTGACGACCTAACAAACACGCACGCACACGCACGCGCACACACGCACACACACACACACACACACACACACACACACACACATGCACACAATCTCAGTTTTCGACAGACAAACATTGCAACAGTAGGAACAAAAATGTAAGTTTGTATCACGTCAACTAAAACAACGGTTCAGTTTAAAAAGTGCATCGCTTGTTTTGTTTCATTCCAGTATTGCAACTCAACCTCAGTATCAATACTTAACACACTCTCAGTCAGGCCTCAGTATTGCTGAAAGGGGGAAGCGGAGGGAGCCAATAGAAAAGCAGCAGCTGATCTGTACATTATTGCATCATGATGACATCATCGGACAGAGGAGGAAGCTGCCGTCAAAACATCCTTAGTGGAGATTATTCAGCATTTGACACTACTGTATTTTTTTTTACACTTGCATGTAGATGAGAATAGACCAAATACTGCATAGATAAACACGTACACATGTAGTTCTGAAACTTTTTTTGTTCATTATTGGAAGACGGAGTTGCTTCAAGTTATTCAGGAGGAGGCAGGAAGACAGACACACAAATACTGACCATTTGAAACCATAGAAAAATCACAGCCACTATAAATATCGAACCTTCATTATCGAGATTGAGGAAATCAGCCAATTGGATTGCTTGTATTATATTTCAGATATTTTGTGATCCAGTTCCTGTATAGCGTCAAAGTCTGGTCCACACAGTTATTTTTTTTCAAGACCCAGGTTTCATTTTTAAACATGTTAAAGGTGAAGTAAGCGGTTTATTTATGTTAATATAAGTGTACAATCGCTCTTTATTCATACAGTGATCACTTACATAATGTGCCCGTTTCATAAAGCCGATCTCTCAGTCAGCTGCTTTGCATGTAATCGGCAAATAAACTTATTGTAGTATCCCGAAATTTTTATCCAATCAGAAGAGAGAACGCTACAACCCGACACTCGTCTCACTCATATATACTATATACACTCCATGGTCTCACTGCCGGTGCACGCCAGAGCAACAGATGGTGAATGTGTATGCGCCTACAATGGCGGAGCAGGTAAAAATCCTTCCCAAGGTCTGTTTTGATGGTTTTTATCATGTTTTATCACACTTATGGATCTGAGATGATGCTAGATAACTTGCTGTTTGAAGACCGGAGTGCATTAATGTGGTGACGTAGGGACGAGCGAGGGGACTGCTAACTGCAGTAACTGACAGGAAGTTAGCTAAAAGAACCATTCCGCTTACAGCACCTTTAAGATGAATTAATTGAAAATGAATAACTTATGTGCATTCTGTCTGTAAATGTTTTGTATAAAGCCTATAAGGCGAATAAATCAATTTAAGTTTGAAAATGCTTGGTAATGTATCTTACCAACCCCATGGTACATATGCTTTTTTTTTTGTATTTACCAAAACAGCAGGCAGTTATCTATAGATGTTTTCAACACTCTTTTGCAACAAAATGAATCAATGTATTCTAGTATGTTTCCTCACCCACGGGTATGATTGCACTTCTTTTACATTTTTTTGCTTATCACATGTTGGTATGTGGAAATAGAGAGGGGAGAGGGGAATGACATGCAGAGAACAACCACAAGTCAGATTCTAACCCGTGGCCTGCTGCTTCTGAGGACTGAGCCTCTATATGTTTATTTTAAGAGTTGCTGCTCACAATAACTGTTCCTTGTGTCCTTTAGTGAACTGCTGCGTCATGTCCTCATATACTTTTTGATTAACTGATCGCAGAGCAGAACAAGCCACTCTTAGCCACTTTAGGGCTTAAAATTCACTTCAGTTGATTGTGTACAATTATTGACATCGCTGACAGCCAATCAGAGAAGAGCCTCCGTTGGGAGGAGAAGATTAAACTGTCAAACATTCCTGTTACATCACCACAAAGAGGGGTTTGTTTTGTTCACACTTTTGCATTAACTTTGTCTGTGTTTTTTCTATGGTTTCGAACTGGTTCTGGGGAGAAGCAATTTCACAACTTTCAAACAACCACCTGACTGAAGTGTGATTTTGATCCTGCAGGTGGCAGTAGAGGAAAGGTAATCAGGCCATATCCTACCCTATGTCTCTTGTCTTGCAGTTGTTTGAAAGTCATGAAAAAGCCATGGGTAAATATTTACAACATACAACTGTAAAATAAATTATTTAGAGCACAGAAAAAGCCACCAGCCATTATGTATTATCTCCCTTTGCTCATGATGAGTGAGTAAGCAATTGTAGGAGAACGTTCCTTTGCTGTTGCAGGTTGTGAAAAGTGTCAGTAATTCCTCCAAGTTCCTCCAACTCTTTTATAATTAAAGTTACAGTAAAAGTTCTGTTTTGAAACCAACAGACACAAAGTGTTCACACCAGGCAATAGTCAGGACTAAAAAGGCCTTTTTTCACTGTAAAACCAGGATGTAGCCCAGTCCACAAAGGCCAAGTGAGTCTATAGTATAACACACACAGGCAGTGGAGTCGACTGGGGAAAAGACAGCAGGTAGAAGTGTGGACATCATATATGAGGAGGAGGCATTCATCTTAACCTCAGGTCAAACTCTGGTTCCATACATACAGCAAGTTCATTAAGCAAGGGACGAGAACAAACAACACAACATCTGTAGTCGTATTTGTGCATGATGGAGGAGGACGTCTGACATCATGGTTTGTGCTGGTTGGTTCCTCCAGCAGGAAGAAGAAGAGCTTTATATGTTCAGAGGTGATTTGTTCGATTTGTACTCTGAAATGTCTCCGGAGTCAAGACTTTTTTCAGGTTCATTTTTGTGTCCAGTCTCTCTCAACATAAGCTGCATGTTGAGCTCAAGAGATCATACGGCAAATGACTGGCACCAGCGCTGTGTCTTTGTCGTGTTCCTTAATGAGAGCTCTTTTAGATTCTGCTGGTCGATGCCGGTTGCTCGAAAATCCTGGTTCTTTTTTCAAGAATCTTACTTAACTCTTTATTTAAAACAAAAAAACTCCAGCTTCATTTTTTCAGTAGAGTCGTGCTGCCACAAAGAAGAGCCATTTGTCATGAATGATGAGGTACTTTGGGGTTCTTAGAGGAAAATATTCAATATTCTTGTTTTTTTTTTCATTTTCAAGTTTAATGTTTAACTTGTTTTTGCTTTTATGTTTAATTCTAAATCACAACCAAAAAAAAAAAAGAGCTGCATACTGAATTTTTTCACAATTTGATTATAGCTTCCTACAAGGTTTTAGGTTTTTGCTGTTGGTTTATTTTTTCATGGCCTTTTCCATGACCAGATATCCAAGAAGATTGCATTAGAATTTTTTTTTTAAAAATTCACGATGTGTGTGTATGTGTGTGTGTGTGTGTGTGTGTGTGTGTGTGTGTGTGGTGGTGGGGGGGGGGTGGTTCTTTTAGCCTCTGTTCTTATTTGGCCTCAGGTGTGGTCTGGTTTAATCAAAAAGCAACAAATCAGTTTTTTTCGGTTGCCTTATCCAGACAGGAGTAGGAGTAGGTCCTTTCCTCGTACCTCCCCTCTGAAAAGCCTTGGCGGAGAAGGTTGCAGGTTTGAATCCCGTGGCAGCCATGACGACCAAGCTGATGCCTCCTGGGCTCTTTACGCCGCTTCTCCATCCAACAGACTGGAGGTCAAAGGTCAAAGGGTCGCCTGGGTTATGACTTCCTTTGAGCCAAAATGGCTGACCTCAATAGGGCGCGAATAGGATAGACCCTTGGCTGGTTCTTATTGGTCCAGGGGCCGGTCGCAGGAAGGAGGCAGCAGTGAAGAGAGACTGGGAGGCCGCCGGGCGATGGTGGTGGTGGTGGTGGTGCAGGGACAAGGCAGTGGTGAGGGAAGAGGGGGTGTGGGTGAGGAGAGGGGGAGCAGAGGAAGGGAGAGAGGAGGGGGGAGGGAGGGAGAGGGAGGAAGGGGCAGCAGAGAAGGGACTGGGCAGGAAGGAGGGAGAGAGAGAGGGCTTCACCAACTCCGTCTGAGAGCAGGAGAGAGACAAGGAGAAAGGGGGAAAGGGAAGGAAAGAAGGGAGAGAAAGAAGCAGGAGAGAAAGAAGTTAAACAAGGAAAGAAAATAAGGGGAGAGGAAATATGTTGAAAATAGAAAAGGAGACCAGGAAAAGGAGGATCAAAAAACAACAATGTATAAGATTGTATAAATTAACCAATTCTAGAACAAATCATATTTTTTCACATTCTTTTTCACACTTATTGTATTTTTAAAAAGCATTTTGCTAGTGTGTTTCTGCATTTAAAATATTGTAAAGACTGTTTTGCGGTCATTGAGGGATATTGGAATTGGAATTTGAGAGAGAGAGAGAGAGAGAGAGAGAGAGAGAGAGAGAGAGAGAGAGAGAGAGAGAGAGAGTGGTAGAGAGACACTTACAGTGAGTGCCACGCCGCGCTGCTGTTTGTTATAAGGGCTGTACTTGGGTTTGTTGGGTTTTCCTGCCACTCTGTCTTTGTGCCTCCTGCTGGAGATGTGCTGCAACAACAGACACAGACGGTGGTTGAGAGCAATTAATTCTACCAGAACAGACAGAACATTTACTGCTAAAAAAACAAAAATGCAATACCAACAATCAGAAATCAATTTGATATTTTACTAGGAGAAAAGTGACAAATAGCCTGTTGACAAACAAGCCCCTCCAAACAGGGCTGCCTTTACCTGCCACTAGGCCCTGGGGCTGAGAGGTTTCGTAGGCCCCCCCGGGCGGCGGTCTTACAATACAGATGCGTTAAAGCCATGTTTGTCTACACCACAATATCTATATTGATGACATATAAAATCACTTAAGGGAACATGTAAATAACCCCCTCCTGGTCTAATGACTTTTAATAACCAAACACACATGGTTGGTTACAGTGTTTTTCCAAGTTATTGAGGAGACAGCGGTGGGCTCCCAGGACCTTTTAGGGGGGTCCGGGGGCATGCCCCCCCGGAAAGAAAAATGTGAACCTTTTATATTAAAATGCATCAATCTGGTGCACTTTGAGAAGAAAACTGAGGCTAAATCAACTATGTCCTATGTGAGCTATTTTCTGGAATAATTTGGAGACACATAAATTCCAAAATGCAGAAACAAAAATATACAGGTTTAAAAAATCCAGTCATTCAGCACTCCAATTTTTTTTAAAATAATCCCTTATCCCAAAGCTACTTCTCTCTTTGAACTCATCGTTTTGTTTTTAATGGCTCATCTCAATATAGGCCCTTGATCTGCGTTGCCCCGAACAATGTTATTTAAACAAAAATAACAAAAATGTACTGGTTCATGATAGGCCCCTGTTCTCCGTACACCCGCCCCCCTACGAAGATTAGGGGCCTATCATGAGCCAGTCAATAATTTATTGTTTTAAATGACAATGTCCGGGGCCTTCTTAGATCAGGGGCCTATATTGAGACAGTAAAAAAAAAAAAAAAAAAAAATTTTTTTTTTTTTTTGAGAGGCCCCTGATCTTCGTAGGCCCTGGGGTTTCAGCCCAGGTAAGCCCGCGCATTAAGGCGGCCATGCCTCCAAAGTGTGGCTATATGTCTAAAATCCCTCCTAATCTAATAATTTGTTACAGAGTGTATGTCTATGTACATACACAGTCCGACATGTTATACAAGGGTTCGAAATCTGAGTGTCTATGACTAAATAAAACATTTAGACAACAAGCTGAGATCAAAAATAATTTAAATGCTGTTCAAGATTAAATACAAGTAAATATAGAAAATAAAAGGCTGAAACATCAGTGTAGTTTTAATGATTTCAGATTTCAGGCGCAACTCAAATGTTTGACACAACAACAAGCTGCTTCAGAATAAAGAATTAGAGTCATCAGATGACATCAGGAAACATTTAGGATATACGTATGTGCCTGCTGTGTGTTTCTACCTGTTTGAGTTGGATCTCAGAGTTGACGTGGACGTCACAGATCTGGCAGTGGAAGGTTTTGTTCTGCAGGCCGGAGCCCTTGACCACGGAGCTGCTGCTGCTGCTGCTGCTGATGGTCTTCAGCTTGGCCCCGGCTCGAGGGTAGGCCTTGATGGGCCCCGCACCGCTCCGAGCCTCCAGCATTGTCTTGTGCTTTGAACCTGCAAAACACAGACAGAGACACACACAGAGTTAAAGTTAAGTTATCTTTATTAGTCAATCTACAAGAGGCACGTTGAACTTCGTCTTTTCGCACATCCCCTCTCTCAAGTTACCACACTTCGGAGGGGGTCAGAGAATGCAAGTGGCCCTGACTGACCCTATGTCTAACCCCTCAGGGATCAACTGGAACATGGATGAAAGAGACGTGGCTTTACAGCTTCCACACACCATGGAGCACCCACACTGACCGATGTATTAATTACGATGGGTCTAGCCATAGTACAGCGCCCCTGGAGCAGTTTTGGGGTAAAGTGCCTTGCTCAAGGACACAATTATAGAGATGGTTGGCACCGTTAGATGAGATACCAGCCACTACTAGTTTTATAAATAACACCCTCCTGTCCGGTGCCTGAGATCAAACCAGCGACCTCATGGTTACTGGTGGGCCCCCTCTCCTACTACAGAAACCAAACCTCCATGAAACAGGAGACATAGTAATTAATACATCGGTCAGTGTGGGTGCTCCTTGGTGTGTGGAAGCTGTAAAGCCACGGCTCTTTCATCCATGTTCCAGTTGATCCCTGAGGGGTTAGACATAGGGTCAGTCAGGGCCACTTGCATTCTTCCACACACCAAACTGGGAGAAAGGATTATGATCCCGGCTTTGTGTAGTGGTGGGCATTACCATGTTGAAATAGGAAAGGGACAAACACAAACCCTTTGCCAAGTCAGAAGCACTTTATTGTTCTTAACCTCATTGTCTCTCCAGTAGCATTAAGATTTTGATTCATTGAAACTAAGGAGCGTGAACTAGGGAGAACAGCCATAGAGCAAAAATATAATTAAACTGTATTTCCAAATACTGTACATTTGGCCAAGAAACTCTTTCAATTTTACATCTCATTGCACCCTCTTCATCATTGCTTTAGTGCCACCATTAGTTCACCACCATTTATTTGACTAACCCCTAATATTTGCATTACCCTAGTGGATGGAAACAAGAAATTATATACAGTTTCTTTGAACATAAAAGATCATTGTTTTCCTCTCTGTATCGCAGCTGAGGCATGAAGTGACGTCATCTAAAACAACTAAAAACCCATCAGCATCCGTCAATATTGAGTATAAAACAATGACACTGTATGAATGAAGGTGACACCTTTTTTTAATATCTATGTTAAATGTTAATATCGCTTGTCTAATCTTGATGTATTTTATGCCCCTGTAAAGCACTTTGATTTGCTTAGTGTCTGAATTGTGCCATATTAATAAACCTGGCTTGCCTTGCCTTATGTCATGTATGTGATGTTGAGTATCTCTACGTGATCGAAATAAACTAAAATAAAACTAACAATTAAAAAAAACAATCTTGTGCCTTCTTCTCACCGGCGTTATGAGCCTCGAGCTGCGAAAGAGAGTTGACGGCCACTTTACACAGCGAGCAGTACAGCAGCTTCTTGGCCTTCTCCTCCTCCGACTCAGAGGCAGAGACAGAGAGAGGTGTATCCTGGGAGTTGGAGGCGGCCTGGGACAGAGGAGGGGGTAGAGGGGGAGTGACAGCGGCAGCGGCAGGGGGGGACGAGAGAGAGGAGGAGATGGTGACAGGAGCAGCAGGAGGTGGAGAGGCTTTGGAAGAAGAGGGGGATGAAGAGGATGAGGAGGTGGAGGTAAAGGAGAGGCCTGTGGCGGGCAGAGCAGAGGGAGGGCTGGAGGGAGGAGGCTCACTGCGCGCTCTGACAGAGGCCGGGGAGGCAGAGGGGAGAGGGGAGGGGGAGAGGAGCAGGAAGGGCTTGAGAGCAGAGCAGGAGTCACTCAGGCTGGATAAGAGATCTGTGGAGAGATGAGAGGTAAGAGGGGAAAGAAATTCAATTAAAAGAGAGTGATATGAAAACAGAGCAGAACATCATCAGTAAGCTGGTATGTTACGAAAAGAATTTCCCCACCGGTATCAATACAGTATTTCTGATTCTGACAGGAATTCTCAAGAATTGCTTACTGCACCTTTAACAGTATTCAGCTGAAAAGTGTTATTAATGGATGAAACTAACCTTTGTGCTGATTGGTGCTACTGATAGCTATGACAGGATGGGCGGGACCAGAGGGACTCGGGCTGCTCCCATTGGTCTCTCCGGTGGACGGACAGCTTGGCCTTGACTTTGTTGTCCTGAGACTTGAGCTTCTTGGCGTGACGACTTCCTCTGTAATGAGCTTCGGCCTGAGACTGAGAGAGCACAAGACACGCAGATAGTAAGTGACGTCTTATTTTTTACTTTCGTGCTTGTATCGGTCACTTGGATAAGGAAAAATTAGGTTCCAATGTGATGTCACTTCCTGTCTTGCCACTCTTCCAGTATTCAGATTGTTAAAAAAAATATTTGATGCCCCCAAATCAGTTAACATAAAATATTGTTATGCTAACCCATTTAGCATAACATAATAACGATAATTGTCATTCTCATTGACAAGAAAAAAGTCAAACTTGAGATACTGTCTTCCTTATCTAAACCTGGTGGTGCCTACATTACCCACACTGCAACTCAGTCAGTGTGTGAAGAATTCAGACAGTAACTCACAGATTAAGTAAATGTTGGGCATCACCACAAAGTCACAAACCCAGAGGGACATTGTGTGTGTCAGTATACTACATAGTAAAGAAAGCTCCAGGTTAGCAGCAGTGTCCTCGTGCGACTGTCTGCCCGCTGCATGACTCTGTTTTTTTACTGTTAATTGGACTGAGTTAATGTCGCCCTCCTTTTACTCCTCTCCTCTTTTCAGCGCTGATTCATGTTTTCATGTTCACTCATGAATAATTGTACGAGCTAATTCATTAGTCATGTTTGATTGGCACTGAGCTTTCCTCGCCAGTCATTATTTGAATGAGCTGAGTGACATTTAACAAAGCGCAGTGTTAATACGGGGGGGTGGGTAGGGGTTACAGTACACCTGATTGTACACACACCTGCGTTGGTAGGAGCACAGAATAATCTAGTAGACAAAGACAAACTGTCAAGCTTTGAGAAGTATCGGATAGTCTTGGCTGCATTCAGCATCATAAAATATATATATATTTTTTTACGCTCACCCAGGGACAACAGGTGTCGTAGTAAAAAAAAAAAACACTACCACGTTTGTCCAGAGGAGGTGCAAGAATTAACACTGAAACTGAAAGTTCCTCAGAGCACCTTTAAATAAAGTGATATACGTTTATTATTACATTATTAGCTCCAGTTATTACATTTTACAAGGATGTTTTTCATTTAACCCAGCCAATGATGTAATTACTCATTGTTTGGAAACATGATAACGTTATTGGCAGTTATCATGTTATCTGCTGTTATTTAGCCGTTACACCAAACGTATACACACTCACATCAGAGTTGAACCTCAGCTGGCACACGTTACATGAAATGACCTGCTTCTTCCTGGGCACCAGAGTCACGCCAAAGGTGTGGTTGATGACGGCCTTCTGCACCGGGTCCATCTGCAGCAGACACACACACACACACACACACACACACACACACACACACACACACACACACACACACACAGATTAGAAGGGTTCACCTGCCCGCTCAGAATTGGCTGAAACAGTGATGACAGGGTGAGGCTGACAGTGCAGTGACAGGTCTCTTTATCACAGTCTGGATTTTACTGCCAGCAGCCACAGCACCCTGTCACTGTTACTGTCCCTCACACACACACACACACACACACACACACACACACACACACACACACACACACACACACACACACACACACACACACGCCCCCCCCGCGCACACACACACACACACACACACACACACACACACACACACACACACACACACACACACACACACACACAGACACCACTGTCATACCGTGTTGAAGTTTGGGAACAGGCCGACCGGCGACGTCGTCTCGACAGAAAACGGCAGGAACGGTTTCATCATCACTGAGGGACCGGAGGCGCCTATCAGCCCCGGCAACGCCCCGCCCACCGCACCACACCCACTTCCTGGAAACACAGAGAGAGAGAGAGAGAGACAGAGAGAGACAGAGAGACAGTTTTGAATGATGTCCAATAACTGAGCTGATGACATGATTATTGGTTTGAATGCTCTTTAGTTCCTGGTGGGGTGTCACTAGTGGACATGATTGGCGGTCCCCTCAATGTCAAACAAAGAAGGTGATGTCCTTTTTAAAGCAGGTTAGGGTTATTGAATGTATTTTGAGCTGGTCGGTCCAATAGGGCCTCAAACCATAAAATCATTGTTGATTGGTAGGGAGTGAGTGAGGGACACATCTTGGCAAAGCCTCGAATAAAAAACCAGCGGAGGAAATCCATCTGACACGGATATTTATGTCGTTTTTAACCTGGAGACCAACGAAGCAGCTGATGTTCTTTACAGTAACAGTATGAAGGACATATGGACCGGGCAGCTGCTGCTGGATGCACAGCGAGGTAATAATACAAGAGAGAAAAGAGAGAGAGAGAGTGAGAGAGAAAGAGAGAGAGAGAGAGGGAGAGAGAGAGGGAAAGAGAGAGAGGATGAGAGAGAGAGACAGAGGGAGAGAAAGAGAGAGGGAAAGAGAGAGAGGATGAGAGAGAGAGGGAGGGAGAGAGAGAAGGAGAGAAAAAGAGGGAGAGGGTGAGAGAGAGAGCGAGAGGGAGTGTGTGTGAGAGAAAAAGAGGGAGAGGGAGAGAGAGGGAGAGGGAGAGGGAGAGGGAGAGGGAGAGGGAGAGGGAGAGGGAGAGGGAGAGGGAGAGGGAGAGAGAGAGAGAGAAGGTGAATGGGCAGCTCATATAATGAGTCCATGTGTCCAGTTGCCAGAGGGCCAAGAAGATGTGCACGGCACTTCTTCACCTCCATTTAAAGCGGGTTGTGTAGAATTGACCCGTAGGACCCTCAAACACGTCACCTCACACACGACTTATTACAAAACAACAGCTGTAAAAGCATGGAGAAGAAGAAGAAAAAAAATGTCTGCCTTCTTGAGTGTCATTTGCGAGTGAGAGAAAAGGTAGTGACGTCTTTTGAAGTCTGAATCCAAATTTAAACCTGCTTCCGGCCGTGTTTGTTCCTAGCAGAGGGAGGTGTTACATGTACAAACGCTGTATATACACACACTAGTAGAGGATAAGTGCATTTCTTTCTATCCGTGTACATTTATAGTCAGCGGGCGCTTGTAGAAGCACTGCAGTGTGATGAATGATGATTTCGTAACAACAGAGTGTGGGTGGAAAACACACAGAGAACAACTGAATCAGACCTGACACAAGAGCAGAAGGAGGAGCGCGTTTTAGTCATGTTGGCTTTGTTCAGCAGTCCAATTTAACTTAGCTATACCCATCATATCCCATTTTATATGGATTGTAAACAAGTCTAACCAATTCTATAATACGGTACAATTAATTCCAATCAATTATATATGTCCTATAAGCCTCTCTAAATGCACCATACCATAAATGCAGCTTAACTCAATCTAAGTGCCTTATAACCCATTTTAACCTGATCTAAATTACATAGAATATATCGTAATCCATTCCTAAATCACCTTTAACCTATTGTCACTGATTCTAATTAAAATATAACCCATTCAAAGCCATTTTAATTGCACTATACACTGTATGAATCATTCCTAATACACTATTATCCATTGTAGGCCATTCTGAATGCCTTCTAATTCATCCTAACCCCATTCTCTATCCACTTTAACCGATTGCAATCCATAGTAGATATAACTATAACAGATGATTATAACTCATTCTTAATGCCCAAAACCTCATTCTCATCCATGGTATATTTGACCTCATCTATCTATTCCATCTTAAACGTAATCAGTCTTTTAAACAGTCATTATGTCATGCTGCTGCTCTCTGTCTCTCTATCCTCATACGAGTCAGTGTCTGTATTTATCACCACAGCCTAACCCAAACCCTCATTAAGCTCAGACACACCACAGCACTGTAATCAAACACATGTAACTGGACACACAAACTTGCTCGGATCATGACAAGTCTTTGACCAGCGGTGGTGGCTGGGAGAATATTAATAAAAAGCAAATACAGATTAGCTAGCTTCTACTGCTAAAGACGGTGTAATGTATCAGTTTGGTGGACCAGCCAAAATAAAAGCTTCTATTTAGAACTATTTGAATCTACTTTAGGGTGAAAGTGGGGGTGGAGGGGTACCTTTAGAAAAAGGCATTGAAAACCTGTTCCACCCAGGCAGTTTGAAGGCCGGTCCGGACATGGTGCCTTAACATTTAAAAAAAAGTTATTTGTATTTTGAAAGTAAAAGAGCTTGCTCACGCCTCACGGCCAGGAAATGTTTTATTACCGTGAACACACAGACTGTCAGAAAAAACTTTGTCATTTTTCTTTTAAACTGCTATCAGATGTGACAAAACGTATAGTCACTGTCCATAGCGATCACGATGAGCATACACCTTCCTAAGCCCCCTCCACCCAGCATCTTTCAACTCATCTCACCAATGTCTGACACATGACTGACAGTGTACCAAGTGTCACACTGAGCGTTGAATTATGAGCCCTTGAAAAATCTCTGTGGATCTCTTAACCCCGAAGTCCAATTAAAAGCATTTCCAAGACACCTATAACATCTCGAAGGACTATATGAGCCTTCCCCTGGACTGCTATAGCCTTTACAAGGGCCTGTCTCGCCACAGTCTGACCTTTTTATTTCCACTGTCAGTATATCAGTGTCCATCAGCACCACACTAAAATGACCACTGATTTTTTAGCTTGCATGCCAGTGGTTTAAAACTTTTAACTGTACTTAATTTAACCACTTGTCCACTGTGAATGTACCACATACTGAAAAGTAAGAGTTATATTAAGACTATATTCCGACAGGGCTTCCCGTATGATCAGTATGGACTGGAGACATCTTTAAGTATGTGTGTCTATGATGAATGGTGTGCTGACAGGGTCATCGTAATCCTGTCCTTCTGTCCTCTAATATCTGGTTACAACACGCATACATACGCATGCACACCCACTAACACACACACACACACACACACACACACACACACACACACACACACACACACACACACACACACACACACACACACACACACACACACACACACACACACACACACACACACACACACACACACACACACAGTACAGTAAGTTGCCGTTCTAAGAAGGTGCTATAAATACTGGAACACATCTGCTGCTGCATTGACATGGAAACAGCCCTTTAAACCCATAGGAAGACCAGCCAGCCAACCAGCCAACCAGCCAGCCAGCCATCCAGCCAGCATTGAGGTAACGAGAGAGACGGACAGTTTTATTTGAGGCCGTTGGTGATTGGCCAGAAGGATCTGTGAAAGGCGCAACCCATAAACAAACTTACACTCAGTTTAAAGTTTCCACGCAAGCTTCTTCATCTGCAGGCCGCAAATCTGAGCAGTGAAGTAAGCTAAGGAACGCAATGCAGTCAGAGGTTCCAAACTGAAACTGATCCACGTCTGATATTGAAACTGGAATTCACAAGTTAGGATTTAGTGACATAAAAACTGAGCGGTGTATTATGATAACTACGTATATGAGATATGAGATGATAACTACGGTGTCTGCTTCTTAATACACCTTTGATACCAGAGAGATACTGGAACTGACCGGATTAGACCAGTCAGATCAGGTGAAGCAGTCAAAAAACATTTTGTCCAGACAGAAACACCTGACCCGGCATTGGTTGGTTCCTACGTAAAACCTCAGAGCAAAAATAAAGTTAAGTTTAGTTATCTTTATTTACACGAGGCACATCGAAATTTGTCTTTTTCACATATCCTTTCTCATGTTACCACACTTGGGTGTGGTCAGAGCACAGGGTAAGCCATAGTACAGCACCCCTGGAGCATTTTTTGGGCAAAGTGCCTTGCTCAAGGACACAATGGTAGAGATGGTGGGTACAGCACCCCTGGAGCAGTTTTTGGGTTAAGTGCCTTGCTCAAGGACTCAATGGTAGAGATGGTGGGCACCAAAGATAAGTAATAATACCAGCCACCACTAGTATAAGTAACACCCTCCCGTCCGGTGCCGGGGATCGAACCAGCGACCTGATGGTTACTGATCGACCCCTCTTCCTCTAGGCCATCCTACCACCATTATTGGTGGTGTAGTAGCTAACACTTCAAAAATGAGCTGTAATCATTCAAAATAACAGAGTTAAAATGCTATTATAGCTTTCTCTGTCCAACTGACCGATCTCTGAAAAGATCAGTGCTGAAAAGAAGACGGCTTTGCTATTGTTCAACAGTGTAAAATGCAAATGTCAAAGTGCACCAAGGTTGAACTAAATGTAACAAAATAATTTCATATTTTCTTGCAGGAATTCCTGTGAAATGCCTGTGGGCCTTTAAATCATTATGAAAGCAAACCGTTTGACAGCTTTACGATTTCTTAACGGTCAAAGTTTTTCTTTGCTGCTGCTGCCAGTGTTTGCTCAGCAGCTGTGGAGATTAAATGGTTCTTTCTCATTTATACTGTAGCCTCCGTTTCTTCCACTGGTCAGCCCGATCTGAAGTGCAGAGGTAAGATTTATGATTATGGCTGCGGTCAGGGGGAAATCTATGGCATTCACACCAAACACACACACACTCACACACACACACACACGCACGCACACACACACACACACACACACACACACACACACACACACACACACACACACACACACACACACACACACCACGCACACACACACACACACACACCTACGCAAACTGCATTCTGGTTGGAAGCTCATATGATGAAGGCGTAAAATTCAAAATCTCCCAGTACTCTCCTATGTTCCGTCAGCTGCGGACTGCGCATCCCGTAACTTATCTGACCAGCGCAGCTCCATGTCCTCTGTCGCACACCACACCCATCATTTAGCCAATGGGTGTGGCAACCAAGAAGTGTATCTGATATTCAATCACTTTAACCTCCACGGTATCTCAATCCAAACGGGTGCTTTTGTTATTTCCAGGAACTAGCACACTTAACATCTGTCCCGTTTCCAACTGGGTTAGAGAGCTCATTTACAAACTAACATGACTTGAGAACAAATATATATTGCTTAGTTTCCCTCTCTTATGTCTTAAGGGCCACAGGAAGATTTTTTTTTTTCTTATGCACTTTGAGATTAAGGTGGATATTTCGAGAATAAAGATGAAATTAAATATCGAGAAAAATAGTCTACCTTTTAAGACCATATCAAACAGCTCATATGAATGCCTCAACAAAATGCCGTGTGTAGATGAATTGTTGAAACTGCACTCCAAAGCCACTAGGCTCGAGCTCATGGCAGCTCAGCCCCTCACATAGCTGTCAGCTGCTCCCCTTAGCACATTAGATGGACCAGAAGAGTTGACTTTTTTGTAATATACATATTGAATTTCGTCTTTTCGACTATTTCCGAAGTGCATAACAAATAAATAAATCCTCCTCTCTCATTTTTTTCTTTGCCGTGGCCCTAATACTTTTCCATACCTGTCTTAACCTTCTCCTTCGTTTGAGAAAAATCTTAATTTCTTAAGCAACAGCAGTTAAATAGATGTAGAGGACAATATTACAAGTAGCTCAAAATGTGGCTACTAAGAAGTGTGGTTGATATTCAATCACTTATACTATACCCCTCCCCCCACACACACACACACACCTTTAAGCCAAATGGTGCTGATTAATTTGATATGTACACGGACTGGCAGACAGCATTGAAAACCTCAACCTCTAGCGTGATCGAGGGTGTGGAGAGTTGGACTAATGAGCTAATGAACTAATGCATCACAAGCAGTTTGAAAAGAAAGATATCTTACTGACAAGATCTCGCTGCTTGGAATAATAATTTGTGTTGGTCATCAACATAGCTACAGAATGACATATGTCACAATCAGCTAAACGTTTTGCTTTTGCTTTGAGTCAGTGAAATTAATTATGGGTGCAAGTATCCGGTCCTGTGGGCAGCCCAAATTAACTGAAATGAAACACTAAACATAGTTACGTGCAGTATACACACACACAAACAAACAGTGCCAGGTACGTGCAATTAAAATAAAACTAGAACATAGCGACCAGCTTGGCGAATAACAACTCATGTTTCAAACGTACCACAGACTTGTGTGTGTGTGTGTGTGTGTGTGTGTGTGTTTTATATTATTCTTTGTGAATGTGTAAGCAGCATTTCAATGTTGTAATAGATTGAGGAGGAGCAACTACTTTGAATTCTGCTGGTATTTTAATCATTACAGTACAAAGCGATTAATCAATATAGAAATATGATCAAAGAAAAACATACAATAAAACATCAAAATGAGTAAGCTAAACCTTGGAAGCTAATCTTGTTTTAATAGCTTTAAAGAAGTCCTTATTATGTCTATCATCAAAACAATCACACTTATAGCATTAACATATCAAAACGTTTTTAGAGGGAGCTTAGAACAGTGTCTATGGGGATGAATGAAAAACAATTTTCAATACAAAGTAATAAATACGATTTTTTTTCAACATTTCAACAATATTTCAAAGCGAACACAAACACACACACAAACACACACACACACGCGCACACACACACAGCGCACACACACACACACACACACACACACACACACACACACACACACACACACACACACACACACACACACACACACACACACACACACACACACACACACACACACACACACACACACACACACACACACACACCACACGCACACTGTCAGTCAAATCTCTTTAATCTGTAAACATTTTGAATGTGTTCTGGAGAAAAGTATATTCTGTGTTATCAACATCAACGTATTTTCCCCAGCAGAGAGGAGAAACATCTGGTGCTGTTAATCAGACTGTAATGTGATTGGGTAATGAGTGAACTTAAAGTGAAACACCACAGCTGAAGAGAAGATACTTTTCTCACACAAACACCACAGACAGGGGCTGTGTTCGAAACGGCCTACTAATGTCCTCCCTCATTTGTGTTGTTTGAAAAGACGCAATGCATTGTGGGGTGGTTGAGTAGGAAAAGTAACCTATAGATCCATACACAAAAATCTTCCCGGAAGTAAGTACTCATCCGGACATTTCTCGCCAACACAAACTCGCATACACAACCACAACATACTCAAAGTGACGTCAAAACTAGTATGAGTAGGACGTTAGTAGGGCTTTTCGAACACAGCCAAAAACCACAGACAGGAAGTGAGGAAGGCTGATGATGAAGATGAGGAAGAGGAGCATAGCCAACACATTCAAAAGGTTCCTACCTGGACCAGACGTCTTTTTTTCAACTCTTTTTCAACTCTTTCTCTCTCTGGTGTCCGTGTGTATTTCTGTCTAACAAGAATCTAGTCAGTTGTATGTACTGTATATACTCTGCTATTCTCAGTGTGTCGTGTTGCTTTGCTCGCGTCTTTTTACGAAACCAAAGAGCAGAAGCCGAACACACCCACCACCACTGACAGTGTGTCTGTGTGTGTGTGTGTGTGTGTGTGTGTGTGTGTGTGTGTGTGTGTGTGTGTGTGTGTGTGTGTGTGTGTGTGTGTGTGTGTGTGTGTGTGTGTGTGTGTGCGTGTGTGTGTGTGAAGAGAAAAGAAGAGAAGGGGAGGGTATCAGGTGACTGGAGGAAGAGTGGCATGTGTCATCGCTATCCGAACCCCCAAATCCTGAGCGTCAGGTGTGTGTTTCCGTGTGTGTGTGTGTGTGTGTGTGTGTGTGTTGCTTCTTAATCCCCTGCTGCCATTTCCTACCGAGATAGAGGAAACTATATCCTTTGGGAAGGGAGGAATCCAAGAAAGAGAGCGAGAGAGAGAGAGAGAGAGAGAGAGAGAGAGAGTTTTCTTCTCATGAAACAGGACTTCAGCAGATAACTACTCTGAACAAACCAAATTACTCTCAAAGCAACTATGAAAATGATATCAAATATTGGAACCAGAAACCACCAAATTCACAAAGCAAAAATAATTCTATCTGACCCTATACAGAGAATGTGTGGGGGCCACTGTAACTGCTAAAAACAAACGAAGGAAAACATGGCAGTATTTTACAGACTGAGTGGAGGCAGCCATGGCCAATAGAAACAGGAGAGCCAGGGGGAAGAAGCTCTTTAACTCTGTCATGTAAAATAGAGAGCTAGAGACAGGATCTAATTTCCCGCTACACAGTTTAGATTTAAGAGAGGTTTTACAGCCCATAAAGCCAACTGATCCTCTGAGCTAATCCCCTGTCACTTTACTGCAGTTTACACCTGTTTATCATGTGTATACCTGTTTATAACTTGACAATCATATCTGTAGCCTACATGTACATATTACCATTTTGCAGTATTTCTATTTAATTCCACATTTTACATTTCTTTGCACTATTTGTGTGTGTTATTTTCTTTCTACACTTGTGTGTTCTTTAAAAAAATTATATATATTTTATTTAATCTACAGTAGTAGGCTCTAGCTCTATTGATATTAATATAGGCTAAATAAATACCTAAAGATACAGTATTTCTATTATAAAATGTATTGCACCATGAGCCATAACTGTGACCATTATATTATATAGCATAGGCCTACTTGTGTTAGCCTTAAGCCTAGCTCAGTCATTATGCCATACCATGTCACCTCCTGCTGTGTAATGAGCTGCATTTAACACAAGAAGATCTATTGAGAACACCATTGTTGAAAGGATATTTTGTATTGCCAAAGATAGCTCCCGTTAATGTTGTGCACATGACCAATAAAACATATTGACTAATATTTAATAAATATGAACAACATACATTATCCATTTTGCCAGTTTGCCAAGCTCTTTAAAAACAAAATTTATTGAATCTGTAATAAAAAATGCCTTTCAGTATATTGTATTTGAAATGATTGTTGATATTTTTATATGGTTTATTCTATCAATCTATCGATGTTAATCTAGTTTTGTACCATATTGCTTTCATCTCCCGTCTTGCCAATAAAGTTTATTTGAATTTGAGACAGAGACGTACTGTATATACACTGACAGAGACAAACACTATTAACAGATTATTATCAGGATTGAAGATTTAATTACTCTGCTGCAGTCACGGCTGTCTGTGTCTAAGTGTATGTTTGTGTGTGTGTGTGTGTGTGTGTGTGTGTGTGTGTGTGTGTGTGTGTGTGTGTGTGTGTGTGTGTGATGAGTTCAGAGAGCAGTTGTTGTTGGTTCACACCGTCTCCTGTTACACAAAGCACAGTGTGTGTTTGTGTGCATGCATGTGCGGGTGTGTGTGCGTGTGTGCATTTGTGAGAGAACAACACACACAACCCAGCTGGTTCAAAGGTAACATAATACACATTAAAATAAGTGAAGTGTGAAACCGGATGCTTCTGTTGTTCGCTGGTGGTCTCTCTCAGACTTTCTACACATGTGTTACTGTGAGGACGTGGAAAATGGAGCCTTCAGGTGTAACCTACGACTAGACTGACATAATCCCTCACTATGGCTGGGAATCCAAGTTCAATACTTTGTCGATACCGACCGAAATGCCTCAATACCATTCAGTATAGTATTGAAAAAAGCAATCTATCTAAAGATGTAAAACTACTGGTGATTGGCTGTGTGGAGCTACAGTGGCACAAGAGATTTTGTGGTAATCTAAAGCAAAGTTACTAATATTGTAGTTAAGTTAAAGTTTAACGTATTGATATTTTGTATGTTGTTTTTATACGATAATGTGTCATGTCATCTTGTTAGAACTGATTTCATAAAAGGGGTATCACAAAAAACTATTTTTCAGGAACCGGTGTCAAAGTCAAGGTATCGGTATATCTGTATCAATATCAATATCGGAACATTTTGAATGATACCCTATCGCCCTATCCCTCACTGACTTACTACCGCTGAAAAACTTGTAGAAGAAGAAGCCTATAGAAGCTATAACCTGAAACCCATGGATATTAATACAGCCCTGATCCTGTTGGGAAGAGAGCACGCTATACGCAACCTTCATCTGCATCTTAAACACTCGCTGTCTAAAGAGTGGAGTGGGGGTGAGGGGGCTGGAGAGCGACACACACTTTGAGTTTGGTTCTGCTGACAGCAGCATTAGACATCACACTGCATTATTATTATGCAGGGAAACACACACATTTGCATAACAAGCCGGTGTATGTGTGTGTGTGTGTGTGTGTGTGTGCATGTGCCTGTGTGTGTGTGTGTGTGCGTGCTTGCGTGCATGCGTGTTTGTGTAAGTAGGTCATGTTCAGATCCTGCTCCATCCAAAATCACACACACACACACACACACACACACGCACACGCACACGCACACGCACACGCACACGTACACGCACACGCACACGCACACATCAGGCCAATGAGGGAAAATGAAAGCAGACAGGAGAGCTCCACTCTGAGTCCCAGTGGTAAATATAATAAACTAACAGATCACTTGACATTTTGATCACAACCAAAACTAATACTGTATATAATTGTTTTGGACAGAACAACCCGCCCACTGACGGTTGGTGAGCTATTCTTTACTTTAGCATTTCAAAAGTAAAAAGTTTGTCCCGGGGTTGTTGCTAGAGTAAAGGTCATTCAAGTCCCTTCAGACTTTACTTCTCTGCGGAGCACGAACGTGACTGGAAAATCAAATGGAAATCTAGACCAGTGGATTATAGAAACATCTCTCGCTCGCAAACCTGAAACAAAATCTACTCCACACCGGGAAGACTGAAAGACGAATGACTGTAAAGGTGCACTACGTAACTTTGGGTGCGTCTGAGAAGTGAACATTTTCTAAGGTATATTCTCATAACTCAATACCCAAACTTTCCTCACAGGAAAATGTGATCCCTGGAACACTGTTTGCAGTTAGAAAGCTTCCTGTTTCACTGTTGTAGTTTACAGAAGCAGGGCCCCACAGTTTGGTTTACAAACAATATTCTTGTCTTATGTTCGGTTCCAGGTTCCTCACCAAAAGAAAATTGATTTATGATGATAGAATTTTTCAAAACTAATAATTACACGTGTTTGAATATTGTTCAAAGTTAAATGAGTTTAGTTCTGACTGAAAACACTAGGGAAAGTCAGTGAATAGTGTTACTATCAAAAAAAAATTGTATCCACTAGCATAAAATCTTTATAAAAAAGCAGTGCACACCTGTCACAGAGCTGAGAAACTAAGAGCAACTTATCAGTAAAGACATCTTTCCATCACTCACTCCACAACATCATTAGCCTGGTTCTACCAGACCATCGTACTTCATTTCATTTGTACAGAAGGTCTGGAATCGCTCAATTGACAAACGTTAACTCACTTGAAGGCGGGTGCCTGTTGAAGTTTAAAACTATTGGATCTGCCCAGTGCCACTCTGGATCTGCCAACCAACCATATCATGCGCCGGCTTCTGAGCCACTCCTTCTGTTCGCTGATTGGACCGGCAGAAATATGTCCGGAAAAAAACCTAAGAATGTACTGACTGACTACTGAAGACTGACTACTGAGGGGAAATGAAAATTGAGCGGAAGCAGTAGGCGGGCGGTGACAGGCTACAACATGATTTGCAAACATTAAAATTTAAATCATGAGGCATGTTTAAAGTATTTTTCTTTGTTTGATGCCACTGTGCTGACACTACACCCATGTCAAAAATGTTGGCAACTGAGACCACAACCGTCAACTGTGAGCACTCGAAACACAACCACAACGAGTCAGGCTGAAGCTACATTTTAAATTCCATTGCATTTATGATTTGCCTTAGGTAAAACAAAACAAAAAACAGTGAGGGTTGAAGCTAAGGTTTAATATCTCCAGAACAAAAACTAAGCAACCACTGGATAAGGGCATGCATTATGTGTTGCTGTGTGTGTGTGTGTGTGTGTGTGTGTGTGTGTGTGTGTGTGTGTGTGTGTGTGTGTGTGTGTGCTGTTGAGATGAGCAGCAGTGTGTGGGTAATCACAGCAGTCAGTCACGCTATCTAGAATGAGAGGAATGTCAAGCAGACAGACAGCAATGGCAGATTCAGCGGACCAAACACAAACCTTTTTATTTCCTCCCCATTAACTAAACAGTTTCTCCTAAAACGCTCTCTGTGTAAAAAGGATCCATAATGTTCAATTCCACTAATGAGATTCCTGGAAAACTTCCTCCTACTGCCTAGCGATCAAAGGCAGTCAGATTTCCATATTTAGTGCACACATAAGAAGATCAGCACATTCCGGAGTGAGCGAGTGAAGCGAGAGAGGGGCTTCACACAGTGTGTCATAGGGAGAAAAATTATAACTACCTGTTATTGGGGATTTTCAATATGCAGGAATATATACAGTACAGCTGTGGAAAAAAATTAAGAGACCACTCCAAATGTTCAGTGTCTTTTCTTTTACTATTTATAGGCATATGTTTGAATGAGGAGAATGAACATTTTGGTTTTATAATATAAAATACTGACAACATTTCTACCAAATTCCAATACATTTTTTTAGTCGTTAAGAGCATTTTCAATAAGTAATGTAGAAATGAAGATTTAAGAAAAATCCAGACTGGTCTCTTAATTTATTTTCAGAGCTTTAAGCAAAGTGCTTCGGCCTGTTCCTTGTCAAACTTTTTTTTCTATGATATAATTGGATACTCTATCTATGTTTGTTTTTTATCTTTGAGTTTTTTTTTTCTTTCCTTTTTTCTTTTAATTATTGTTGATTGTTCAAGATAAATAAAAATCAAATCAAACATAAAAAAATCTTAGGTGGAAATTTAAAAAACATATAAAAATGTACACAAAATATTGCATACTTTATTATGAGTAGAAAAGGCACAATGAGAAAGAGACGATGATGATGACTGATAGAAAGGTTAGCAGTATAGCTGGAAGAGACATTCGTAGTCTATTCATGTTGTTTTGTGAAATATCTCAACAGCAATAGGAAGGATTTCCATGACAAATTGATAGACATATTAATATGTAAGACAGAGAATATGGTAAACACAATATATTCTGCTTATCATGCTGATGTAAGCACTTCAAAACATAACTGTGTTAAGGTAAAAAAAAAAAAACTAACTCACAAACACTTACACTGCTATAATATGTGATAGGTTTTTTGGGTACTTGGGGGAATGTCCATAATGTATGTAGTATCCCTTTAATTTTTTTTTTACAAATATATATATATATATATATATATAATTGAAATATTAATTTTTTCTTTTGTTGTTCCTAAAATCAACTCCAATAGCACAACTTTTTAACCTCAGCCGAAAGAAAATATCACAGCTCCAAACACACTGTAGTTACACTGCTGCAACAGGGTAAAAATCAGAGCCTTGAGAGGTAGCTGATTTTTTTTTGTGATGTATAAATTACCATAACTCTCTCATGAGCAGCTGATGAACAATGGCAAATAGCTTTTTACTGTTTCAGACTGTAAACCGCGAAAACAGAGACACTACAACCTCAGTGCAAGGTTCAGTTAAGTTCACAAGCTTCGGGTCATGTAATCCCCCATCATTACCTTGCCCCAAAAACAACTCACTCGCATAACACACACACACACACACACACACACACACACACACACACACACACACACACACACACACACACACACACAGTGGGTATATATAATCAGGCAGAGTCACACACGGGGAAAAAACCCCGCTAACGTTAAAAAGCAAAGCCGCTAAATGTAGACAGAATAGAGGATTTCCTACCTCGACTCAGGAAACTACTCCACATCATGGCCAGGCAGACAGCTGTCTCACCTCCTCCTCCTGTCTCTCTCCTCTGTCATCTGCTCCCACCGGAACAACAAAGAGCAACCAAGAGGAAAAATAACCCAAAACAAACAAACAGCACACAATAACCACCTGACTCACTGTCTGTCTGACCAACTGTCTGTCTGTCTGTCTGTCTGTCTGTGTGAACACAGAGGGACACGTGTTTGTGAGAGTGGATAGAGGAGGGCGACCGACACAGAGAGAGAGACAGAGAGAGAGGTGGAGAGAGAGAGAGGGAGAGGGAGAGGGAGAGGGAGAGAGAGAGGGAGAGAGAGAGATGATGTATTTGAATCACTGAGGTGATGATATATTCTGGGTGAGCGTTTATGACAGCGGTGACTCTGACTCTCACTGGAAATCCCTCTTTCTCTACGTCTCAATCTCTCTGTCGCTCACTCCCTCGCTCACTCCCACTCAGACAGGGATTCAAATAAGGGAAGAGGGTATCATTTTTTGTAAAGTTACGCTAGACAAGAATAAGAGAAACAAAGATGAATATTAATAATAATATCATCATTTATCAAAATACATAAAAATAAATAAAAAAGGGAGAAATCAGCCATGGTAAAATGAGAAAGAACACAAGTAAGCAATTGTACTGCCAGTTTTCTATACTACTATGACTATACCAGTTCTAGTTCTATACCAGCCCCCTCTACTAGATCTCAGCTAGTCCACTATTATTTTTTCAACAACTGTAACACTAGACATTGAGTAGAGCCAGTTTGGGTGGTCCTACCAGTTTTATACTTGACCTTGACCAGTACTATACTTCCAGTCCCTTTTACTGGTCCTGCGAGTCCAAGCATTTGTCTCTATCTCCTGTGTCAATCAACCCAGTCCTACAATACCTTCCCTAACAAGTTTAATAAGTCCTGCATTCGCCCTACTTGGTTTCCACTCTAGCCCATTATCATTATAGTCCCCACCAACAGTCCCCCCTTTTTACAGCCACAGTCTCACATGCCTGATGAACCCACATTGGCACGTTCGTTGGTTTTACACTAATCCCCTAACATTCATAGCAACCCCCCCCCCCCCCCCCCCCCCCTAGTATAGCTCCACTTGTATTACTAAGTTTCCTACTGGTGGTAATGGATGTGGGTCATTGTGAAGGCAGCAACAAGGGTTCAAATCTGGTCATGTACCCCCCCAGCACCATCCACACACACACACACACACACACACACACACACACACACACACACACACACACACACACACACACACACACACACACACACACACACACACACACACACACACACACACACACACACACACACACACACACACACACACTTTCCCGTCTCTCTCTCTCTCTCTCCCACTCTGAGTCCATTGTCACCCCACTGTATACGGCACTATTGGTGTGTAGATCTGTCAGTACCATCTATTCATACACGGCACAGAATACATCAACGCGAGACCTCCACATAAACACCTGCTTAATGTGCCCGTCACTCACGCACACTATGCGGCAATATGTGTCTATGAATAGCTGTCTATTTCTCAGCTCATTGTGTAAGGTATGGTGGTACAAGCAAGGCAACATGCTGACCTTTTAGTACCCGGACAGCTGATTAGCACATAGCTACACATACACATCACATGGACAGGAAAGACATGGGAGAAGAAGGTGAGCTACTGGATTTGACTTGTTCCAATGTATCAAACTTTATATTTTTTTTACCCTGAGAAAATAAAATTAACTTCAGTGACCCTCCCTGAAGGCTTTGACACACACACAGCAGTAGCCTACAACACATTACACGGTCAAAGCACATTAGCGTCGTTGTCTGCAGTACACCCAGCCAACAACACTCTGTCCACACCGGACACTCTAAGCAGCAAGAGGAGAGGAGAGGAGCTTTACTATGGTAAATGTTATTAGTCTCATGTGAGTCAATCTCTTCATTTGCAATGAGCTTGTGGATCATGGGAAATCACTTCTTTCATTAGTGACTGTGCGTGACTGTGTGTTTTTTTCCCCCCTGTGTGTGACTGCCTGATTATATATATATATATATATATATATATATATATATATATATATATATTCCAAATGGATAAATATATAGAGAAATATATAGGTATATATATTTATACTATATAGTATGTATAAATATATATATAGGATGTCCCATTCTTCCAGATTTAATGTTAGAATCCCATTCTCTCATCCAATTGTATTAAACATCCTATTTGATTCTGACCCACAATCCACACCGTAAGCTCCTATATGTCCATATATATGAATACACACTGTCTGTGTGTGGTGTGAAAAAAGGAAGCATGTTATGTGAATAGAGTGTATGTCCCAATAGTGTGTGTATGCTGCCTCCAAGTGGTCACTAACTGCCATTTAGGAGAACACAGTTATGGTGCTCTCAGCTCCCAAACTAAAATTGTATTTCTGTAAAATTCCTGTCCCAGTGCTTATTTGTTTGTGACTATGCATTTTTAATGGTGATTTTTTTTTAAATTCATTGATTGATTGGTTTTTCAAATATGTGTGTACGTGTGTTATCAACATTGTTAAAAATATGTATGTGTGTTTACTCAAGCAAAATATATATGAAGTAAAATATATGAGCTTGTTACTGCACTCATTTATTGTTGGTCTTACTGCTTAATTTTTTCCTGTTTTGTTATTATCAATATATGATCAAATGTCTTATTTAATCCAATAATAATAATCTAGCAAATACAAAAGCCACTTCTTGTCTACCACCTTTATAGGAGCTGTGTTTAGCTTGCTCGCATACTGTGTGGAATGGGTGACTGGCTGTGCACCTACACAGTGTGGGCAGAAGGACTCATTTACATTTCAAAACTAAGTATATATCCCGACAATAAACTGAGTGATCACTACAGCTTAAACAACAACCTATAGAAAATAACTTATTTATGATTTGTATTGATTGAGGAGCTCAGTAGCACAACTGTTTGTATCGGCTGTGATGTATCTGACCTGAAGGTCACTGTTTTACACACACACACACACACACACACACACACACACACACACACACACACACACACACACACACACACACACACACACACACACACACACACACACACACACACACACACACACACACACACACACACACACACACACACACACACACACACACACACACACACACCCTGGCCCAGAGGAGCTGAGTTTAAGCCAAGGAGCTTTTCATGGTCGAGCAAGCATCACGTAATGGACAGGGAGAGAAAGAGAGAGAGAAATATGACCATTCAAGCTGAGTTGTGTGTTTATTTGCGCGTGTGTGTGTGTGTGTGTGTGTGTGTGGGGTATGTGTGTGTCCAGTAGAGAGAGATTTAATCTTTAATCAGTTTTATTGTAGCCTGTATACTGATATGGACACACCGTATGTAATTACAGCTGTTGTAACACACACACACAATCCCACAGTGACACACACACACACACACACACACCTGAGTGTGTGTGTGTCTGTCACTGTGGGATTGTCTTTCGTTTTCCCGTCTCTCCTGATATCACCTTCCGATGCACTGTAATTAGATGTGTAGGTATCCTTTTTTTATTGCCTGTCTTTTTGTTTTGCAGAACTGTTTATTTATTCATATGAATTAATACTGTATTATTCAAAACTGTAAGTCGGCTCCAATCACGACTAAAACATCAGATTTACAATGCAAGAGCAGCATCTCATTCTAACTAAAAAGAATATAAAGACAACAAACTGGAGCACTCTATGTAAGCTGATTCTGAAAAGGTCATCACCAGAGATTTATACATAATATAATGCTTTTTTAAATGGGTTTTAATCGCTGAAGAGGCTGTGAAAACTGTTCTAGTCACATGTGATGACAGAACCAAAGACGGTCAAGCTATGTGAACAGCTTTAGTATGCCGATATTACACAATGTAGCTTCATTGCTATAGTAGAAGCAACACACCAAATCCTGATCAGGATTTTGCCGTTTTTATACAAAACCGCTGATCCAAACTATTTTACACTCAGCATCCGAAAAGTTTGAAGTGGATTGGATTGGATAGATAGACAGACAGACAGACAGACAGACAGACAGACAGACAGACACACACACACACAAGTCATTTGAACACAACCTCTGGGCACATTAATGTCAAAATTACATGACAACTGGTGGATCAACCAACACACGGACATGCATTGCTTTTAGCATGACGAAAAATGTCAGCCTGACAAGCTCATATATTGATGGTCTAAAAATCCCCATACAGACTTAGACTGCAGTGTAGATGTGAGTAAATGCGGGACGGTACTCTTTTAAGGGTAAATCTAAGGGAATGTTCACAGTCACCAGCTTTGTTTAGTGCAGTTGAAACAAACCCTGGAGCGTTTAAGCCCTTGGTGCGGTTCATTTGGCTTGGTTTGTACGCAATCCCAGACTCTGGTGCATGTGCAAACTTTGCTCTGCTTTAAAGGCCAGGACACACCAGCCCGATAATCGCCGTCGTCAAAAAAAAAGACGAATCTGTTTGGTGTGTGCCGTGACGTCGGCCGACGTAGAGGTCGTCGGGCTTGTTTTGAGCCTGTCGGCCGCCGATTGAACATGTTCAATCGGCGGCCGACCGTCTTTCATTTGGAGCAATTTGATTGGTGGAGGGCTAGCGAATCAGTGAAGCCCGGAAGTGAGGCGGGTAGCACAAACAGCTAACAACAGCTAGCCATCGTTTTAATGTGTTTGTTCGTTTCGTTTTGAGAGTACTCACATGCATCAACCCTTGTTGACTGCTCGACACCATGCTCGACACTCTCTGCTAAAAATTGTGCTCTTATGGTCCATAAATATAAATACGTATTTCTATCTATGTTTATGCTCTAGAGAGATGTCCAATCATTTCCGCTTTCGTATTTTTTCGCCACAATACAGATTAGCGCCCCTGCTGTTGTGGAGACATTACGTCCCGCGAGCGTACGGAAAATAAACAGTCGTCTCGGTGTGTTCTTTAGCAGCGACGGGAAGCTGGAGCTTCCTGAAACGGCCGACTCCATTTTTTTTGACGACGGCGATTATCGGGCTGGTGTGTCCTGGCCTTAAGAGATGATCTCGACGGGGGTGGGGGGTCCTTAGCTCAGTTGGTTGGGCGTCCCGCCTCGGCCAGCAGCGGACCCGGGTTCGATTCCGGCCCGCAGTCGTTCTCTGCATGTCACTCTCCTCTCTGCCCCACTTCAACTCTGTCTCTACACTATCAATAAAGCATAAAAATGCCAAAAAAAAGAGATGGTCTCGATCCGTTTGCAAGTGAACTGTGGAGCGGATCATCTCTGGTGTGAACCCCATCTGCACTAATCACAGCAAGCGTAGTATTTACGCATCATTTTGCCGTCTTTTGCAAGTTATTTATAACACTTTGTCAGAGCATACTTAAGCATGCCTGCTTAAGTAGAGCTAACACTGGTCCTACCTGTTGTTGTGCTGGATGGAGTGCTGAGGCCTAGATTGGAGCCTGGGGTTGGAGTGAGTCCAGCCGGCTGGGAGCAGAGACCCGTGGCCAGGGGAAGAGACCTGGACAAAGGCCCTGCTGCTGGAACCAGAGACATCAAGATCCAATAAAACATACAATAAAACATGACGACAAAAGTGCTGCAACTTGCTTCAGTGCTACAACTGCTCTTACTGCTGCTATTGATATGACTTATGCTAACAATCAGTAACTGTTGATATGAAGCAGAAATAAAGCAAAGGTAGCTTCTGGTGGTCTCGTTTGCTATTACATGTCATTTATAATCATCAGATGAAAAATGAGACTGTTTCAGAAATATTAAAAAGTTCCTCATAGCACCTTTAATACTGTTCTATTCATGATAGAAAACCGCCCATTTAGATACTAACTATGCGCTAGTGGTTGTAACATACCTGCTGCCTGTTGTTTTGCCTCTGCTCCACCCTGTAGCTGTCTCACCCTCCGGAGGTGAGACCGGCCGTTGTAGTGCAGCTGGGACTGAGCAGCAGAGGTCAGCTGCAGGTTACACACCTCACACAGCGAGTAGGCCCCGCCCACACCTGGGAGAACAACACAAGGGATCAGTCAAAGGGAAGGAGAAATGGAGAAGTCTAAAAGGATGAGTGAAGTGGTATATAATGAAGGATGAGTCTGAGTATCATGTCCTGTTTGAGTGGAAGACTATACATATAATCAGTTTTATTTGCATAGCCCAATATCACAAATAGACAATTGCCTCAGTGGGTTTTACATTCCAAATAAATGTGCTGTATTTTAAGAAAAAGTAACTGCCGGAATATTATGTTAACGTTCCATCAATGTCTAAATTAGATTTGCTTTTTGAGGTCAGACAGGCCAGCAGTTATTGGTAAAATAGAAAATGACCTTCCATTGTTTAAGTGATATTTTTATATTGTCCGTGCTGTACGCCATTCATTTTGTAATTATTTTAACTTTTTGTGCTCCATACCACGGCACTATGGTCATGAGAAGCACAATTCTGTGGAATGGACTTGATGAAGTTGTCACAGGGAGTTGCAGTTTGCGCAATTTCAAAGCAAATTATGTTTCAAAAATTATTGAAAATTACAGACTAATAACCTGAGCACAATGTCAATGTCACTTACATATCAAGATTGTAAAGAATAATACAGGCCAGCAGTCAGACTTGTTTTTGAATACTTTTGCAGAAGTGTTTTGACTACCAGTTAAGAAATGGAACAGGCCAAATACAAGGCCACTTCACACTTTATACACTTGGCATTGTCACAGAAAAACTGAACTGTGCTGAACTGATCTTAAAAGCTGAAGCAATTACATTAAAATTGACTGTGTATTGGACTGCAGATTCTTTAAAAAAAAAAAAAAAAAAATGTATGGATATATATATATATATATATATATATATATATATATATATATATATATATATATATATATATATATATATATATATATATATATATATATATATATATATATATGCTATATATTAAAAAAAATGTGTTTTTTGTTTTATTTTTATTTTCTGTAACAGTAACTGTGTATCTGAATCCAAATTTGATGAAAATGGGGGCGGGACCTGATAAGCCTTTGGCTTCTTCCGTCTCCCTTCGGACAACACAAAGTATGATGTATGAATATTTGCAAGAGTAAATTGTGTATTGTGTGGAATTGTCCGAAAGAATAATAAATGAAAATAAATAAATAAATGAGCCATAAATAAATGAAAACAAAAGTGAGCAGTCAAATAGTACAGTTGACTGATGCAGGAACATGTCTATCACCTGTGGATGGGGTCTGCTGGACAGACAGACTGATGGTTGTTGGTATCTGTGCGTCCATCATCTCCTGACACATCCCTCCAAAGGCAAAGAGCTGGCCCCCACTGCCCAGCAGCTGAGACGGGCTCAGAGTCTTCATCCCTGGGGTGGAAAAGAAAAAAAAGAGAAAAAAAAAACGTAAATTATTATTCGTACTGAAGTTGGACTTTCTATTTATGTATAGGTGATAAACTAAAGAGAAAAACATTCTAAAACAGTACCTGTGATGCCCACACATTATGTAAGATATTAAAATGAAGTGATCTATTGTGGGCAACACTTTACTTTGAGCGCTACGTTAGGATTTCATCAGTTTTTCACACCATGTGGTAAGGGTTAGCTATGGGGACATTTAAGGTACTATTAATTATCCTATCCTATCCTAAGAAATATTGTATATTATTACCACTGGAGTGTATTAAACTGTGCTTCATTATCTTTATACACCAGCCTCCATTTATGGGTGCCTACAGGACGCATTAATACTTGAATAACTACTGTGCAGATAAACACACCACCACACATTCTAGTGGGGCAGAAGTGATCATTGAGAGGGATTCTTTTAGTGCCACTCTATAATTTATTTTTTCATTTGAGACGTTGCATAGTGCCATTGAGGCCCAAAGAGAACTAAAGACCCGGTCACAGACAGCATTCCAAACAGCCTCATTTTGCAGTTAGGACAATTAACTTTAATGGAACTGCTGTAATTTGTGGACACAGGGAAAGTGTAAGTCTGACAAAATGGTGGAATCTTTCTTTAGTTTTCTAGTCACACCTCATCAACCTGGGTAGTAAGCAAGCTTGTTATCTCCAACAGATTTTCTTCCCTCTTCAATAGCACTTGAATCAAATAAACGTATCCAATCCAATCTTGAGAACAGACCCACATAATCACTACATCATCACCAAGCTTCTACAAATAAATATATCACTGTGAAACGCAGATACATTATTTCACTCCAAAACTTTCTGTAGTGACCGCCAGGCCTTACAAATGATAATCTACATTAGTCAGCTGCTATAAACTCCCTTCTATGATAAGGTCTAAAAGACATACCATATTTATTGATGGAAAATATACTTTTATTATTATCCCCCAAGATATTAGCAAAGAAACATCTGAATATTGTACTTTCCATACTAGCACTTCAAGATACTATGCTTGGGCTGCGGTTCCACTGTCATCATACTGTATGTTTTTAGCTTGTCTGTTTTTATTGCCGTTTGTGATCATTTTAACTTATTTTTCATTGTTGGCTTTTTTTTCTGTGGTACATTTACCAGCTGGGGAGAACTGTTTTTCTAAAATTACAAAATAACTGAATCTTGAAATCACAACATACTATCACACCACTGTCAAACCAATGTGGGTGCCAAACAATGGGGATCCAACAATGGATAAAGTGCTGTCTTTTTTTTTTTTTTTTTTTTTTAAAGGTTTTTTATTGTCTCCTAAATCAGGGGCAAACGTCGTGTCCGGTGGGTTTGCGTAGTCTGCTGCAAGTGACGGCGCCCATGAACACGAGAAGAACCACAGCTAGAGCCGCGGCCATGCCACACAGCAGGGCTATCGACCAATAGGAGCCCGCTTCTGTCACTTGGTGCTCTTGTATGAGAAGAAGCTCATCTCAGTCATCTCCTCTTTGAAGACCCTCTCCTCCACCAGGATGGGGCCCAGAGAAGCAGTCGCCTCCCAATCCCGCTCAGCATCTGCCATGGGGCTCCTTTTCCCTCTCTGCCCGCTACAGCTGGTGTCGCAGCAGCCACACACCTCAATGTCTCCGCCTGATGCCACCCATCTTTGCGCTTTGGCTAAGAATGAACACGAATGAACACGGAGACCGTCGTCGCTTTCAGATGACACGTGATGTGGAGCGAGTGCATGTGATCTTGGCGGAACCTGAAGGCTTTCAGCTGGAAGTGAAGTTTATCCTGCTGGCTCCTCTGCATGAACTAAGACTTGGCTCCTGTCAGCTTTGCATCAGTTAAACACCTGTGGTTGTTGTATTGATGTGGTATTGGGGTTGAGAGGCGGGGTCAGGGGTCGTCGTGGCAACACAGCGGTCCACATTATGTAGACTCTTAGTGGGACATGGTGGCCAATGAGCTCAGCCGCTTCAATGTGCATTACGTCGCTCAGAAAGAACACACTGGAAGGCCTTACTGACTGCCAGTCCTCCGTCATGAGGCGCAGGGAGAAGTACAGTGGTTGCTCCGCCAGCACCTTGGAAAGCAAACGTGCTCCAGGTGGGTCGCAAGCCATCGCTGCCTACGTAATGCTTCCTTTGATAGTGGCATTGAATTAGCACCTCGGCATGGTTGGTCTTCAGAATGACGGTGCTGCCAAAGGGGGTTGGGGAATAGCGCAAAGAGAAAGAGTAGATGAGGGCCTCTTTAGTCATCGATAGATAGAGTGCTGTCTAACTAATGACTATAAAGGGAGACACTCACTGAAGGACAAATAGATAGTGGACAGGAGCTAGGTCTGAAAGATAGCGGACACAGTGTGAATCTCTGAAACATCTAACGCTAACAGGGAGAGTGATGAGGTAATGAGCAAGAGGCGAGGAGAAGGATGACATATGTGTGTGTGTGTGTGTGTGTGTGTGTGTGTGTGTGTGTCGGTGTCGGTGTGTGTGTGCGCGTGTGTGTTTTCCAGTGCACAGTGTGTGAGTGTGTAGGTCAGTCGACCACTGTGTCCATCTGTTGTCCAATCAGCCCTGCCAAGTCACATGACCTCTGACGGTGAGTACACACACACACACACACACACACACACACACACACACACACACACACACACACACACACACACACACACACACACACACACACACACACACACACACACACACACACACACACACACACACACACACACACTTTCGTCATTTGCAGTTATAGCTTTATTGCCATGACCTACATGCATTACTACTGTTTATATATTGAAATTCAATTAATGGATCGGGAATGAGATCAACCCATTAAGGTTGTAATCACACATTACTGGTTAATGGCACAGAAATGAAATGGCTACCTAACGATAATCTGTATTTGATAAAAGAGTATAGCATCTGCTGGTATAGCGCCCACAGGGACTGAGCTGGAGAGGAATTCAAGGTCTCAAAGCAACCACACCAGCTGGACCAGACAATGCTGCCCATGGCTATAACATTAAAGCCCTCTTAGGCAAATGTGTGATTGTGCGCGGCTGTATAAACACAATTGACTTGAACTGACTTGACATACAGTATAGCCTATCAGGAAAAGCCACTGATGTTATTCCATTGGCTATGGGTCAGTGGCATGTATACTGAGAACTCTACTACAACTAGGATGAAGCATTGTGTTCCCTACTACAGTGACAAAGTGCTCCGAGTGTGCCCGACAGCTAAAGTCATCTTTATATAGTTATGAAGTTGGAAGAGTTACTCGGTGCACCCCTGGTTCGTGAAGCAAGGCCATTAATTTCTCCTTTTTTATGGACAGTGTTACATCTCAGACAGTGTGAGCACTTTGGCTATGGCGTTATCATACCGGCTAACGGCATCTGGAAGGTAAAGATTACGGAAGGTGAAGCATTTGTAACTGGAGGTCAGAAGATAACACTGTGATATCTGTGGTGAAGTTTAGCAGGAGACTTCACTGCTTTCACACGTCCTGACCTCTCTCTCTCTCCCTCCCTCTCTTTCTCTCTCTCTCTCCCGTTCTCTCACTCTATCTCTATCTCTCTCACTCTATCCCTCTCTCCCTCTCCCGCTCCATCTCTCTGTCTCCCCCCCCCCCTCTCTCTCTCTTTCTCTCTCTCTTCCAGCTGGTTGTTAGAAGTTGACTTTATGTTCTGCAGACAGCTGGTTAATCTGCCACAGCGACGAATTAGCTACAAAATGCACACTCACACACACACACACACACACACACACACACACACACACACAAAGCCAGCTGATGCTGACATCAGCTCCAGCGAAGGAAGGATTAAATATATCTACTCTATTGAGCTGGGTATTACACACTACATACACACATGCAGGTAAATGCACACAGACACGCACACACTCGTACATACACACAGTAATACGCAGACAAAGGAAAAGCAAGTCAGTGAACTGAGCATCAAAATATGAAATGAAATATATAATATGTGTATTTACCTTTTCTATTATAATGTGTGTGTGTGTGTGTGTGTGTGTGTGTGTGTGTGTGTGTGTGTGTGTGTGTGTGTGTGTGTGTGTGTGTGTGTGTGAGAGAAAGTCTAATCCAGGCTGACCAGGCAGTCAGTAATCAGAGAGGCCAGCTGTGGGTTATAATCCCACACACACACACACACACACACACACAGAACCACAGCAGCCAAGCAACAATATGATTCCTGATTGAAGAGGAAAAAGCGAAAATATTTTCTTCTGCGTTTCATATAAGCAGGTCCGTGCGTCACAGCAACCTGAAGAAAGAAATGCCTTCGTCTGTTAGGACATCAAAGAGACTCAACGGAGCGTAAAATAACACTTGACTCAGTTCCGGTCTCATCGTCATGTCTTTCACGCCAACAATTTAACTTCATTTAAACTGCGCTGTCATGGTTTGGAGGTTTTTCCCTCTCAGGACTGTATTTTGTGTTTTGTGCATATTTGTCAGGCCATCTGAACTGATTTCACAGCAAACTTAAATGTATACCCGCTCTACATCCCATTGAGACTGAAGAGTCTTTTGCAAGGGAGACCTGTTTTCCTTTCCCACGTTACCATTCACACACACACACATAGCAGGCTAACCATCGACATTCACACGAGGCAAGGTGGGTTAAGTGTCTTGCCCAAGGACACAACAACTATGACACAGGTGGCAGGGCGGGGATCGAACCTCCAACCCTTTGATCATCGGCCAACTGAGCCACAGTCACCACACAATATTATCTTTCCAACAGACTTCTAATATCAAATGCGTTGTTTGGTATAGGATAACACTGTCTTATTTGTGAGCGGTAACCTCTTTAACTCAAGATTACAATCGGCTATTTAACAATCTTTCCGACATCTTTTGCAAAAATCTAAAGCTAGTGCCAAAAACATGACAAAACAAAATAGTTTTTATTATCACAAGAAGAACCCCGTAATGCCATTCTGTATCTCCCTGCCCATCCACGGCCTTTAATGGTTCTGGAAATTGAAACTGTCCAATCTTATAGATACCTAGGGATTTGGACATTTTCGGCACTCTCACTTATTTTTTTTTTAAACAGCATGTGGAGAGACTGGCACAGAAACTAAAGATAAAAATGCTTTTTATGTATCGGAATAAAGCATGATTCTGTCTAGGGGGACAGGAACACGATCACGCAGCCAACCATTAAGTCTGTGACTATGGAGATATGCTTTTTTTCTCATGCTGCCTTCTGCTCTACCTTTAAAACAACAACCCCGTTTCATTACAAGAGATGAATATCCTGCTCATCCCCACTGTGTCCTGGGTGAAAAAGTAGGCTGGTCGTTACTAGGCAGATATGCATGCTATGATTTTTATACATAAAATTCTCCTGCAAAGGCTGCCCTCAATATATCAGCGATATGATATGATCTCACATCAAGTTAAAGTAGCTACGGGGAACTTTTAAATATTTCTGAAAGGGTCTAATTTTTCCTCTGATGATCATACATGACATGTAACAGCAAATGTGGCCATCAGTGCAAAGAATGATATTGTTATATAGTTTTTCCTAATGCCTTTGTCATGGGTACGCTCACCCAGAAACTACAGCTGGTGTAGTAAAAACACTAATGCTTTCGTCCAAAGGGTGTGCAAGAATGACCACACACTGAAAGTTCCTCAGAGCAACTTTAAGCTCTATTTAGGTAAATTCCGAACTGGAGAAAAGTACTTTCCACTGCTTTTGCATCGTTAAAATCCAATGAAGAATCAAAACTTTAAAGTAAACTAGAAAATAAAGATAAGTTCATTGTAACCAAATTCTTAAGCAGACAAGAAATGTATTCCTCAAATTTAAGACAATCAAACTCATCTTATAAGCTTCGACAACTTGTTTTTCCTGTACAAATAGAACAAATTCAATCGAGCACCGGGCAGGTCCACTCAACATGACGTGTATATGGCCATTAAGACTGTCGTAGAGTGAAAACCTTTTAGGTCCAAAATGTGTGTCAGCCTTTGCAGGACCTAACTAACCAGAGACTGCAGTGTGTGTGATTGTTCAGTGGGGTATGAAAGCTTTTTATAAACCATTGTTCAGGTCTGAAGAGTCTTTTCTTTCTACCCATAGTGGCTTGTTCCCCCCTTCAACACGACAACATGAGAAATCACCCGACTTGGACACACAATGTTTTTTTCGGATATGTTATCTAATAAGCTTTCTCTGTCTCTTGCTTTATCACACTGTTTATATGTATAAAGATCAGAATCCTGCTGGTATAAAAGCTAAAGACGAGGAGATACTGAGTGTGGGTGTGGGTGGGTGGGTGGGTGGGGGGGTGATGTATGTCCCAGTTTCCTGGGAGAGACAGTACAACACACACACACACAGAAACCGCGGGCGATGACGCGACAAAGACACTAATGGAGATGTGAAAAGACAGAGAGCGAGGTCTTAGAGTGGCTGTCTCTCACCCGGAGGCCAGTAGCTGGTAATGACAGTGGTCAAAGAAATACACACACACACACACACACACACACACACACACACACACACACACACACACACACACACACACACACACACACACACACACACACACACACACACACACACACACACACACACACACACACACACACACACACACACACACACACACACACAGAGTAAACAAAGAGTCATCGCCAGCAGCAGCAGCATCACTTTTTTTCACACAGCAATTTTTCTCAGAACAAATCCTAGAAATCCAGTTCAAATCATACGTCGACTTTCAACAATAACATTTTTAATATCTGATAGACAGTGCTTTTGCTTCCTTTTTGAAGACATCAACTGGCGGTGTATGACCTCCAACAGGCTCCACGAGTTCAAATCTCAACCAACTAATCATTTTTTATCATTATCTTTTGTTTTTGCTCCCATTTTTCATGAGATGGACTTAAAGATCTAAAATTCATTCCAGATACACAATATTACCATTTCTCTCAAACATCGTTCACAAATCTGTCTAAATGTGTGATAGTGAGCACTTCTGCTTTGCTGAGATAATCCATCCCACCTCACAGGTGTGCCACATCAAGATGCTGATCTGACATCATGATTAGTGCACAGGTGTGCTTTAGACTGTCCACAATAAAAGGCCACTCTGAAATGTGCAGTTTTGTCTCACAGCAAAATGCCACAGATGCCACAAGCATTGAGGGAGCGTGCAATTGGCATGCTGACAGCAGGAATATCAACCAGATCTGTTGCTCGTGCATTGAATGTTCATTTCTCCACGATAAGCCGTCTCCAAAGGCGTTTCAGAGAATATGGCAGTACATCCAACCGGCCTCACAACCGCAGACCACGTGTAACCACACCAGCCCAGGACCTCCACATCCAGCAGGTTCACCTCCAAGATCGTCTGAGACCAGCCACTGAGACAGCTGCTGAAACAATTGGTTTGCATAACCAAACAATTTCTGCACAAACTGTCAGAAACCGTCTCAGGGAAGCTCAACTGCATGCTCGTCGTCCTCATCGGGGTCTTGACCTGACTCCAGCTCGTCGCCGTAACAGACTTGAGTGGGCAAATGCTCACATTCGATGGCGTCTGGCACGTTGGAGAGGTGTTCTCTTCACGGATGAATCTCGGTTTACATTGTCCAGGGCAGATGGCAGACAGCGTGTGTGGCCTTGTGTGGGTGAGCGCTTTGCTGATGTCAATGTTGTGGATCGAGTGGCCCATGGTGGTGGTGGGGTTATGGTATGGGCAGGCATCTGTTATGGACGAAGAACACAGGTTCATTTTATTGATGGCATTTTGAATGCACAGAGATACCGTGATGGGATCCTGTGGCCCATTGTTGTGCCATACATCCATGAACATCACCTCACGTTTCAGCAAGATAATGCACGGCCCCATGTTGCAAGGATCTGTACACAATTCTTGGAAGCTGAAAATGTCCCAATTCTTGCATGGCCAGCATACTCACCGGACATGTCACCCATTGAGCATGTTTGGGATGTGCTTGACCGGCGTATACAACAGTGTGCACCACTTCCCACTAATATCCAGCAACTTCGCACAGCCATTGAAGAGGAGTGGACCAACATTCCACAGGCCACAATTGACAATCTGATAAACTCTATGCGAAGAAGATGTGTTGCACTGCATGAGGCAAATGGTGGTCACACCAGATACTGACTGGTTCTGAGTCCCCAGACCCCCAATAAAGCAAAAAAATGCACATTTCAGAGTGGCCTTTTATTGTGGACAGTCTAAGGCACACCTGTGCACTAATCATGATGTCAGATCAGCATCTTGATGTGGCACACTTGTGAGGTGGGATAGATTATCTCAGCAAAGCAGAAGTGCTCACTATCACACATTTAGACAGATTTGTGAACAATGTTTGAGAGAAATGGTAATATTGTGTATCTGGAATGAATTTTAGATCTTTAAGTCCATCTCATGAAAAATGGGAGCAAAAACAAAAGTGTTGCGTTTATATTTTTGTTGAGTGTATATAAAATTGGAGCAGCCTATGACCTAAAACCAAAAAACGCAGCAGTGGATTTATGAAGCTTGTTCGGGAGGATGAATGAGCTGACAGGATGAATTCAGGGCAACAACTTTTTACTCAAGACTTTTAATTTCCCCGGCTTGCTCCTCCTAGTACAGCTAGGCTACCACCACACAACTCACATTTTTCATTACCAGGCAGAAATGCTCTTACGGTTGTTTAATGATGATTATAACCTACATTTACAGTCAGTGTGTCTCAGAGATAACTACACTTTAAAATGGGTCTACGGCTAAAAAATATATGCTGAGTTGGAAACATCCACTTTCTTATATTAATTAAAAGGAATGCTGGTAAATTGTTTGTCCTGATAAATATGATGCTGGCACACAGCAAGACAGGTTTCCAGGGGATGATAAAACAGTTAAACTGAGTTTGACTACCTCTCTTTAGCTATATGAACGATACTAAAGTAACTTATTAAAAAAAGAAAATGAAAAAAAAGGCCCCAGGCAATTTTTGTCACTGCCTTATACCAACCTCTGTTATATACTGTATATATCAATATAAAACTACACAAGCTACATGGTGACACTAACAACAACCAGTCTGTTGAGATCACGTTCACTATACTATGACTGTATGAATGTGGAGCCCTGCAGGAGGCCATAATCTGAAGACACTGAGGACACATATGCTGCTTTCCATCCACCTAATTATCCTCCTTCCTCCCTCTATCCTCCAGACACTGACCCACAAATCAATGGAGGATGTAACAACACCTTTAAACATGTCTCCTAGCGCCGGGGAACCACAGTGGTTAGCGATAATATTGATGTTATTGTCTCACTGTTGGACAAATGACCTGTGGTGGTATTTCAACACCAAAGTCAATGTCATCCACGCCCATTCATAAAAACCGTCTTGAATGGATCATTACAAACCATCTGTCTTTGTATTTGGCATTTTTTATGCTTTATTAGACAGTTTGGTGAGACAGAGGTGAAATGGGGCAGAGAGGGGAATGACATGCAGAGAACGACCACAAGCCGGATTTGAATGTGTGGTGTGTGCTGCTTCTGAGGACAGAGCCTCTATGGGCGGGCGCTCTAACCACTACACCTTGTCTGCATTTTCTTAAGGAAAAAGGAAAATATTCTTATCTAAATATTTGCCCCTAGCAGTCGCACAGTCTAGCACAAAGGTTATTATTAGGCCATTAACATCAGCGCAAGTGTGAAAAGTATCGCACCTACTGTCTCAGTAGTCTTTCACTGACAAAATATAGATGCTATTATGAGTATTTAAAGCTGATTTGTATTGATACATTTCTGCTCTTTCATAGTAAGACCAATTATATGTATCTGTTGATGTTTTGTTCAGTCAAATTTTATAAGAATTTAAAAGGTGCACTATGTAACAGAGAAGTGAATATTTTCTAAGATATATTGTCAAGACTGATTACACAAACGTTTCTCACAGGAAAATGTGATCCCTGGAACACTGTTTGAATTTAGAAAGTTTCCTGAAAAAAAGTTACTGTTTCACTGTTTACAAGTTGTTTACAGCAGCAGGGCCCACAGATTGGTTTACCAAACATTTTCCAGTCTTCCGTATGGTTCCAAGTGCCTCAAAATCATTTTATTCTGATTTGTGATGATAGAATTATGCAATACTAAGAATAACACATAGAGACAATATGTTTTGTATACTAAACTGCTGGCTCTGAAAATGTAAACAAATGTCCCTCCTGTGAAACTGCATAGTGTACCTACAATGCCGTATTTTTCATGTACTAAAATATTTGGATTTTCACATGTTAACTACACAAAAAATGGCAAAAAAAAAAAAAGTAATTTGGTATTGCAGCAGCAGCCATCAGTTGTTCTTTAAAACTGTATATATTTTCTAGAAATTAGATGTGTCATAGAAGGTGTCCATTAAAAGTATCTGCAGTCTTGTGATAATGATGCTAAGGATGAGCTAAGGAATGGAGGAACCATGTCATCTACAGTATCTCACAAAAGTGAGTACACCCCTAACATTTCTTCAAATATTTCATTATATCTTTCCATGCGACAACACTGAATAAATGACACTTTGATACAATGTAAAGTAGTCAGTGTACAGCTTGTATAACAGTGTAAAGTTACTGTCCCCTCAAAATAACTCGACACACAGCCATTAATGTCTAAAGTGTTGGCAACAAAAGTGAGTACACCCCTAAGAAAAAATTTCCAAATTGGGCCCAAAGTGTCAATATTTTGTTTTGCCATCATTATTTTCTATCACTGCCTTAACCCTCTTGGGCATGCAGTTCACTAGAGCTTCACAGGTTGCAACTGGAACCCTCTTCTACCCATTCATGACGACATCAAGGAGCTGGTGGATATTAGAGTCCTTGCGCTCCTCCATCTCCCGTTTGAGGATGCCCAAAAGATGCTCAATAGGGTTTAAGACTGGAGACATGCTTGGCCAGTCCATAACCTTTACCCTCAGCTTCTTTAGCAAGCCAGTGGTCATTCGGAGGTGTGTTTGGGGTCGTTATCATGTTGCAGTACTGCCCTGCGGCCCAGTTTATGAAGGGAGGGGATCATGCTCTGCTTCAGTATGTCACAGTACATGTTAGAATTCAATGAACTGTAGATCCCCAGTGCTGGCAGCACTCATGCAGCCCCAGACCATGACACTCCAACCACCATGCTTGACTCTAGGCAAGACACACTTGTCTTTGTACTCCTCACCTGGTTGCCGCTCCACACTCTTAACACCATCTGAACCAAATAAATGTATTTTGGTCTCATCAGACCACAGGACATGGTTGCAGTAATCCATGTCCGTAGTCTGTTTGTCTTCAGCAAACTTTTTGTGGGGTTTCTTGTGCATCATCTTTAGAATAGGCTTCCTTCTGGGATGACAGCCATGCAGACCAGTATGATGCAGAGTGCGGCGTATGGTCTGAGCACTGACAGGTTGACCCCCACCCCTTCAAGCCCTTCAGCAATGCTGGCAGCACTCATACGTCTATTTTCCAAAGCCAACCTCTGTGTACGACGCTGACCACGTGCACTCAACCTTCGTAAACTGGGCCGCAGGGTGGTATTGCAACATGATAACGACCCCAAACACACCTCCAAGACGACCAGTGGCTTGCTAAAAAAGCTGAGGGTAAAGGTTATGGCCTGGCCAAACATGTCTCCAGACCTAAATCCTATTGAGCATCTTTGGGGCATCCTCAAACAGAAGTTGGAGGAGCGCAAGGTCTTTAATACCCACCAGCTCTGTGATGCTGTCATAAATGGGTGGAAGAGGGTTCCAGTTGCAACCTGTGAAGCTCTAGTGAACTACATGCCCAAGAGGGTTAAGGCAGTGATAGAAAATAATGGTGGCCACACAAAATATTTACACTTTGGGCCCGATTTGTAAATTTTTTCTAAGGGGTGTACTCACTTTTGTTGCCAGCAGTTTAGACATTAATGGCTGTGTGTCGAGTTATTTTGAGGGGACAGTAAATTTACACTGTTATACAAGCTGTACACTGACTACTTTACATTGTATCAAAGTGTCATTTCTTCAATGTTGTCCCATGGAAAGATATAAAGAAAAATGTGAAGAAATGTGAGGGGTGTACTCACTTTTGTGAGATACTGTAAATGTGCGGGTCAGACAGGTAGAGAGACGGGTTAACAGACAGTCCAGGTTCCTGTCTGTCTGTGGTGGTTGTCATGGAAGAGCTGAGTAGCAATACACCACAAATAGTGACGTCACTGTGGTCAGGCTACTGGGAAACTATGACACACACACACACACACACACGCACGCACGCACGCACGCACAGACAAACACACACACACGCACGCACGCACAGACAAACACACACACACACACACACACACACACACACACACACACACACACACACACACACACACACACACACACACACACACACACATATAGTTACATGAAAGGTGACCTGTCGTCTCTCTGTTCTCCGTCCACATCCTTCCTTCTCTGTCCAGGCGGTCTCTCCAACACTAAGAAAAAGTCAAACAAATAAGAAGAAGTGTTAAATGCGTCTCTGGGTCATCAGCGTGTCTTTCTGTCAGGTCAGCAGGGAAGAGGTTGGAACAGGTTTACAGTAATAATGACATTTATGATTTTCCTGCTTTGGATTAAATTTAATCGAGGAAACGATGCAACCTGTAACTTTTACCTAACAAGATGTTTGAAGTCAATTTTGACAAATTGGATATCTTGATTTCAGCAGATAGGGAATATTAATGTAAAAACACAACATCTTGATATGGATTTTCTTTATAGATTCCTTTATTTTGAAATAGGGTAGACTGTAAATGGACTCCACTTATAAAACACTTTTCTCTGTTTGTTTTTTTTCACAGACCCAAAGCTCTTTACATTGTTTTGTACACATTCACCCAATCACACACACATTCATACACCGATAGCAGCAGCTACGACGCAGGGTGCAAGCCTACTAATGGGAGCAATTTAGGGTTCAGTGTCTTTCCCAGGGACACTTCGACATGTAAATGGGAGGCCGGGGATCGAACCACTGACCCTGCAACCCAGGGGACTACCGCCCTACCTGCTTCGCTACACAAGCCCCCCAACACAATCAGACAATAGATTGATCCACTAAACTGTTCCAGGGGTATTATCTTGATGATAGAGCCATTATTCACTTATGGGATAACAGACAGAGGTGACCGATCCACGTATTGATCCCTGTTCTATAGTCTCAGGTATATAGTCTGCTCAGGTTAATACAGGTCTCTGTTCAACACATGCTCCTGGATTTCAATGATGTCGTTGTTTCTTTACAGTTGTTGCTGCTGCAATAACATGAAGCCTGACTATAATGTGTCCTGTTCAGATTTAAGAAGCAGCAGCCATTTTTATTTTAAACGTATTTGATAGTGTGTAGTATCATTTATTTCTGTATGGAGCATTTGCACCTTTATTTCAAATATTCATGGTGAAGTTGTGAGGAGCTGTTAAATCCTGTTATCAAACTATTGAAGAAACAGTTAAAACAATTGTTAAAATAAATTGCTATGGAATACATTAAGATAATATTTGAATATATTTTGCACTGTGTATTTTACTGCGGCCTTATGTGACTTTGTGCATAATACCACCAATAATAGTCGGAATCAATATTGGCCGATATCCAAAACGAGGTATCAGAGTGTGAACAGAAAGAGTTCATTTCACACATAGTGCTTGTCGGAGTCTAATCCTGTCATATTCACAACTGACATCATCATGTCGTATGGATCGCATACCGCAGCAAGGATTACAAACACACACACACACACACACGCACACACACACACACACACACACACACACACACACACACACACACACACACACACACACACACACACACACACACACACACACACACACACACACACACACACACACACACACACACACACACACACACACACACAGAGTGGGAGGTTGCTCTGTCAGTCCAACCTTCACTTTAAGACAGGGTGACTTTCCTCTCCGTCTTTAAATAGCTGCTCTGCTCCATCAGGACCTGACACTTTACTGTTCAAGGTGAAACTGCACCGTTAGCGCTAACCGCTAACAAAGGGTGCTAACCCAAAGGGCCCAGATAATGAAGCACCTCACTGTCTGAAAGCTGAACTCAATGACAAAGAACAGTTATAAAGGGCTTTCAAAGGGACCAAAAATCCTATGGCTCAGGAACACTAATGCGGACATGGCACAAGACTCTTCTCTAAAGCTTCTGAGCTGATGTTTTTTAAAGTGCTCCGAGGGACTTTCAGTTTGTCTTCATCCTTGCACCCCCTTTGGACAAAAGCGGTAGTGTTTTTACTACGCCAGCTGTTGTTCCTTGGTAGCGTAACCATGGCTATATTTTTGTTGCTTAATTGCGATAGATTTAGAAAAATGCTTACAGAGAGTTAGATGGGAAGATGTCTTGCACATTAAATAGGATGCCTGTTTTATAGGTGCTATAGGTGGATTGTGTTACTAACAGAGGGAGCAGCAGCCAGGCTATCTGTTTCCCCTACTTTTGCGTAGTAGCGCACAGAACAATCCTAAAACTACGTTGGCTCACAAGGGGCATACCATACAAATTGCGGTAAGACAGCGCCACACAGTGGCCTTTCTAGGTAACAACCTTACAGTTACTGAACAACTTTGCCCAAAATAAAGTACAACCTGAAGATGGAGGAAAATATAAGGAAAAAATGCAAATATGGACAATGTGAAAAGATAATTTATAGCAAAAGAAATCTGATGTCATTTGGAATCAAAGTGAAGGTTCAACATATTATGTTTCCTGTTTTAAAGGTGCTGTAAGCGGAATGATCAGTTTAGCTAACTTCCTGTCAGTTACTGTAGTTAGCAGTCCCCTCCCTCGTCCCTACGTCACCACATTAATGCACTGCGGTCTTCAAGCAGCGAGTTATCTAGCATCATTTCTGATCCGTAAATGCTATAAAACATGATAAAAACCATCAAAACAGACATTGGGAAGGATTTGTACCTGCTCCTCCATTGTAGGCACATACAGATTCACCCATCTGTTGCTCTGCGATTGCACCGGCAGTGAGACGTGCCTGTCACGTATATTAACATAAATATATTGCTTACTTCACCTTTAACAGGAAGCTCAAGAATCACAGTGATAAACCAGATGTTCCTCCATTACGGACTGTCAGGGATTAACACACAAACACACACAGACATGCACACACCACTGCATGTAGGTTACCCAGAAGCCTGTGCAAGATCTGGCAGGACATGATTGGTTGAGCCTGAAGGGGATTGTGGGATTGGGATTATAATCCACAGATAAATGTGTGTGTCTGTGTTCATGCGTGTGTGCGTGTTTGTGTGTGTGTGTGTGTGTGTGTGTGTGTGTGTGTGTGTGTGTGTGTGTGTGTGTGTGTGTTAATCTGTAGTGTAATAAAAGAGATTACCACTTGCACTCTTCTGAACATCTACTGACATTGTCCGTCTGATTTGTCACTCAGGGAAACTCTGAACTCATGTGATCTCCTTTTGACTCTGTGTGTGTGTGTGTGTGTGTGTGTGTGTGTGTGTGTGTGTGTGTGTGTGTGTGTGTGTGTGTGTGTGTGTGTGTGTGTGTGTGTGTGTGTGTGTGTGAGGTGAACATCAGTATGCAGGAGAAACACCTTTGGGTCCAGTATGCTCCAAGCTCCTCATTATTTCCTTTCAAGTCACCGGCTCAGGTGTCATCCCGTGAGGGAAGTGACACACTCAAGGTTGATTTATGGTTGGGCATTCACGCCAGTGGACAAACGTAACTACATGTCAGGGGCTACGGTGGCTCCCAAGGTATCATAAGGACACAGCAAGAACTCTGATTGGTCTGATTGGCTGTTTACTGTCAGACCAAGACCCCTTAAAATCAGCAATATTTTGGGCCACAGACAGCTCATAAAAAATTATCAAAAAATCGAAATATTTTATTTGCACAATTCTGTGGTTTATGACTAGTGACATTCTCACTGGTCTCATCTGTACTTAAGGTTAGTGTTAATGAGCAAATGTTGGCATGGTAACTAAACATGGTGAACATCTTACCATTTCTTTTTGTCTCCCTTTTGGGCTTTTCTTTTTACTATACTTCACAATAAAAGCCTCATAAAACTGGAATTAAAATCACAGAACTTCAGAAAGAAGCCTCAAACGTACTGAGAGAGCTATTTTCCCTGCAGAAAAGCTGCTAAGGACACAGTAAGGAGTTAGTGGTGGAGCTACCGGCAGGCAGGTACACAGCTGCACGGCTTGGCGCTGCCATCCCCGGCTGTGTGAGCCTGTATAGTGGAAATCACACACAGCTTGGCTTGGCACGGCTAAAGGGGACCAACCCAGGCTTATGGAAAAAACCCTAATAGTCTTGTTTGTCTTTAATCAGTCGCCATCAGCAGCAGGTAAACAAATACATCTCCAAAGTTGTATAATTTCCATCACGAACATAATAAGGAAAACAGTCAATCTTTGCTCTAGTACAATATCTATTTCCTACAGTACACACTCTTCATGTAACAACACGGTAAGCAATCAGCAGTGTTCACAGTGTTCACAGGTACTTTGATGCTGCTGCCACCGGAAAACAATAACCCAGCCCGCGAAAGACGAGAAGACGGCTATGACATCACTTCCTTCTCAACGTGCCGACTCATCAAACATTCAACAGATGTTCCACTCAACTAATGGAAGAAGAAACGTGAGACTACCAAGCAGAAACACACACCTTGGAAGGGAAGGGAAGGCGCTTTAAGTTTGTGCCACTAACACTAACTCTAAAGTGGTGTTTGGGTTTATATATTAAGAGCAGCCAACACCTCCACATTAAGGACACTGTGACTCTGTGTCTCTCTGGCAAGTCATTTTCAAAGAAGCTGAGTAATGTCTACACTTGGCCAGCTATATCCAAAATCAAATCTGTAATGTGTCCGTATTCGAACCTCCATTTCCGTTAAAGGGATAGTTCAGTATTTTTAAGTGGGGCTTTTATGAGGTACTTATGCATAGACTGTTACCTTAGATGGTGGTTAGCGCAGTCACTAGAAGGAGTTTGGTGCAGGCTTGTCTTTTGCAAGTCAACCCTGTACTTTTGCAGTGTGGGCCAAAAGAAAATAGTTTTTTTTGCCATGTGTATAAATGCTTACCTAAAAAAATAAATACCCATTCAGTTGTATGCTTTATAATTCTTCACTGCTGATTTGCGGACTTATACGCATTGCACTGCAATGGCATCTCCCGCAAACACCTTATAGTGACTGCACTGACAGCCATCTCCATAAGGTAACAGACTAACTATGAATTCGTACCTCACACCACCCCATTTAAAAAAATACTGAACCATCCCTTTAATACCTGCATTTTCTCAGGTCTAAAAACTGGAAAAAGTCTGGAAAAGTCTCCAAAGTGGGTGAATCTGAAAACAATGACCTTGTGTGCTAGTGAGGACGTAGAAAACAGAGCTTTTGGAAAACAGTGGCTGTACATTTTTTGCATATTAGCCATTTATCTTAATGTTAACAAACCCTTTAAAAGCTAAAACTAATGATGAATTTCTCGTACAAATTGTGTATCCAAATGCTCAATATATGTTATCTGCCATCTGAAATGCTGCACATTTCAGATGGGCTTTATCAAACCCGCTCCACTGACATGCTTATGCTTTATGTCCCACAAGCCCGGTCTGAGCTGGGAAAGACAGCTTTTAGCTTCAGTGCCCCTGACTCCTGGAACAACTTACAGCAACAAATTAAACTAAATACATTCATATCCTTTGGCCAATTTAAAACAGATTATCTTGGATCTGCCAAACTCTACTTGTAACTGTTTTAATTAGGCTATATTGTACTTTATTCCTTTTAATTGCTGCCACTCTTCACCACTTTGTAAATGTTTCAATTGTTTTTTTGTTTTTTTTTCTCTTCTCTTCACTTGTGTATTTGATGTATTTGCATTGAATGTTTTGTATGTATTGTTGTTTTGAATTTGTTTTGACTCGACGTCATTGAAAATGAGGGTCACCCCTCAATTGGTCTCTCGAGGATAAATAAAAGTTAAATGAAATGAAAAATGAAATGTATCCCCACTGTGCCCATTGACTTCCATTATTAAACCAACCATTCTCTACTGGTATGAAATGTGTATAAACTGCTGCAGCAGTACCTGATTAATGCACCATATCCTCCTGATTGAATGACCTGCTTAATACTACAATGAAGCAGACCTGGTTCAATTCTGGCCTGTGGCCCAGTTAAAGATGAAACAAATGTATCTTTAAAAAAAAAGCAGGGCAGTGTCAGTCTTCTTATTTAACAAACATTTAACTTAACAGACTAAACATAATGAAGGAGAGGCCGTTTTCATTATGTTTGTCCAGCACTATGAACTGAGACCTGGTCGTATTAGGAATATCTGACCGCTTGGAAGGTTACCTCATGACGACTTCCAGCAGCCTCCCAACTGATGACACAGTGTGTGTGTGTGTGTGTGTGTGTGTGTGTGTGTGTGTGTGTGTGTCCTCCACAACCTCAGTGGGGTGTGTAATACCTCAGAGACACCAGTCGTGAGGAAGCACTTCATCACTGCCGTCCTATTTACACACACACACACACACACACACACACACACACAAACACACTCACTTTCTACTTCACACATGCAGTCAAGTTTTCCTTTATACACTCTAACCTCTCTCTCTCTCTCCTCTCTCTCTCTCTCTCTCTCTCTCTCTCAGTCACTGATCGACTTCACTAATTGTGTTTTTCATAATAATCGCCCAATCACATTTAATTACGATCACCACTTCCTCCCTATCACATGACGGGAAATAAATTAAAACTTCCTGTGAAGGTAGCAGGTGCAGACTCGCACACACACACACACACACACACACACACACACACACACACACACACACACACACACACACACACACACACACACACACACACACACACACACACACACACACACACACACACACACACACACACACACACACACACACACACACACACACACACACAGGTAGTGCCATAAATCAAAGCAGACAGAATTGGAGTAATGAGGAGGTGGCTAGCTGTTAGCGCCCTGTACGGCAGGCGGCACCTACTGTAGCTACCGAAGCACAAACACACACACACACACACACACACACACAGTTCTACCACTAACTGCAGTTCATTTCTGTTACAGTGACATAACAAACATCTCTGAGGAACAACATAATTGTTACAGACCATTTTGAACAACAACAACTACTCCGGGCACTGACGTGATGGCACATTACTCAAAAAACTGCAGTGAGTTGTTTTTGTCAGACGTCAGTTTTTGTACGGTTTCAACAAACACAATATAAACTTGGCAATTAAAAGGAAAGTGATTCAGAGTTAACGGTAAATCCACACACAGGATAGAATAAAAATAAATGATATGAATATAATGTGGCACTTCATTAAATATTGATGTCTTACTAGCGTTGCTGCTCTTTAAACCAAATGGAAATAACATTTGTTAAAATGACCTCATTGCATCTCCCTGCTGTCAGGGCACAAACACACATTTATATTCATTACAGCAACAACCGTTAGCACTTGGATCCATGCTCATGTCCGTGTGTGTGTGTGTGTGTGTGTGTGTGTGTGTGTGTGTGTGTGTCTGTAAGAGCACGCTCTCTGCAGGTTGCCAAAGTAATCTGTCCTGACGTAACAACATGCTGCTTCTCAATCTGCCCACTGCTGGAGTCCTGGCACACACACACACACACACACACACACACACACACACACACACACACACACACACACACACACACACACACACACACACACACACACACACACACACACACACACACACACACACACACACACACACACACACACACACACACACACACAGTCAGTGTTTAGTAATGTGGTCATGTTCTATAAATAGGTCAAATTGATTTGTGTGGAGGAGAAGTAGAGAGAGAGAGAGAGAGAGAGAGAGAGAGAGAATAACAGTAGGATAAATCTACTTTTACTGTACAATGGACAACAGGCTTTTAGCTTACTGAAAGCTACAATCACACACCTCTGGTTCAGTCAAGCACTTACTTAGCGCATCCCCATGTCAGCTGTTTAGTGAAAGGTTCATTCGATTTAACAGCAGGTTGGTGTGGTCTAAAAGCCGGTAAATACAGTCTCAGCCGATTAAAGGTGGACTCAGCGATTCTGGAGAATGCTTTTTGTCAAAATCAGTGAATATCTCCTCCGATCCGCTACCCGGCCGTACTGTGTGCGCTGAAAACGAGTCTGTTTTTTATACCATATAGACTGTATAAAAGAGTTGTATGCACATCACAGGCTCTGTAAACCAGTATGTAAACAAAGGGTATGTAAATAAAGGTGGCCCACACTGTAGCTATATAAACATGACCATTTACACAGAGCCATAGGCTGTGTATTAAACTGGACTTTTTTCAGCACAAACACACACACACACACACACACACACACACACACACACACACACACACACACACACACACACACACACACACACACACACACACACACACACACACACACACACACACAGGTAGCAGACCTGGGAGGAGATAGGCTATTCAAAGGTTTTGAGAAAAAGTGATTTTGATGGGAGAGGGGATGCTTCAGGTGTAGTGGTTAGAGCGCCCGCCCATAGAGGCTCAGTCCTCAGAAGCAGCAGACCACGGGTTAGATTCCGGGATGTGGTCGTTCTCTGCATGTCATTCCCCTCTCTGCCCCATTTCCTCCCTGTCTCTCTGCACTATGAATAAAACATTGAAAATGCAAAAAAAAGATTTTGATTTTGACAACAAGCGTTCTCCAGAATTCACCTTTTATACAGTTTATCAACTGGGTAGCATGGTCTCTGTTAGGACTCTGGTTCTTTGCACTGATTGGATGTGGAGCTTGGTGTAAATTTGTTCCTTCTCCAACTCAGATTGTCAGCGATTCCTTTCTGTCTTAAAGATGGTACGAGGACATTTCAGTTTGTGATAATTCTTGCACCCCCGTTGGACAAAAGTGGTAGTGTTTTTACTATGCCAGCTGTAGTTCCTGGGTGAGCGTACCCATGACAAAGGCATTAAGAAAGACTATATCAAAATAGCATTCTTTGCACTGATGGTCTCATTTGCTGATACATGTCATTGAATGATCATCAGAGGAAAAATTAGACTGTTTCAGAAGTATTTCAAAGTTCCTCGTAGCACCGTTGATTATTAATATTTAGACTGAAGCCCTACACAAAGAGGGACGGGCAGCAACAGGAGAAAATCTATACAGAAGGACAGACAAAGGACGGAGGGTTTTTCTCCCCTTTTCATACGAAAGGCTGGACGGATGACAGCTCTGAAATCAGTTTCAAGGTCATAAGGGACATAAGGTCATAAGTAGGAGAGATAGATACAGGGAGGTGACGGAGGAAAGATAGGAGGTATTTTGAGAGAAAAAAACAGTTTTCAGATCTGCTTCTGAGAGGGTGCATGCACACACACACACACACACACACACACACACACACACACACACACACACACACACACACACACACACACACACACAGCACACACACACACACACACACACACACACACACACACACACACAGCTTCTCAAACTGTCACCTATGTGAAAATTAAAAACATCTCCATGGCAGAAAGAGTAGAGAGACACAGCATCTGTGGAGGACTCGGACAGTGTGTGCGTGCTTTGCGCGTGTGTGAGTGTGTGTGTGTGCGTGCGTGCGTGCGTGCGAGTGTGTGCGTGTAGGGTTTGTAAGGGATTATCCGACAATAAAGAAGCATGTTCAATGTACACACAAGATTATACTGCCAGTCTGTCTGTCTTTTAAAGGACTCAGTTATGGTTTTTATGTTTCATTTCAATAATAAGAAACAGACAGAAGAAAAACAACGGAGAGAAATGTGTTAAACCACACTATAAAAATACTCCTTTCAAGTGCTGCATTCATTTCAAAGGTTAAGTGTTCAGATTAAAATGTGCCCTCAAGTATTAAAAGCAAAAGTGCTCATTGTGCAGAACTGAAACTTTCAGAGTGTTATGTTTAATTATGTTAGACTTGAGACAGACAAGTGATAACTGTCCACTACTAATAACTCTAAGTGAGTGATGATACATTACTAGAGTTTTTGAAGTACTGCTCGTTAAAGGTGCTATGAGGAACTTTCAAATATTTCTGAAACAATCTAATTTCTCCTCTGATGATCATAAATTATATGTAACAGCAAACGAAACCATCAGTGCAAAGAATGCTGTTTTTATATAGTTTTTCTTAATGCCTTTGTCATGGTTACGCTCACCCAGGAATAACAGCTGGGGTTGTAAAAACACTACCGCTTTTGTCCAAAGGGGGTGCTAGAATTAACAAAAACTGAAAGTTCCTCTCAGCAACTTTAATTAAATGATTTCAAATGGAACATGTTTCACACCACTCTAATACTAGATTTCACATTAAAAAAAACATGTAATCAGCTTATAAAATATGATAACGCTTAGCCTATATATCTAATTCCCCAACAACATCAAGCAGTTCAACTCTACTGGTGGAATGTTGTAGTGGAATTATATACAAGTATTGATTAAACAATATCACAGTCGGCTATATTAAAACAAAACAGTTAAAAGAGCTATTTTACAGCAAATTGAGTCATGTGTATAGGTTGAGTATTTTTTTAATGACAATGTTAGGTTCTTTACTTGATTCTTTCCTATTTCATTTATAGCCTATATATTATTTTAATTCAAAAGACTACGTTCACCTGACTGTATTACTGGTCCAATAAGTAAAAAGCACGCAAGTGAATTCAGACAATAAACCGACGGACCAACAGACAGACAGAAAGAAAGAAAGAAAGACAGTCTCCGGGAAATTCATGTTTTAAAACCTCTGGAGCTGCTGCTGTTCGGTCCGTTCCATGACATTCAACTCTCAAAGCGTAAAAAGAACATGAAATAAAGAAGAGAATGAGTAAAAAGAGGAGAAAGCGAGACAGAATATAGAAATACAAAATGAGAAGCGGAGGAGGAGAAGGTGGACTTACCGGAGGAAGAAAGGTGATGATGGATGAAGAAAGTATAGAGTCCTGTTTGTGTGTAGCGCTGAACTCCTCTCACTCTCTCTCTACTATCAGCTGCCAATCATGGGTCAATAATCGATACCGAAGTGTCTCTGTCTGTGTCTCCTGTGCCTTGGAGCCCGCGCGGGGGATTGATTGATTGATTGATCAGCTATCAGTCATCATCGGTCATCCATCCATCCTTCCATCCATCCCGTATTCGGACACTGATCAACTCCGAGCAGCGCGCGCTCTCTGCGCTGCACCGAGAACAGTGGCGAGACTGCGCATGCGCCACACACAAATACAGAGGCAGAGAGAATGAGAGGGATAGGGTTAAATTACAGCCAATACAATTTATTGCCAATGAAGAAACCGGCTTGTTACCTGTGTGTGTGTGTGTGTGTGTGTGTGTGTGTGTGTGTGTGTGTGTGTGTGTGTGTGTGTGTGTGTGTGTGTGTGTGTGTGTGTGGTTGCCTTGTTTCCAGGTTTTGTTGGCAAGGAAAGAGAAGAGTTAAAGTCTAGTTTAAACTGTAACTGGCTGCAACACGCCTGACACGTTCTCAGCAGTCTCTCTCTCTCTCTCTCTGCTTGTGTGTATTTACTGTAAACTCACCTGTTCACTAGGTGTCATGTGTTAAAAGATCATTTCGCAGTTTCCTCTGGCCAGGACTCGACAGACAGACAGACAGACAGACAGACAGACAGACGGACGGACGGACAGACAGACAGGTAACACTGATGTCAGAGAGCTGAGACATTCTACACCAGTGCACTGAGAGAGACACCTCTGCCCCGTGTCTCCCTCTCTGAAGCTCAGTTGGCCATTTAACAACCAACCCCAAAGCATGATGGGAAACGCCTGGAACTTTCACAAAAAGACCAAAACCAACAAATAATAAATATGTTGACATCATGACCTCCAAAAAACAATTAAAAAGCATCATAAGGAGCACCTCTGTTTTACAGCACATTTGTATGCCAACAACACTCACTAGAGTATACAGTAAAGACATAAGTTCCACCACTTAAAATAGTCCTGAACAAATGCACAGTTTCCCCTTCATTTCCAATTCATCACATGGCCTGAAATATAATTCAAAATAATAATATCAATACAGTTTCTTTGGGTTGTAAATAAGCAACTGTTGGCTCTAAAGTTCTCCATTACAAGTGTATAAGGTGATAGCCTTGATAATATGTCAGTTTTGTGTGAACAGTTTGTTTCTGCTGCCCCCCAGTGGACTAAAAACATTTCTCATCATACTACTGTAGTTTTGTTGAACTCAAACAAATGAAAATATTCAGATTATTTGTAACTTTACTAGAATTTAAAAGAAGAAGTAAAAGGGTTGGGTTTCTGCAGAGGGCCTTGCTGTGTGGTTTCCCAGAGTTCATTGCAGTGCTCGGGTCCCAGAGGACTTCTTCCTCCATTTGCTGCCGCAGCAAACCAATCCACTTCCTCTGCTCCTCAGGCCATCCAGCCAATCACCACGCAGCATTGCAACGGCCCACTTACACACTCACATGCATGCACACAGCCATCTCCCCCTCTCACCTTGAACATCACATCAAGGTTGCACAAGGATAGGTTGTACATGTGTGTGAGTGAGTGTATGTGTGTGTGAGAAAGTGAGAGTGAGAGAGTGAGTGAAAGGGAGAGAGAGTGAGTGAGTGAGTGAGTGATAGAGAGAGAGAGAAAAAGAGAGAGCTGGAGGACACACCAGCAAAACCAGTCCAGTCACACACATACACTCAGATTTAATAAACACTGGATTGGTTCCGACTTTCTGATCATCTCTCACAAAAACACTTTTTATTTTGGGAAATGCATATTCACTGTGTTGAAGAGATGTAGGCTAAACGACTGGGGGAAACGCTTGCATACCTGCTTTGTTTAAAGGTCAAATTACCCTCCGTAACACCGCCATAGTTAATACACTTTGGTTTTTATAAACATCTCACATGAATGAAATAAAAGTGATTTAGAGCTGCTGGCCTGCTGGGTCAAACCAGTTCCCAGTCTTTATGCTAATGTAACTTGCTAATCAGCTTCCCACTGGGGTATGTGTACCGTACCAGCAACAGAGCGCTTTCAATCTTATGAAATATCTCTAACTCAAATGTGGTGACAACACAGGACAGGGACAAACTGAGGCTGTTTACAGATGTTTTATAAACAATCTTGTCTCTAATAAAAAATAGAGAATAGATATAAATATAGAATCTATCTATCCATCCATCCATCCAAACACTGAACTAGTCTTCATAAAAGCACTCACGATAATTAACGGCCCAACACCCAAAGGTTCTATTTACCACATGATACGAGGCTTTGTGTTACTTGAAAATACAAACCACTACCATCAGTCTTAGTGTATATATATAAATATTTAGATTGTGTTGCCCCTTTTTTTCCCATTGTATTGAACTGTCTCCACTTTTATGTTGTTTAATACCTAAAAACATAACATAAAGAAGTTTAAACAGTTTTCTACCCAAAATAGCCTGGATTCCATTTAGACATCTGTAGGTTTATTGATCTAAAATTACCAACTCAATGGTAGTAAGATCTATTTGTGCAGTTTCACCTCATCGGTGAATACTACCATTCGTAAACACTAAACAGTCCCCTGTGGATTCCTTAGGAGGCAGGAGGACTACTCTGGACTAAAGCAGCCCAAAGAGGATCTTTTTATTAATCAAACACAAAGGCTCAGTAGCAGTGACAGGTAATTGTGTGGGAGCTTAATTAGTAATAGCAGAAGCTAAAAATGCCATGCTGTTAAACGGAAGAGAGAGCCAAAAACTGAGGTCGGAGCTGGGAATCGACCAGGCACAGAAACACACAGAAGACCAGTTAATACAAATCAGAAGCTATATTCAAACGCTAAGCAATTGGTCCATCTCACTGTCAAATCTTCATATTAATAACCATGGAACAAAATTAACTGTCACTTTTGTGACAGTTAATTTGTGCTTGTTGTAAAAGCAATTAAAGCAATCACTTTTGTTGGGGTTCAACTGTCCCTATTGTAACTAGTAACCTTGAATGTGCTTTTTGTGTTCTTGGGTGTCCAGAAAGGCACACACAACAAAAATGTATCATTATTATATACAAAAATCAGACCATACAAAGTTAATTGAGCAGTAGGTTATGACACTATAGTGAACTATCAACATTTTAGTTTTTTAATGTCATGACGTGACCTTTAGGAAGTCACAAAGGTCAAGAGGGGCATTTCAATGGAAACAAAAAAGGATTATAAAAAATCTAAGTCTTTTAGGACAGTTGCACTGGAAACAAACTTCAGAGGTGAAAGCATTCGGTAGTTTACCTGTTGATTCACCTCCTCCCTCTTCAGAGTGACTGTCATTAATCTGCAGTGACATCACATCCACAGCTGTCAACCTCAACATGAGACCAGTGTAGAGAAACCAGACCTCCACTTCACAAACTGTCTTTTGTTGAGAGTAAGTGAACTGCAGACACCAGCGCATTCTGAGCGAGCCAACACCACCAGAGGAGAACGTTTACTGTAAACAATAAAATCTTGCTTTTATTAACCTATATGTGAGTGGTAGAACCTGAACCTGCTGAGCCTGTACCAGCAGCACACAGAATCACATAGCACAACCGTGATGTACCCAGACATTCTGCTGGTTCCATGTTAAATGTGGATTTACGTGTTATTTTTGCTATATTCAATGGTACATAAAGTATCAAATATTAGAGTAATTGCAGAAAACTTCCTCAATTACAGTAAATTTAAAGAACAGTTTTTTATGAACTCGCTTGTGGTTCTGTAATTAAAGTCCTAAAAAAAAAAAAAACACACTAAAAAATGTTTTGTGTGGAAGACACAACATGTTAATTCTAATTCTAATTTGCTGGTAGGTATTTCTTTAAACCTTGGACAAAGCAGGGCTTGCTGATTCCCCACTGTTTCTAGTCTTACCGAACTAACCTAAAGCAACCCAGCTGCTGGATCCAGTGTCATCCTTGCCATATAGACATAAGAGTGGGATCTTTTAAATCTGTTGTTTCTATGGTGAGGAGCAGCTTCCTGTGACTTTACAAAATAAAAATATATATATTGTGCTATCAGTCGGGAGTTGGAAAAAGTCGCAAACAGATTAAAAAAAACATCTCAATGAAACTTTAATGTGTTTTTTCTTTTCTTTTCACATTTCATGAACAACAAAAATCAAAAATAGAAAATACAGACAGAAGACGTAGTGAGAGGGAGAGACGGCTACCAGATCCAAAACACCAAAGAGTGAGACAGGACGTGGTAAAGAAGAGCAGGACGACAGAACGTTAAAGATGAAAGATTCACATGTCTGTCATTTATCAGTCCATCACCGGTGACTTCAGGACCCAAGACGTTTACCTCCTCCTCTTGTCCTCTCTGTTCCTGTCTCTGTTCTCTTTATTCCTCTCTCTATCCCTCGGCGCCTCTCGCTCTGGCTCTCTCTCCCTCTTATCCTCGTTGTCTCTGTCTCTCTCCCTCCCCCGGTCTCTCTCTCTCTCCCTGCCTTGGTCTCTCTCCCTCTCTGCGTCTCTTCCGGGCCTACTAGCTTGAACGTCCATTTTTCGCCTCCTGTCCTCTTGCTGTTGTTCTTCTCCCCCTCCCCCTCCTCCTCCTCTTTCCATCGGCCTGCCTCGTCCGAAGCCCTCTCGTGCACGCTCCCTCTGCTCCGCCAGACGTGCGTGCTCCAGCGCCTCCTGGGCACGTGCACGCTCCCACTCCTCCAGCTCACGTGCGCGAGCTTTCTTCTCTTTGCTGGAGAGCTTGGCGTCTGCGCTGTCCTCCCCCGTGTCGCTGTCGTCTTTGCGTTTGGCTTTGTCTTTCTTCTTGTCCGCAGGTTTCTTGCTGTCCTTGGTCTTCTTCTTCTTCTTGCCCTTCTCCGGCTTTTTCGTCTTCTTTTTCTTCTTCTCCTCGCTCTGTTCTTTTCTGTTCTTCTTCTTCTTCCGGTGTTTGGAGTCGGAGTCTGGGGAGGATTAAAGGGGAATAAATTCAATCTGTGACTCGTTCATCCGTCCATTTGGTTGTAAAGAAAATCACCCATGAATAGAAATTGGGTTTTGACTTTTAATATTTAAGTAAGCAGGCAAGCAGGAAAACAATTAAGAAAATAAGTAAGTACGTATGCAAGTAAGCAAGCTAGGAGTTAAGTTAAGTTATCTTCATATGTCAATTTACACGAGGCACATGTCTGAAACTTGTCTTTTCGCATATCCCCTTCTAAGTTACCAAACTTCAGCCGGGGTCAAAGTGCAGGGTCAGCCATAGCACTGGAGCAGTTTTGGGGTTAAGTGCCTTGCTCAAGGACACAATGGTAGAGATGGTACCAGCCACCAGAAGTTTTAAAAGCAACACTCTCCTGTCTGGTGCCGGGTATCGAACCAGCGATCTTGTGGTTACTAATCGGCCCCCTTTCCCTCTAGGCCATCCCAAGTGAGCAAACAAGTAAATGGGTAAATATTCAAGTTTGTACCTGAGCTGCTGCTGCTGGAGGAGGAATCTGATTCGCTGGATGAGTCGGAGGAGGAGGAGTCAGACGAGGAAGAGGAGGAGTCAGAGTCCGATGAGTCAGAGGATTCCACCTGCTGGTTCTGGGTCATGATCATCTTGGGGGCATTCTTCAAATGTTCCCTCAACTCATCCCTGAGAGAGAAAGGAGAAAGTTATCAATGTTCACAAAGACATTTCTTCCTTTTAATAACAAGAAAGTAGGTCCCTTATCTGGTGTTTTGTCAAATTTTAAACATTCAAGACTTTGTAATTAATATAAGAAGGCAATATAATACCCGTTTCACGATGATACTGGGCAAAGGATTAAAATATGAATTTGGCCTACAAATTATTCATTATAACAATATCATTTATTTAGTGCTTTCAAGCAGTATAACATATTCCTGACCCTGTAGTAAAATCAATCCAGTTTATAGAAAATATAACGTCTCACAACATAAAACAAGAGACAATGTTTTTAAATAGCAGCAGCCTCTTACGTCAGTCCTCCCAGTCCAATGGAGGTGAAGAAGTTGATGGCGAAGCGAGTGTTTCTGGGATTGTCACGAGGGAAGAGACCTTCAAAGAATGGCTGCAGAGTCCTGCAAACACAAATGCACAGTTTGCCATTAAATATGATGTCAGTTAGTTTGTTACCTTTATTTTTACAACAGCGCATTCTACCAATCATCAGCAAAGCCATTTTGTCTAGAGCCTAATAAAAAGCTGAAGCATAGTGTTTATAATTTACTGTTCATTACAGCATAACAGTAACACGTATCTTTGAATATAGAGAAAAAAGTGTGTGTGTGTGTGTGTGTGTGTGTGTGTGTGAGTGAGTGAGGGAGTGTGCGAGTGTGTGTGTGTGTGTGTGTGTGTGTGTGTGAGTGAGTGAGTGAGTGAGTGAGTGAGTGAGTGAGTGAGTGAGTGTGTGTGTGTTCGTACGGGTCTTTGAGTCTCTGGTTGAGTCTGGGGAGGCCCATGTAGGCACAGAGCTCCTGGAAAAGGATCTTCACAAAGATTCTGCTGGACGACGTCGTGCTCTCCTCACTCATCCTGATGGACTCCAACACCTGAGGGACAGAGACATTCACACAAGACAGAGAGAGAGACAGGGAGAGAGAGAGAGAGAGACAGGGAGAGAGAGAGAGACAAAAAAAGTGACAGAGAGACAGACAAAAAAAAGAGACAGACAGAGAGGAAGGGAGAGCAAGACATTCACACATGACACAGAGAGAGAGGGGAAGGGAGAGAGACACAGAGAAACAGATTAGATGGTAGCAGTGAGGATGAGAATCTAAAATTAACAACAATGTGTGTGTGTGTCCTTACACTCCAGGGTATAGAGTCTGTGTAGAGCAGGTGAGCGAACAGTCGAGCCACGTTCCTCAGCTTGTTGGTCTCCAGACGGTGGATTGTTTCGTACTGCTCGGCAAAGATCCCCTCAAAACTCTCCATGTACTCCTTCTTCAGCAGACAGAACCTCTGAACACACACACACACACACACACACACACACACACACACACACACACACACACACACCCCCCCCCCCCCCCCCCCCCCCCCACACACACACACACACACACACACACACACACACACACACACACACACACACACACACACACACACACAAAAGTGTTAACAAGTGTTTACGGTTTGTAGTTACAAGGAGCTCAGCAGTTGTGTTTGGGTCTGGAATGACAGATCTATTTCAGATCTTATTATGCTACGTATGGATAAACACCGACATATGAGGCTGCGTGTGTATTATGTGTGTGTGTTCTTTTTAGTACAAGTATGGCTAACAAACCTGCACAACCAGCAAGGCTTGTCATGCAAAGTCAACTAAATAGAGCGCAGACACCTTATTGAATAATCAATTTTAGCTGCAACAGAGCAGAAAGACTATGTGCACCAATTACCTTCGTCCTGCTGCGTTTACATGTGCTTTTCGGACAAGATATCTGATATCTGTACCACTCACTAGGGTTGAGATAACTCATCCCCAGAAAAAAAAAAGCACACATATCGAGAGCTCAAAAATGTTTAGAGCCTATTTTTCTTTTCTTTTTTCAGTTTGTCCCCTCCTTGGATGTGGCGTTAATAATTCACTGTTAGACTCCAGAACCAGCAGTCACCTGGAGTAGGGAGATACCCAGACTGAAGACAGGCCTGTTAACCTTTTTTAAGGGGCCGTCGTGACTCAAAAAAGACAGCTATATACCTTGCTATCATCTACTTGATGGTGCTTTGTAATAAGTTAAATTCAAAAGGTGGTCCAAATAACTGAATTCACCCTGAATCCCAGATGACAAAATTGAAACACAATTACCACAAGAAGGAAGGGTGTGTGTGTGTGTTCATGTGTGTGTGTGTCTCTCACCCCGGCCAGCAGACCAAAGAACTTCTCGTAGGTCCTCTGTTGAGCGCAGCAGTCCAGGATCATGTTACACAGCTCTTTCTGTTCAGACAAAAACATGAAATATCCTACATCAAAACAGTGAAAAACATATGCACAAAAACCAGCCTTAAGAGTTCACAAGGTGCATCAGCTCGGCCTGATTTGTTTTGACGTGTAAAGAGCAGCTGGGTTGTCCTCAGATAGCAGCCATGTCTCTCACTCACTCACTCACACACACACAAGGTGTTAAGATGTTTTCTCATGAACCCTGGTAATCCCATGAGGTTTTCTAAGAGCACGGTGAGTTCAGAATGCTCTTTAAAGCGCCCACCTGCTCTGAGGAGGCAGAGAGCAACACACACGCGCGCGCACACACACACACACACACACACACACACACACACACACACACACACACACACACACACACACACACACACACACACACACACACACACACACACACACACACACACACACACACACACACACACACACACACACACACACACACACACACACACACACACACACACACACACACACGGCTGACCTTCCAGTCTGTCTGCTCAACTAAAATCATCTCTTCTCACTGGAAATGTCACTGTCCTGTTTGATTTTCTGTTTAGGGACGTTCTCTTTGTCGTTACATGGTTTATCAAAAGCAGACATTTTTTAAATCTGCTTAATGCACATTAAAAGTCATTTTCATACTTAAAAATGGCAGGTCAGTGGGATTTATGTGTTTGATTATCTTATCTTAACAAATGACAAATGGATTAACACAAAACTTTGTAGGAATTACAATGACCCCCCCTTGTTTCAATTACATTGGTAAATAAACAAATAACACTTGCAAAGCTATGACATTTCCATCAGAATCAGCTGGATTTTAAGTTTGAATCCAATAAGAACAAGTTAGAAAACAGTTTCAAAAGATGTTATCAGACTGGTAGATTTGAATGTGAAAGCTCGTCGATTAAATGAAAGAAATTACACTTCAGTCAGTCAGTGTGGTTTGTATACATTGGTGTGAGATGGCTCTGTGTGGTTGTGTGTGTGTGTGTGTGTGATGGCTCTGTGTGTGTGTGTGTGTGTGTGTGTCTTCCAGCTGTTGTGTCGTGTGATTCAGTCCCGATGCTGATGAAACTCTGACTGACAAGGTCACCAGCTCTAACCCCACACACACACACACACACACACACACACACACACACACACACACACACACACACACACACACACTTTGGTTACATTTAAGATTAATATTACTAAAAGTTCTTCATGTTTTGCTCAAAAAAAATACTGACATGAAAAGGTGCTACAGATGTAAGTCTCCCAAAACGGGATTATTTGTTCACCAGTTTATCTCAGTCTTTTAAATCCACCGGCCACCTAAACTGTCAGACAGGATTCGAAATGTGCCAATCTCCAGTTCCCTGAGGTGATCGTGTCTTACACACAAAAAAAAAAAAAAAAATACAACAGAAAGAAGCAGCTCATCCTCACTTTAAAGAAGCCGGAGCCTGTGGGCGTTCAGTTTTGTGCTCAATGAGTGCAGAATTTATTATCAAAATCCACGCAGCTTCTTGAATGGAAATCGAATTTGGGGAAAGAGACTTCAGTCCCGACAGACATGGATGTGATAGGCCTACATGATGTGTAATGTATGGCCAAGATTGCCTCGAAATACATTTATATTTGGTTTGGTGAATATAGATTCCTCAATATTTTTAAATTAGATTGAAACTATGAAAGTAATTACGCTGAATAGCCTATAAAGAAAATAACTATATTGTCAGTCACTTTATTTTCATTGCTGTCAAAATATTAATGTCTAATCTTGAATCTTGATGTATTTTCTTTGTTTTTACTATCTCTTAAATTCTATTTCTATTAATGTCCAATCTTGATGTATTTTATGCCCCTGTAGAGCACTTTGAATGGCCTTGTGTCTGAATTGTGCTATAGAAATAAACTTGCCTTGCCCTTGACCTTTATGATCATAATTCATCAGAATTTAACTTTAGTTAAAAGAGTGAGAGGCTGAGGACCGGTGCCGATACTTTTTCCTACAGTCTGCGTGTTAGAATGAAAGTCTAATTCTGCTTTCTCATGACACTCTTTGGAAATAGACTAGGGAAATAGATTTTGGCATTCAAATAGTTTTAAGTTATGACACCACTGTAGCTTTGTTGACTGACAGTGAAATTGGATGTTACTTCAGAGTCATTGATACTTTCAGATTTATCCTCAGTGGAGAAACTAAGAGAGAACAACTTTCACAGTTAACCTCATTAATGTGTGTGTGTTTGCGTTACTGAAGCCAACTGTTTGTGGACTTGTGTGTGTGTGTGTGCATGTACGTGCGCGTGTATGTGTGTGTGTGTGTGTGTGTGTGTGCACTCACCGTCTGGCTGTCAGGAAAGTTCATCTTGATCAGTTTGTGAGCGCACTCTTCAAAGTCCAAACTAAAAAAAAAAGATTCAACCAATCAAACTACTAATCAATCCATTTATCAATAACACATTCAATCAATAAGTGTTCATCTGTGAGCCGTGTGGTGTGAGTCATTTTCTCATGCTGTTGCGGTGTTTCATCCTATTCTCCAAACCTGTGAACTGATCTTCTATGAAACCATGGTAACCAGGCTGCGTGCCCACACACGTACACACACCGCTTAAAATATTAGATCAAATATAGTAGGAGCTGTGAATAACTGCCAACCTCCTGAGGGACTAAATAGTCACCCAGTGTCGTGAGTGAGTGTGTATATGTTACTCTGTGTGTGTGTGTGTGTGTGTGTGTGTGTGTACCTGGACTGTATAGCGAGGTAGATGGTTCTTCTGAAAGCGACCAGGTTGACTTCAGTCTGATCATAGATGGTCATCTTCTCACCCTCTGAGACACAGAGACAGGGTATGACATCACTATGACATCATCAGGGACATTTTCTCGGACTCCACAAAAAGCCAGACGACATTTTACAAACGGTTCTCACAGGCTTAACAGTATATAAACAATAATAAAAACCCTTTAATTTAGAGAACAACCCCTCTGTCTCACCTTCTCCCTCCTCGCCTTTCTCCTCTTCTTCATCCTCCTCTTCGTCGCTGCCGTCTCCGTCCTCTCCGGAATCGCTGCTCCCCTCGTCCAGGATATCTGACAGGAAGTGACATAGCTGGTTAGATTTAAACTGAGGGAGGAAGTGACAGCCGATTGGACGGTTGGCAACGGTGTTGTTGCTTGTGGTGCACGTTCTCACCTCTTTTGATGGTTTTGTATTTCTCCTCGTTCTCAAGGAAGTCTGGGTCCATCTTGAACACATCTGGGTGGACACAAACACAAACATACATTAGGGGCAAAATTTACACTTTTTTCTTCTGCGCATTTTCTTTAATATTTTTTTTTCTATTTGACAGTTTGGAGAGACAGATGTGAAATGGGGCAGAGGAGGGAATGACATGCAGAGAACGACCACGGGCCGGATTCAAACCCGTGGTCTGCTACTTCTGAGGATTGAGGCTCTATTGGCGGGCGCTCTAAACACTACGCATGCTCGTGTTTTGTATTCCAATATGAAAATGTATTTTGGGTGAAGTTTCTATTTAAGGCTGTACAGGTTTGTGCCGCACCCACACATGTATTTTGTTTTTTACTACTACGTGTTTTTATAGTGTTTGTATGTGAAAATAAAGTAAAGTAAACTAAACCTATACAACACGAGCTCCCCCCATTTACATCTATCTCTGAGTTGAGTCGTATAGCCAGGGTAGGGGCCTGTGTCTGTGGGTCTTACTGAGGATGTCCTCCGTGTCATATTCGTCGTCCAGAGGCAGCATGTGTGTGAACTGGTCCTCCTCATCCACCAGGTCCAGCCCCTCTGGGACCACCGGATGGTCTTTGAAACCGTCTTTCCTGATGGCGAACATCACCTCGATCATGTACTGCACCCTCTTATCAATGGTGGACTCGTGGAGCACGTTCCTGAGACGCTCAAATATGGCTGGAGAGAGAGAGAGCGAGAGTGTGAGAGTGAGACACACACACACACACACACACACACACACACACACACACACACACACACACACACACACACACACACACACACACACACACACACACTTTGTAGGAAACTTTTCTGATTCATTGTTGTGGGTTATGGGGCCTGTATATTTACATGGGGAAGCTCTCGCCCTGAGAACATATTTATATAGTAGAAACGTCATCCCCCATTGAGTAGACTGCACAGATTGAAGCAGGGATCTTAACTATTATTATTTGTTTTACCAGGCAAAATTGCTAAAATAGGTCAAATGACATATCACAAGTTTCATTCTCCAACATTAAGGCCAAAACTACCAACATGGATCGGGGGGATAATCTAAAGACAGCCTAAAGAAAGATGCAAAGGTTTATAGACAAAGGTGCTGACTTCTGTGTTGTAACTTTTCCTAGGTGATTTTTCTTCTTCAATGAACCCATACAATTACATGCGATTTTCCATGACCTAAAAGGTTACATCCTAAAAGAGCAACTTAACACCACCTAACAAAGGCAGAAGCAGTAAATATATAGTTACCGTTGATTCCTCGAGGAGACACCTCGGTCAGTTTGAGTCCACACTCCTTCAGGAAGGAGATGGACACCTCCACACTGTCGTCTGTGGGTCGCTCCAGCAGCAGAGTGAGCATCTCCAGACACAAGACCTCATGAGCCTGAGGGTGAGAGACACCGGAGCAGACAGAGAGAGAGAGAGAGAGAGAGAGAGAGAGAGAGAGAGAGAGAGAGAGAGAGAGAGAGAGAGAGAGAGAGAGAGAGAGAGAGAGAGAGAGAGAGAGAGAGAGAGAGAGAAACAGAGAAACAGCTCATTAGAGTTGAACATCAACACTCCAAATGTCCATTAATGTTAAATTCAGACAGAAGGACCTACCACATTCTGGTTGATGAGATGTGCGACAAACTTTGCTGCATTCAGGCACTGTTGCTGTGAAAACAAAAGACAAACTGATTTTAATACAGCACCAACACTTTTATGACTAGCTAATGAAGCCAATTATATATGTATATATACTATTTATAATGTAAGGAGGAAACAATTAATAGAGGTTTGAATCTTCACTGAAAAACTATTCTCTATGCGTCTACTATGCTTTGTATCCTTAAAGGTGCTCTGAGGAACTTTCAGTTGTGCACCCCCTTTGGACAAAAGCGGTAGTGTTTTTACCACCCCAGCTGTTGTTCCTGGGTGAGCGTACCCATGATAAAGGCATTAAGAAAAAACTATAGAAAAATAGCAATCTTTGCACTGATGGTCTCGTTTGCTGTTACATGTCATTTATGACCATCAGAGGAAAAATTAGACTGTTTCGGAAATATTTAAAAGTTCCTCGTAGCACCTTTAACCGTCTCTATCCCTGCGCAGTGCACATGTTGACAGACAGACAGATACCTTGAGGTTGCGCCGGTAGCTCTTCCTGAAGGTGAGAACGAGGCGCCTGAGGATGAGCTCTCCGATCTGGGGGAACTTTGAGTTGATGATGGCGACCACCGCCGCGTAGACCTGACTGAAGGTGGGAGACGCTGCCTGAGCCTGGAGCACCGAGCGAGACAGCAGACCCCTGACACACACACACACACACACACACACACACACACACACACACACACACACACACACACACACACACACACACACACACACACACACACACACACACACACACACACACACACACACACACACACACACACACACACACACAGTAATCAGTGAGTAAGTCAGCGAACAGCCGTCAGACTTTTCTTTCTCTTATCGTACACCGAGGACAGAAACCCTCTCTGTTTCACATTAAGGCGAGACACCCCAGGTGAATAGGGAATTTTTTTTTAACTTATAGATATCATCATGAAACTTTGCCAGTTGATTACTGACACTAACACAATCAGTTTTTGTATTACATGTTTTTCTTTAATATTTTATTAAATATGCAAATATGGCAATATTTAACCAATTATGCGTAAATTTGGGTCATTTTTAGAGAAGAAAATCGAGATGTTGGATAAAGCCAGAGTTAAAATCTCTATTTTATTTTAAGCACATATTAGTTTCTAAAGTTTTTACACAACAGATTTTGGATACAGCCTTTTTCATTTAATAAATCAAAAAAGCTTATGTACATGTCTTAGAAATGCATTTTCGGCATGTTTTTAGGAGGAAAATGTATCATAAATCAGACAATTAACAATATATTAACAAATCCTTGTGTAAAAACCTTTAAAATAGTGCTATGAATGATTATAGAAAGTTTGGTTGATGTCAGTGGTCTAGAAGTTGAGATATCTTTCTCAGAGTATTGAAAAAGCTCATTTTGAGAAAACGGCCGTTAAAGATAACGTGAATTCTGCTGATAATCACTGATTATAGCTACAGATATTTCTTGAATCCCATCACCCCTCAATGCCATATAGACCTACCACTGCTTAACATGTATAAACCATAGCATAGTAACATTTACATCCACAGCCTAATTTAAACGTGATTCCTTCATTATTAGCCACTGACTGTCAACCTGCTCCGGAGTCGGCAAAGACGCTCTCTCTCCCCTCTCCTCTGACAGTCTGTGTCTCTCCGACGTGATCAGCATGATTTACATGTCTTTAACACTTCTCCCCTTCAAATGGCGATCATGTAATGTCCATAGCCAATTGATTAAGTATTTTTTTTGTGTTGGTTTGGAATATTTTCGACGTTTTTCCCATTTTATTTTGTGATTTTCGAGCTACTCTGCGGCTAGCATCACGTGATGCCTTATAGCGAATCACATCGTCAGAAATGTGCATTAGCCAATGAGTTTGCGTTCCTAGCATTGAATCCCTCCTCACACTTTCACGATTGGTTACTGACACAAAGGAAATGACCATATTTGGATCCGATAACATTGTGCTTGAGATTCAGGGCTTTCCAACAGTACCATGGTTATTATGATTCATACAGTGGCCGCGGTGCTTTCTGTTACAATAGAATGCTCACTTTTGACGAATTTAGGAGCAAAATACAGACGCAAGCAGTCAAAGTTTAGTAAAATAAACACCTAAAACGTATATTTTGGACCTTTTATCCATACTAGTATGAAAGAAGACATGTTATGGAAGCTAAATAGACACAAATCTCAAAATTGACCAGTGCTTAAAAAACGATGTTTTTGCCTGCCGTGTCTCACCTTAATAAAGAAAATGATGTCAACAAAGACAACAAAGTAGTTCTTAAATGAAATCCTTATCTCAAACAGCTTCAACAAACTGTCAAAGTGAAACATAAACATTCATGTGAAGCTGCAACTAGGAACTTTCAGTTTGTGTTAATACTTGCACCCCCTTTGGACAAAAGCAGTAGTGTTCTTACTACGCCAGCTGTTAAAACTATATAAGGTTCTCGTTTGCTGTTATGTATTTTGCTAAAGTAATTTATGATCATTAGAAGACAAATGAGACCGTTTCAGGAATATTTCAAAGTTCCTTGTAGCACCTTTCAGAGTGTTGTTTTGTGACGTTGTGTGTTGCTGTGCGTGGTTGCTCACCTGCCCCTGACGATGTTCTCCTGCAGCAGCTCCTGGATGATCATGACGATGTTGGACACGTTGACTTTGTTGATCAGACCGTTGATGGACTTCTTCAGAGCCTCCCAGCTCATCCTCTGATAGGCCAGGCTGCACAGCGGGGGCGGGGCATCAGTCACAACACTCACAACACTCACAGACTATATTATACACGGCGCAAATTTCAATGACACGTCTTGAGATCCCAGTGTGAAGTGTTGATAAGAAGCTGGGATATTATGAGCAGTGAAACTACATTCAAATTTCATATTGGGATTTTCGAAGCATCCATGTTTGCTTACTTTTAGTCGTCTACCATTTTTTTTTATGACAGTTCAAATCAAAGCTTATACTCAATTCTCAGATGTCAGAGGAAACTTGAACGCACCATGATCACCTGACAACTTTACTTTGAAAAGACAAAATAAAATGGTGTTTACGCTGGTTTATAATGAAGATATTTACTAATATTTACTATGATGAATAATCTCTCTGGAGCGAGTTCCAAGTCGCTACAAAGAGGTTTAATAGAGCTGAGAGAAAGAAAAAAAAAACCTGCCTGAAATAAAATCCAGCTTTCTCCAAACAGATGGAGGACGTGAAGCAATCAGCATACGTTGTTAATGAAGTAAAACTGAAAATGTCTAAAATCCTCCAGTATGATAAATAATTAAACTCTGTCTGACCTGCTCTTGTCAGTGATCTGCTGCTGCATCATGCGCAGCTTGGCGGGGGGGATGTACGCTCCACCGGTCCTGGTGAGGATGGGGTCGATCTCCTCCTTCTTCTTCTTGACTGGCGGCTCTGCAGACGACGCCCCCGCGGCGGGCTCCTGTCTGTCTGCTGCAGGGGAGGCAGAGCGGCCACGCCTCCTGTGGTCCGACTCTCCGTCCCGATTGGGCCCTCGGTTGAAGCGCCCGCCTCTGTCGTCGCGGCGATCGTCATAGCGGTCGCTGGCGGGAACAGAGAGGAGACACAAAACTAATTTTAATTTTTTCATTAGAATAAGCTCAAAACTTTGTATTGAGTGGAATAACGAGAGAAAATTGATGAGTGTATTAAAGGTGCACTATGTTACATTAAGTCTGTCGGATAAATGAACATTTTCTAAGATATATTCTCATAAATGAACAAACAAAACTTTCCTCATGGGAAAACGTGATCCCTGGAACACTGTTTGAAGTTAGAAAAGCTTCCTTCAAAGTTACCGTTTCACGCTTGTTATAAAGCCCTGATCACTTCATCTTAACTAATAAATAGCTTCACATACTAAAATGACTACAAGCCAATCAAACGCTGTATTAGTCTTAATTCTTGTTGTTTATTCTTGTTTATTATTTGTTTATTTTATTTTTGTATATGACATAATGTCAAACACGTGATTGTCTGTGGTTTATACTTTATGTTTTGGACCCCAGGAAGAGTAGCTCTCACTCCGGTGTGTTGCTAATGGGGATCCTAATAAATAAAAATAAAGTGTGTGTGTGTGTGTGTGTGTGTGTGTGTGTGTGTGTGTGTGTTACCGGTTATAGCGTCCTCTGTTGTAGCGCTCCCTGTCTCTCTCTCTGGACCTGGAGCGGTCTCGTCCTCCTGATCTGGAGCGTTCTCTGTCTCTAGACCGGGACCTGGACCGACCTCTAGAATCTGATCTGGATCTGTCTCGCTCTCTGGAGGCGGATCTGTCTCTCTCTCGAGACTTGGACTTGGATTTAGGTCTCTGGACACACAAATAAAACAGAGAAGTTTTAGTTTATACAGGTTACAATTCCCTGAATCTCCCCTTTGCATTATGCAGGAGTGGACAGAAAAGCACTGCCAAGAAAAATCAAAATGGATATAAATCAGGGAGCTAACACAGCAGCTCTAGTTTAAACTAACAGACAGTCAGTGTCCATTTCTACTTTTAAAAGGTGCTCTGAGAAACTCCTCAAGAGAAAAATATGTGTAGCTCAAGTTATTTTGAATTGGACTTTATGAGAAGGCTACAAGGCCAAAAAAGGAAAAATCAAGTTTCTCCAGTAGAATTTTCTCTCATCCTTGAATCAGACTTCTCTCATTAACGTGGCACTTAAAGCTACTATGAGTAAGTCGGCACGTTGGCGACACCTTTGAACAAAGCGGTGTATTATTACGACGCCAGCTGTCGTGAAGCTGTTTTCTATCTGCAGGGAGTGCAAGATTCAAATAATCAGGAAGCAATATGGTGCGTGGCGTGTCCGTGTGTTGAAAGTGTGAGGGCACCGGACTCTTTCCTCCGTGAGTCTAAGGGTGACACAGCTCAACTAATGCCAGTAAGTGCTAAACACACCTGATTGCAATGAGTTGATGCATTGTCACCTCTCACGGAGCTGAACGAGTCCCCATGTCCTCACACACATTCAATACGAGACCGATGGCAGTTAGTTAGTATGGATCACGATGAGGTAATGTGTTTATGTTGTAAATAATGACTATTTCCGATGAATAATGGTCATCTGATGATGCTGGTGAGGCAAAGTAAACTTTGTTTTAGTAGGCTACCGCTCATTCATTTAGGAGTAAACACTGCAGTCTAGTTTCGCTCGTGAAATTGTCATACGTTGCTTGGCAACGCCCTCCCACCCGACTATCACTCTCCCTTTTAGCTTTTCTTCATTGCATTTTCTTTTTTTCTTTTATGGTGCAGGCCCGTTATCAGTCATTATGACGACAAACAACTGTCTCAAACAAGGCTCCCGCTCCCCTTCCCTCACCTGGAGGGATAGGCTTCTCAATTCACGTTCCTGCGCCACGCTGAAATCTGTGACCAATACGGATATGTGACCATAGAGCATGCACGCGTGAACCGAAAATCGGACTGGGTGTACGACCAGATCAAATGCAGTAATAAAAACTATTTAAAAACGTCTTTCTTTGCACTGATGGTCTGGTTTGCTGTTAAAGGTAATTTATGATTATCAGAGGAAACATGAGGCTGTTTAAAAGATATTTAAATGTTACTCATAGCCGCTTTAACAACTTTAGGAAGTCAACAGCAGTGGTCGCATGTAAAACACATGAAATACCAGTGTGTGTTTGCTTACTGTGATCTGAGCCACACTGCTCCTTATCTTCCTCAGTGCCCCGGTATGTTCCTCATCATCACTGCTGGTGCTGTCGTCATCACTGCTGGAGGCCTCGCTCCTAGAGGCTTCGCTCCCAGACTCCGGGCTCTTGGAGGAGGGGCGTTCTGCTGCAGGACTAGTCTGAGGGGAGGGCTTCTCTTTGGGGCTTCCCTCCACCGAGCCGGCACGTTGGTTCTCTTTTGCTGCTGCTGGACTGGCCTCGTCTTCTGAGCCATCTGAAGACACTGAGAGAAAGTGAGTGAGTGAATTATGTAGCTTTTATTTACATTAATTTGATTTATTTTTGAAAATATTACTATTACGTTCTTAAAATTCATATTAACATCATTACATTTTATTGTCAAACTATTGGAATTATCTATAATGCTTAGGCAACAAGTTTTGCAATTATAGTAATGCCAATAAAGATCATTGAAGAAAGAGAGGGATATAGAGAGATAAAAAGAGAAAAAGAGAGAGAGAGAGCAGCGTTAGCCGATGAATATCCAACTAAAGAAACTGTTACTACAACATCATGAAATAGTGACAGCAGGCTTCACTCACCACTTTTTTCTTTCTGTGCAGGACTGGGACTTCGACTTCTGCCTGGAGAGTCCATACCTGACAAACACATATGCACTTTAACAATTATAATAAATATCACAGATTCGTAATACACAAAGAAAAAATAAACTATTATTTTGATCTTTAGGGCAAAATTGAGCTCATTCAAATATTTGGTCAATTGATATACTTTCCTTTGTATGCACTGTCTCAATAACACATGATACATGACATAACCACATAGACAATAAGCAATACTTACTTAACCATTACTCTTTTGCTATTTGGTAAATGCAACTCAAAAATACCAATATACAGTAAAAAGAATTACTGCAAATGAATTCTTTAATTTGGTATGCCATCGTTTTATTGCAGGTCTTTCAAAATACAAAAGCCAAATAGTGATTCACAGTCAGAGTTACCACCGTATCATATCGTATCAAACCATCATTTGTGAATTATTTCACAAAAAAAAAATGCTACCAATTATTTTAAGTTTTTACGATGCAATGAAAAAAACCAATCCATCACATCATTCGCATCTTAGCACTTTTGAAATATTGATTTAAGACATTTTATTAACCAATTCGATGTTTATGGAAACTTTTTAAGGTTCTGTCGGGACACTGCTTGCATTTTATTATATAAATATTCATGACGTTTACAAGAGTTTAAATGTTCCTTTAGACCAAGTACAATGACTTGTTAGCACCATGTTAAATGACCGGACATAACTAAGCTAAATAAATAAGTATTAATTGGTCAATTGTACCCTTGGAGCAGGCTATTAAAACAATAACATGATGTGTAATTTTAGGCCATGTGTGTTTGGTTTGGATGAGCTTAAGTTAGCTGCTCTGCTAATACGTATCATGCTAAGCTGGTAGCCATTTGGCTGAAAACACCACACTTTGTCTCCCCTGTGTTTATAGAGAAACTCAGTATTCTCATTTTACTATCTTCATCTCTTCAAATATCCTCTTACCGTTTTGTTTAGAGACTTTTATCCTGTCGTTGAATCAGTGTCGTTCTTATGGCGGAAAACGTCCTACTATCAACTTCCTCCGGGTCATTGAAGGCTTCCGGATTTCAGAATAAAAGAGAATACAAGTTTGAATTGAGCGGCTGGTTTTGTATCGCCCTCTATTGGAGGACTTAAACTCCTCCAAAGAGAAGCTCCAAGTTGCATATTATGATTGAATGCGTATATTTCTCAGGAAACCAAGGTGGTGCAGACAGTGCAAATGAAATGTTTTGTAAAATTTTGTTCTATGCTCTTTTGAGAAATGTGATGTAGTGGGCCTATGTAGGCCTATCTGTCGGCTGAATGATTCTCAAGTAACTTTATTTTTATGCTGCTGTCTAATCCTCGTCTCAGTAGAGTAGGCCTAGGCCGACTTTACCAGTCACCTATGTGGAAACATTGCTATAATTGTGTTTTAACTTGTCTGTTGTATGTCTTTTAAATGGAACTTGACTCTCCTGAATAAAGCCGATTGATACACATTATAGCCGATATATGATGCAATGAAACAACTCTACCACTGGGGGGCGCTCGTGGTGTAGTAGTAAGCGCCATATACAGTATAAAGAACATTATTCAATTCTGTTCTGGTAAGAGAGTCACCCCACAGAGGCTCGGTTCTCTGTATCAAAAAATTACAAACAAATTATCCAAAAAAAACAACCTCTTCCACACCCCATAACGTTTGCTAAGAAGATTGAAATGTCTCCATATATTCATCAGGGTTTTTAGGCATGATCATTAGTATTTTCAAAACGAAACACTTGATGGATATGCACATTTTCTTTGGCAGACCGATAACCTTGGCTATAATGTGTATCCCAGCCTGGTCGCAACTCTTCTGAATCTGCAGTTGGAAAGGAGGAAGGAGGAGAAGATGGAGGAAGGCAAGCTGCTCCACATCCTCTTTCTAAAACAACATTTGAAAAATGATATAGAAAACATGCTAAAGGTCTTCAACATCTATAGAACTTTACACTTCCTCATATGTTAAAACAATGAGCGTGGTATTTATGTGTATTGGCTGGTAACAGGGCAGAGTTAAAAAGAACAAAACAACAATAATAGAAACAACTAGACAAACAGTGGGATGCATATGGGTGAAAAACAACAATTAGACTGAGTATGCCAGTTTAAAAAGATGCGTTTTGAGATGGGACTTGAAAGTGGAAAGGGTGTCAAACTTACAGATGTCTGGTGGGAGGGCCTTCCAAAGATGGGGGGCAGATCGGCTGAAGGCCCCTAGACCCCATTGTGACCAGGAGCTGGATGGAAGAGAAAGACCTTAAAGTGTGGATGGGTTTGTAGGTGTGCAGGACTTCAGATATGTACAGAGGAGCAAGGTTGAGAGTGGTCTTCAAGGTAAGGGGTGGAATCTTGAAATGAATGCGATATTTGACCGGGAGGGCCAGTGAAGCTGCTGAAGGACAGGAGTGATGTGATTAATGGGGGGGAGGGGGGATGGGGGATGGGGGGGTTCTGGTGATGATGCGAGCTGCAGAGTTCTGAACCAGTTGGAGTTTACATATGGACTTGAGAGGGAGAACAAAGAGAATGGAGTGTCAGTAATCAATGCATGATTTCATCAGGGTGTGGACAAGGATGGCAGTACTGTGGGGTGTAAGGGAGGTGGATGATTTTACATAAATCATGACTTCCTCAAAAGTTAAAGCAATGAGACATTAAAACCAACAGGAGTTTCGTCTTTTTCCTGTATTGCAGAGCTGACACTATAGGAAGTAGTTGTCCACCTTCTGAGCGATGGAAGACGAATACTATGTCAATGTGGATCGTGCAACAAGACCTGTCAACCCAAGACCTTCAACCAATCAGACAGGTAAGAGATTTCGGTGAGTGGGTTACAGGTGTTCATATACCTCGGGGTCTTGAAAAGAAAGCGGAGCCAGAAGGCAAAGCTCTCGATATACCAGGCGATCTTTGTCCCCACCCTCACCTATGGTCATGAAGGCTACAGTCATGACCGAAAGAACGAGATTGTGGCTAGTGTCCGAAATGGGTTTTCTCAGGAGGATGGGAGAGACTCCATTAGAGATGGGGTGAGAAGCTCAGTCATTTGTGAGCCCCTACTCCTCCTGAAAGGAGCAAGTTGAGGTGGTTCGGGCATCTGGTAAGGATGCCCTCCAAGGCGCCTCCGTAGAGGGAACGTCCAGCTGGAAGGAGACCTCGGGGAAGACCCAGGACTAGATGGAGAGATTATATCTCCACGCTGGCCTGAGAACACCTCTGGATCCCCCAGTTGATGTGGCCCTGGAAAGGGAAGTTTGGGGTCCCCTGCTGGAGCTGCTCGACCCAGGATAAGTGGTCGACGACGAGTGAGTGAGGCTGGCAGACCGATCTTTGATTAAGAATATCAAAGTCTGGTCTTATTGTTGTTTCTATGATTGTATTCACTTGTCTTCTCTCTGTTTAGGTCCAAGGAGATTTCATGGAGCTGTTGTTCTGTGTCTGGGTCTGCTGAGTGTCTGCCTGCTGGCTGGACTCGTTGGCCTCGCCATCCACTGTGAGTCTAAATCAAATTCAGGAATCAGAGTTATGATTCCTGGAGCATTTATCTGATTGTGTTTTATTGGGATGTCTGGTTTAGTCCTTTAATATTGTTAGTCTGTCTTGACTTCATTTTCCTTTTTTAAAGAGGACCTATGATACTTTTTGACTTTAATGACCTATACATGTTGTTATAATGATTTATAGTAAATTTCTAACCATACTAGCATATCAAATAATTACGTACATGCATTTCGACGTATTCCCTGCTGTATGGTAATACTGCTCCCGCTGCAGGAAGGAAGGTAACCAAATCACAACGGAGTGGGGTTTGCAGTGGGGGGGGGGGGGGCGGAGAAGCTCAAAGCAGTGTTTAGAGAGAGACTGCTGTGCTCGCTAGGGTAAGAGGAAGAGTGTCCCGAAAATCTACATAATTTTTTGTGATGTGATTCGTGTCAGGTTGCTCTATAGCAGTTTTTAACAAGAAATTAAGACCAGAAAAGTAGTATGATAGGATCTCTTTAAGGACCTAAGCAGGGAACAATCTAACTTCTGTAAATCTAATTCCTGTTTCTGGATGATTTAGATACAACAGGTAGTTTTTGTTCAAGGAACTAAAGGGTTTTTGTTTAAGAAACATAATAAGGGGGAAAAAAGGAAGAAATAATCTGTATTTGCATACATTGTCAGGATGTAGCTCAGTGATTTGAGAGTTTGGCACATAAAAGACAAACAGTAAATAAGATAACATTTCATTCATTTGGGGGAATAAACCATATTACTACACGTACAGGCGGCATGTAAATTATACATATATAATTCCATGAAGCCATAATAAAAAAGGGAAAAGATAAAGATTATTTTAATAAATGAAAATAAAAATAAAAACAAAGAGAAGACCAATAAAAGGGAGATATTAATGATTAAAAGCTGCTTTGAAAATGAATAGATAGACAAGTACATTCTTCATCCTAGTACAGATAAAAAGATGCGTTGATAAGGTATGTTTTCAGCTGCAGTTTAAAAATGTCTACTGAGCTTGCCTCTGTCTCTTTTTTGTATGCTCTGGTATTGGATTCTGAGATAACGAAATTAACATAAAAGTGTCTCTTGTTTGATATTCTGTGACTCCAAATGATGTTCGGCTGCAGAAGTCTCCGCTCTCAAAGCCGAGCTGACTGAGCGACTCCAGGCCAGTGATGACACGCTTTCCTCCCTGACTGAGGAGAGAGACCTGCTGAATGCCAGCCTTGACAACATGACTACTAGACTGAGTAAGTGTTATTTGTGTATCTTCCTTGTGTTAATTGACCAATGAAGCAACTCTACTTAAGTGTGGCCATGAAAGCACAAACACTTTTTGGCCCTTACTCTTGTCTATGTTTCATTGTTTCTTACAGGGACTTGTCCTGCAGGATGGACACGGTTCACTCTTAGCTGTTATCTCCTCTCTGAGAAGTCTGATTCTTGGGACAATGCTAGAAACGACTGCAGGTCCATGGGAGCTGATCTGGTGGTCATAGACAGCTCCGAAGAACAGGTACTGTGTGTGTGTGTGTGTTGATATATTCCTAAATGTTTCATGCGAACTCACTGGATTAGCATGTTAGCATGGTATTTGCACTTAAAATCCAATTTAGGCTGATGAGAATGTCTGGTTTGTTTTCATAAACTAAACCCACCCTCTCTACCATTGTGTCCTTGAGCAAGGCATTTAATTCCAAACCGCTCGAGGAGCACTGCAGTGTACTATGGCTGACACTGTGTGAGGAACCCCTTTTGGAGTTTGGTGTTCTGAGAGGGGATATGCGTAAAAACAGGTTTTAATGTAGCCATAACTAGTCTAGAATGATGAATTCATTACTAAACATCAACTTCTGTATGACAGTCAATTCGGCTTTAGAAAGAATCATTCCACCGCACTGGCCTTGGCTGAATCGGTAGAAATTATTAGTAATGCTATTGATCACAAATTGTACTCTATAGGAATTTTCTTAGACCTCAAAAAGCATTCGACACTATTAATCATGACATCCTTCTTAATAAACTGGAGAATTATGGCATTCGAGGTTTGGCACATGACTGGGTCAGAAGTTATTTACATGACAGGAAACAATTTGTGAAATTAGGGGAGTTCACATCGACATGCTTAGATATTGTTTGTGGGGTCCCTCAGGGGTCAATCTTGGGGCCGAAATTATTCCTGCTTTATATAAATGACATATGTAAAGTGTCAAAAGTCTTAAGGTTAATTTTATTTGCTGACGACACAAACATCTTCTATTCGGGGAAAGATCTGAATAATATGGTTGAGATCGTAAACATTGAATTGACTAAGTTACATGAGTGGTTAAACTGAAATAAGTTATCACTAAATTTAGAAAAACTAAATTCATGATGTTTGGCAGGAGAGCATCAGATGTCGCTGTAAAAATCAAGGTAAATGGGATTGAAATTCAAAGGGTCAAGCAACACAAAGTCCTAGGGGTAATAATTGACGATAAATTAAGCTGGAAACCACAAGTTAGCCATCTCAGGGGCAAAATAGCCAGGAGTATTTCTATACTTTGGAAAGCACAACATTGTTTCAATCAAAAGGCCTTACTTGTATTATACTGGAGTTTAGTTTCCCCACATCTGCATTACTGTGCTGAAATATGGGGAAACACTTACAAAGGTACATTGCACCCGTTGGAGATTCTTCAAAAGAAAGCAATACGAATTATTTACCAAGCCAATTACAGGGCACACACTAATAACTTTTTTATTGAAGGTAGAATTCTCAAATTACGTGATGTGGTAAATTACCACACAGTACAAATTATTTACAAGGCTTCAAAAAAGCCTTCCAAACAGTTTACAAGTAATGTTTGAAGACAGAGAAGTTTTGCATGATTTAAGAAGAAAAGATAAATTCACTGAGAAAAATATACGGACCACACTTAAATCCTTTTCGATTTCTATAAAGGGTATTAAGCTGTGGAATGGACTTGATGAAGTTGTCACAGGGAGTTGCAGTTTGCGCAATTTCAAAGCAAATTATGTTTCAAAAATTATTGAAAATTACAGACTAATAACCTGAGCACAATGTCAATGTCACTTACATATCAATATTGTAAAGAATAATACAGGCCAGCTGTCAGACTTGTTTTTGAATACTTTTGCAGAAGTGTTTTGACTACCAGTTAAGAATTGGAACAGGCCAAATACAAGGCCACTTCACACTTTATACACTTGGCATTGTCACAGAGAAACTGAACTGTGCTGAACTGATCTTAAAAGCTGAAGCAATTACATTAAAATTGATTGTGTATTGGACTGCAGATTCTTAAAAAAAAAGAAAAAAAAAAAATGTATGTGTATGTATGTGTATATATGTGTATATATATATATGTGTATATATGTATGTATGTATATATATATATATAGCTATATATAAAAAAAAATGTTTTTTGTTTTATTTTTATTTTCTGTAACAGTAACTGTGTATCTGAATTCGAATTTGATGAAAATGGGGGCGGTACCTGATAAGCCTTTGGCTTCTTCCGTCTCCCTTCGGACAACACAAAGTATGATGTATGAATATTTTCAAGAGAAAATTGTGTATTGTGTGGAATTGTCCGAAAGAATAATAAATAAAAATAAAATAAAAGAATACATACAAAACTAATACATAAATATGTGTTTTCTGTTATTTCATTGAACAGGAGTTCCTTTATAGCGTCACCAATGATACAATTAGGGCCTGGATTGGTTTGACTGACAGAGTCAAGGAAGGGACGTGGAAATGGATCACTGGAGCTCCACTGTCCCTCGAGTAAGGCATAAAGCTGGTTAAATAAAAACAGAAACACAATAACTGTTGTATGTCTATGTCTAGACTCTAGTGTATTCACAACTGTTTAGTTGACATTTAGCATATTGGCAACATGTTCACTCACAATACACTTTATAAGTAACTATCTATAGATAACTATCTAGTTATACCAGCAGATGGTGCTGTGGCTCTTATAATCAGACTTCTCTCTGTCATTTCCTATCAGGTCCACATCCCAGCAGCACACTGAATAGCAAAGCATGAGTAGGATGTGATCATGTCAAACATTAACAGCCTTGTGTGTTGACCTGTTAGGTTCTGGTGGTCACCACAGCCTGATAATGGAGGTGGACAATACGGTGAAGAGGACTGCGTCACTACCTGGGATTATATAGGAAATTTAAACAACTGGAATGATATTTCTTGCAATAGCAATCTGATATGGATCTGTGAGAAAATGGTTTGTATAATTGGAGATTAAAAGTTTGTGGATAAAAGTGTTGGATGCTTTGCAAAAAAAGTCATGGAATACAAGGACAATCATCAGACTTTTATCATTCAGTTAGCTCTAGATGTCCCGTTTCTTCTTGACAAAATGTCCCAAAATAACTAACTTTCCAATATTGCATTGCTAAATTAGACTATTGGCCATCAGTCCATATATACAGCATATCCAATGAACTCAAGTTACTTTTTTTAATTCACTTGTTTTAATTGTCTTTTAAATGCAATCAGGGCATGAGAAATTAAATGTTTCTAGTGATGCAAGATTGAAGAAAACCTGTCTTTAAACCATCATCAGCGCACAAGAACTACTGCCTGTATTTGTTCTTTGATTTTACTATTTCTTAATTACAATTTGTACAGTCTAATAATCTACATGTAATTTCTTTATTTTTAGCATCTCTTGTGATTTCTAATGTCTAATCTTGATGCCCCTGTAAAGCACTGTGAATGGCCTTTGTGTCTGAATTGTGCTATATAAATGAACCTGCCTTGCCTTCAAATATAAATCTGATGCGTTTAATTAATTCAATGCCTTTAAAATACTAAAGGATCTACAGGAAGCCCTTTGTGAACAAGAAGCAATAACAAAATCTCCCCTCAACATCCAATTTGTAATATGAAATATTAACATCTCTTAGGCACTTTTAAAGGGTACTTTTACAATTTGTTTGATTTCATTCAAATCGCTGAACGCATTGGGAAAGTGTACAGCCAGTTTGGATACCTGTGATCAGGCCAAACCCTGTGGTTGAAGTGGGTAAAATATATTGTTGCTTCAAAGTCATATAAAGATCATATAGTTAACAGAATATGGAATGCCAGGATACCCACTGGTTATTAGAAGTCAACAGTTTCAATGAGGCACATTTCAATATTACGTGCAGTAATGTCTTTTATTACAGAATAAAGACATTTAAGTGCAATTCTTTTTGACATGCTGTGAATCAGAAATATTTACAATGTGGATGCAAGAGTTACTAAGCCTTCTTCTTTCTGGTAAAGTTCATTTCTGAGGGATTCCTCTTGTGAAATACTTTATTTTATTTTATGCAGTGTATATTGATAGAAGCATTAGAGGCAGTCAGGGACCGGCGTCTCTGTAACTTTAAATATGGACAAACATGTTTCTGAGAGTCCAGATGAAAATACATTTGGGCTCCCGATCGGACAAAGTGGCTTGATGGTGTTTTGTGCCCTCAACGGAGTCTCCAAGGCAGCGCTGCCTGGAAGGCTCTATTGGGGGCACAAAACACCAAACACAGACAAAGTGTGATGTAACAAACAGCCCTTTAGCTGTGTGTGTTCAGTTTATACACTGATGTGTCCCTGGTTCCCCCCATATGTGTTAGCCTCTTGAGCTCAGTGAGACACAGGATGTATATCGGGGTTTTGGTTCCAACATTGGCAATCCTCCTCAGCTCCTCCATCGATAGCTCCATGTTATCTCCTGCAGAGGGCACCAGAGAGCAGCAACACATTACATAAACATGACAGTTTCTACATCCAAAAAGTACACTTAAAAAAGGGTAGAGTCAGCAATTCTAGAGAACGTTTGTTCAGTAAATATCTCCTCATGATCCACTAACTGTCAGTACTGTGTGTGTACTGAAAAAAATAAAAAATAAATAGAGAACCTAGGGTCTGTAAACAGGCATGTTGCTAGCTACAGTAGGCCCCTTTGTTTACACCAGTTTACAGAGAAAAATCTAAATGTCCTTCAATAACGTGGACGTCTCTATATATCTCTATCTATTTTTAACTTATTCAAAATTGATTTAGCTAATTAAAAAAAAAATATTTAGACAATCTCTCAACTCGTTAACTTTTATCACAAACGCACCATTGCACTTACCTGAGCCGTCTGCTGCAAACTCGTTGATATTATGGATGGCCTGGTTGAGGTTGCTGACAGTCATCTGCCTCAGGTATCCGGGTAAACTCTGGAACTCGCTCTCCGACACCGCGGACAGACTGGTAGCTCTGGGGAGAGGAATGGACGGAAGAGGACGCGTCACAGTTAACACGACAGGCATGAACCAGATCAGCACAGCATAAATAAAACAAAAGTAACCAGATAGAAGAGGTAAATCAACATAAATAATAAAACTGTAGGAATCAGACAGTAGAGACTAAACTGACCACATATACATTCACAAATCAACAAATCTTACATTGGTACCACTTTCAGAGTTACCTGTTTTGAACTTTTGCTGGCCTGACATTTGGGCGCACCAACGCCCTGGGAGCGGGACTCTTCTTTGACTGAGCCGTGGACAAAAGCTACACCATAAAAAAATTTAAATAGAAATCAGACTTGTTTTAGGTCATAAGATCAAACAAATGGTTTCTTGGAAGGAAGGGAAATCGTTTCAATCAAACAAAAAAAAACATCAATAATACACCAGCAACACACCATTGTCTGCAGTTCATTTTCACGTTAAGTGGTAAGACGGGCCACTAATGTGACTAAATTAGACTTACTTTACAGATGTCCTGTGTGACAGAGCTGAGGTCGGGCATCTCCGGGGTGCCAGGCTCCTCGTAGTGGGTCCTGATGTGAGGCATCCTCGGACTGAAGTTCTGTGTGGGACCGTCCAGCTCCAGGCTTCTGACAGTGGACTCTTTGGTCACCTTTTCATCTTCACCGTTCTTCTGCAGTTTTGCTTGTTTCTGGGAGGTAAACAGGCAGGAAGACATTCAACTAGGACACTCAGATTTAAAATAAAAGGAGTCAAATAATAAAATCAGTAAAATAAAGGGTATATTGATAAAATTATGCTTTTTTTAAATTGATAATATTGATTGTGGATTTGATTTTTTGTTACTTTTAAGGTTACCGCTTTTGTGTTGTAATATTATTAGGGGGCCAAGCCCGAGTAGGGCCTGGGACCGCGTTTTGCAGAGCAACGCGGTTCCATAGCCCTGCTGGGCAGGGAACCCTATTGTTTTTGCTGGGATTATTATTCTTCCATGTTTAAAACTGGTGCTGCAGCCCAAACCGTAAAGGGTAGGGACATGCCAGTTGCATGTCTAGATCCAGGTCCGTAACTGGTAAGAAGACAAAAAAATTCAGACATGCCGGCCACTAGGTGGCGCTACAAAAAAAGGAAAACGTGTATAACTTCCACACCGAACATCCGACAGTCAAAAACTTTATCCACAGATGCCCACAAGTCAGATGCATCTTTTGAGATAGGCCACGCCCATTTGCATATATATATATTTCACGCTACATCGCAAAAACTGTGTCAGTCACCAAAACACACTCCTCCTACAGTTTTTGCCCGATTTGGACGAAACCAATAGAATTATGCTCTACCGACTCCCACGAGTAAAAGATTTATACAGAATTTTTCTACAACCATCGGAAGACCAAATGGTAGTGCTTTAAAGATTCGATTTTTCAATATGGAACATTTCTTCTTCTTCTTTTTATTCTTCCACGCGTAAAACTGGAGCTGCATGACTAGATCCAGATCTGTGCCTGGTACGCAGAGAAAAAAATTCTGACATACCGGCCACTAGGTGGCGCTACAACAAAGGAAAACACGTTTTGGGCTATAACTCCCACACCGAACATCCGACAGTCAAAAACTTTATATCCACAGATGCCCACAAGTCAGCTGCATCTTTTGAGATAGGCCACGCCCATTTGCGCCAATAGGGATTTTTTGCTACGTCGCAAAAACTGTCAGTCACCAAAACATACTCCTCCTACAGTTTTTGCCCGATTTGGATGAAACCAAAAGCATTATGCTTTAAATATGATTTTACTCTTACACTTCGCAAAGAATTTCCCAAAATGGACTCCAGGTCTGGCATCTCTGGCATCTGCTCGTCCTGATCCATGTTATAATTATCTAGCGCGGCGTCTCCCCAGGTGCGTTTTGGGACGGTGTCTCCGTTCTCAGCAGGGTCAGTAGGGATGTCAAAGGTTTGCCCGTTCATGGCATCTAGCTTCCGTGTACTCTGCGAACATGCAAAGAAAAGGCACCAAAAAACGTAAAGACATCATAATAATTATAACTTTATTTTATATAGCACCTTTAAAATCAAAGTTAACAAAGTGCTTTGACATAGAAATCAGAGAGACCTGTCCCACAGAAGGGCCAGGCACAGGCAAAGTTACATTAAAACAGTTTGCGCAGAAAGGGAGAAGGCACAACAGTTTAAAACAAATACTAAAAAGATTACAGGAATCCATAAATAAAACGACAGTATTAAAATAAAAGTAGTACAAAATTTAAATCAGATAAAACGACAATAAAAATAAACAATAAATAAAAATGGACAAACTCACAAAAAAAGCTAGCCTGTAAAATGTCTTTTAAAGACATTAAAAAAGAGTCATAACATCAGTTATAATTCTAACATCATCATCATCATGGATTCTTTTATACCTTTTTGGTGCTAAACATCCGGTTCAGATATGGGGTTTGAAATGTCGGTGTGGAGGGCATATCGGCAGCGCCACAGGGGGATTGTGGGTCGCTGTTGCCCACGGCAGACGTGGAAGACTGAGCGTTTGTCTTTTTGATCTTGAACCCAGGGGTGCACAACACCGGTGGCTCGGGGGACTCCAGGGTGTATACTGAAGCTAATAAGGACAATGTCTTATGAAGGTTATAGCAACATATTCCATTTCAATGCTTTACTGCATTTGTTGCAGTGGACGACAGTGGCATTTTTTGGGGAAATTTATGAGTGGTACTATGTGGTTTCCTGAAATACATTTTAAAGTATCATCCTCATTTATATTCTTATATATTTTAGACAATGCATAAACAATAAATAAAAAGTTCATGTACATATTTTTGACAAAGTATTTTTTTTCAATATATATATATATATATTATATCGGTAATCAGATTTTTTCTTCTGTTTTCTGCATATAGTTGGTATCAGCCCCAAATCATTCATATCGGTCGGGCCATAATCTTTACCCAACCTACCATTTCATACCAATGTACATACGTTACAGATGGTAGTTAATTATTTAATTTAAGACACCAGTTCAAGATAGGAGAAAGTTATGAATGTTTCATACCTATTGCAGGGGGTTCGGGCATGTTTTGTGGTTGTCTGTTTAAAAAAGGAAAGGACACTCATGAAGCAGTAATAAGTTAAGTGAGCATAGACTCTTGAAAGTGCAAACAAAATGCTGCAAGTACGCCGCCACGTTGCCAGTAGATGCCAATAAAAAAGGTGATCTACCTGTGCAGTACACATGATGTAATGCTCACTCTGCTCTAGTACCTTTGGGGATTCTCAGCGTTCTTCCTGAACAGATCCATGGTGAAGTCGTTGTTGAGACACATGGTGTGCTCCGAGATACCAAAGTGGTGCATCTGTGGCGTCATTAACTCCTCGTCCGTCATCCGCAGGGCGCGTCTGGGTGTCGGGGGCGTGGGGGGCGTTGGCGTGGCGAGTGAGGGGACAGGGAGCCTCATCTCGGGCATGGGGGGCACCTCGGAGAACCCGGCCATGGTTCTCTTCAGCTGGAACTCAGACAGGCCGTAGTCAGAGAGCTTTGGCGTGACGTCGGTGACGGGCGCCGGGCCGGATTTAGGAGTGGAGGAGTCTTGATCTCCAGCCGCCTCCTCTTCATTCTCATCTCCTTCTTCATCTTCAACATCTGAGTCCCGACCTTTGGCACAATTAAAGATACAATTTAAAGTAACTTGGCTACTTTTTGAGAAAATTTGGGATAGGATCAATACTGGTTTTAAAAATGCAATTTATTTTACATAAAAAAAAAGTAGCAATGAGGAACATAGGCATTAATTATAACTTTTTAAAAACAGCATTATTTTCACTGATGGTGTAGTGTGCTGTTACATGTCATCAATGACCATCGGAGGGAAAATTAGACTATTTCACAAATTTCAAAGTTCCTTGTAGTAGGAAGGAACTATGAAAGAAAATACACTTGATAAAAGGACCATTTATTAATTAAAAATGTCTCTAAATATATCTACTAAAGTTCCAATTTTACTTTGCTCTTTTAAAATTAGAGTTGTTGTGTTGCGTAAGCCTTTATAATATTACACATGATAACCACCGCTAACCACATGGTATCATTGGATATACAAAACCCATCACAAACGGTTGAGAACACAATCCCTACGTTCCAAACACCATACTTCTATTTAGTATGCCAGAAAAAGATTTAGGATGTCCCAATACATGCACGTCAATTGTAGTATGCTGAAAATACATAAATGCCCCACTAACTCCAATAGCATTTTGGAGTATTCGTCTTTGTTCTTGACATTTCTCGACATAATGAAAATAAAATCTTCCTTATCTTATTTTTTTTTCTCTCCTGTGGCCCAAAAACTTTTCTGTACTTTAGTATATAGTGTAATAAAAAGAAAGAGTATGCAATTTGGAACGCAGGGAATGTTTTAATACATATGTTTCCTCAAACAGGTTTGACTTCCCAGTGCCACCATTACCGGTTGGTTGGTTGGCGTCGCGGCGACCTTGGTAACCGTACTTTTCCCAGTGTCCCTTCAGTGTGTGGATGTCCCCAGTGACCCTCTCCTGCATGACTCTACAGGCCGTAATGAAGCTGTCCACCTCATTCTCCTTCTCTTTCTGCTGAGCCAACTGTTCCTGGATCTGCCCCTGCATGAGGACAGACCAGTAAAAATCCTCTTGAAAAGTTTTAACAGATTTAGAGTGAACATATTCATCTCAAAACTGGCATGTGTTCTTAAAGTATTATAGTGTTTTAGAAACAGGCTGGGTAAGACATTTTAAATATTTGTTTAATGAGGAAATTAATTGTTCTACACAAACAATCATTTAATTTGCTGAAAATTAGCACTGAAGCTAGGGTTGAATTTTCTTAAAAATATGAACAATACTAAAAGTTTTGATAGAGCTCGTTTGTGGATTCACCATCTGACACCAGCATCATGTCAACTGAAATAAATAAATAAACAATCATATAGGGTAACTTTAACATACTGCACACTGACATGTGCGGTGTTTCTGATCAAGGAATATGCTGTGAATGTGATAAATAAAATGAAATCATGTAAAATACCAGATAAATAAGCAGTTTGGGTGAGTTTTCATTATAATGTCGTTACCTTGAAGTTCCCGACGTCACAGTTGAGCTCGTGATAAGCTCGCATCGCTCTCGCTGTTGTTTCTGAGAAAAGAAAGAACTCTTACTGACATAGTGTTTTTTTAAATGAAAAAAGTTATTATTGTTGAGCATCGGGCGTGTGTGTGTGTGTGTGTGTGTCTCACCGCTGTCTGCCTCCTCTTTGCGGTTTTCAAACTTGTCCTGTAGCTTTGCAGTTTCCGTTTCTAAAGTCACCGCCAGCTTCTTCAGCTTGCTGAAGAAACGTGACGTCGGGTCCATGGTCAGACTGGGAGATTAAATTATCCTAAAGTACGTTCAAACAAATCCCTGACCTTTGTTTACCTTTTGCTTCTCTTTTAAATTTTGGCGCCACTTCCGGGTGTTCAAGGAAGCGCCTTCTTCTTCGTTGGCTTTAGTCGCTCCACGTTTGAATTGTCTCATTTCCGCCCCCTGTCGGAACGATTACTAACATTAAAAACAAAACAAAAAATTATTACATCCTTTTTAGAAGTGTTTGAAAAAAATGAATATCCGGCTATATCTATATCTCTATATCTAAGTCATTTTTTGTAAATTGGAATTTCTTAAAATAAAAACTAGATGTTGGATAAAGCCAGAAATTAACCAAATCTACTGACCTCAAAAAGTGGGAATACATTTTCGTTTAATATGACTGATACATTTTCTGATTATATTATTTTAATAACCTTTTATGGAGACCTTTTTATTTTGAATGGTTCAAACTTCAGTGTAAATAACTTTTACTTGAGTGTGTGTTGTATATATGTATAGGCATATATGATTTATGCCATAGGCCTATATCATATTATATGGATGGATAGGTGTACATTTAATACATTGAGATAATCAGTCAATACATTAAATCAGCCTCACTAATAAGTTATTTGATTTTTGTCTCTATTTCATAACCAGGATTTTGATGTTAAATGATGAAGCCCTGCTGCCAGAAGAGGGAGCTACTTTTTCAGCTAACAGCAGAGGTCAGATAGGTTTAGAGATGCTGCATTGTGCTATGCTTAGACATTCCATTAATATAATATATTGCCTCACTTACCAAGGAACTGCACCATGACAGGCCAGAAAGTTAAATAATTACGAGTGGCTATACACTCTTGAATCTTGGCTTTTGTAAAAGTGTCAGCTGGGTGTTGCCAATATCAACAACAGTCCGTTTTTTAATCAAAAAATGTAATCATGTGCCAAATTACATAAACCATGGAGAGGCAGTGATGTGGGACAAATATTGATAGATTAAATTGATTGCACATCCAGAGGGTCTTAAAAAGCAATTGTTTCTAACTTTCACAGTCTAATGTTTTGCTTTCATGTTCTTGTTGAGTAAATATCCATGTTTGTATAAAGAATTTAGAGTTTAAGGTTATTTAAACACAACCAGGTAACATGTAAATTATAAATGACATTGATCAATACAAGTTACTGTTGTGAAATAGCAACCTGAAAATGATGAGGGGCATCAAAATACCTGAAATGTGAAAATTGTGAAGGATAAATGCAAAATTGATACATGGAAATAAATATGAGAACATTTGAAAGAGAAATTAGATTGCTTTTTTTTAAATATTTTGTTAATTTCATACTGTACGATTTCTTTGACCAATAGAAAATGGTTAATCTTGTCTTTCCCACATATTATCACAACACAGAACTATTTAGAGGATGTATTGATGTGTTGAGAGTAAACAAACTTAGCCAAATGAATTATATATGAAGTGGGTTCCTGACTCACAGATTCTCTTCCTGTTTCCATTCAAGGCCGTTCCCAAAGGTGTGGTCACATTACATACACAAATATTTGTTCCATTCACCCTTGTTCGGCTTTGACCGAGTGTCTCGACCAACAGAAAATGTAGAAGTTATTATATTTCTGGCTTGTTTTTCCCCCATCTTTAATACATTGTCATACCACTAGCAGAATACAAGCTGTAGTGTTGTACCCTGAAACACTGATCAATAGTTATTTATGACCCACATTAGGAACCTGACACCTTTTCATCTTCAGGGCCAAATGCAGGGAGATTTCAACTCATTCTCTATTGACCAAAATGTCCATTAACGATAACAAATGTAATTCCCCCCCAACTCTCCCATCTCTACTCAGATGGAATGGGTGACAAAAATCTATCATCTTGTCCTTGAGACCAAAGGGGATATATTTACACATCAAATTCTGTTCAAAGGTCTTTGGGTATACATACTACATACCACATGACAGAGCTGTATGGAGCTCATTTTTGGCTCCATAGGTAGGCCTACTGGGAGACGTGCAAGGACCAAGGACTGATAAATTGCCTCAATTAATTCCGCTTGAGTCAACATTGGTTGGGGCTGAAGACTTACAAGATTGAAAAATGAAAATAAAATGTAGGTGGGGGAAGTAAGAAAGACGTAGTGAGCTCAAACCAGACCTCTGTAGCCCACTGCTCAGGCTAGTAATGTAACGCTACATTAGCTGCTATTATAACACACCTCAAAGATGCAAACTCTGTCCAGCAAGTTTGACTATCTCCACACCTGGTCAGTCAAGAGGTATTTAGCTCATGTGGCTCAGCCTCCTTGACTACTAGTCCCCATGCATCTAGCGCCCCCCTCCAGGCCTGGAACATCCATTACTGTCAGATCATCATTAATCCCTCCACATAGATCATACAGGTCACGCCACAGACCACTTGGGATTAAAAGTAACTTGAAAACTGTACCTATTATGTGTAATAGGTCAATTGTGTTGGACCACATAGCTGTTGATAACCCGGACATGAGCATAGCAAAGCTAAACTCACCAAACATCCTCAAATTAAGAAAGGGTTTGGGTTTTCTTCAATTAAACATTAGAAGTTTGCTTCAGCACAATAAATTGGACCATGTTAAGATCTTAGTGTCTCAGGCTGACCCAGATGTCTTGGTTCTGACTGAATCATGGTTGAGGAGCAGTACACATGACTCTATGGTGGAAATAAATGGCTATAATTTATTCAGAATAGACAGGACCACACGGGGTGGGGGAGTGGCTGTCTACGTTAAATCTCATTATTCTGTAACATTATTACATGCTGTCTCTGTTCGTAGCTGCTTTGAATTTATTGCACTGGAATTGTCTTTATCATCCAATGATTGTTTCGTTGTAATTGGTGTGTACAGGCCTCCTTCTGCGTAAAATAGCTCCTTGTCTGAGCTAGCACATTTAATCTCTCCATATGTAAATAGAGAAGTCATTGTGATGGGTGATTTTAACATTGACTGGCTTTCTGGTGCCTCTGAACCTTTCAAAGAAATCTGTAGCAACCTAAATCTTACACAAATAATAACTGAGCCTACAAGACCCAATCTAAAAAACCCAGTTAAATCAACTTTGATTGATTTAATATTATCAAACCAAATCAATAAAATAGTTTCTGCTGGTGTCTTTGACCTTGGGATCAGTGATCACTGCCCGGTGGCCTGTATCAGAAGCATTCACCTAAAAAAATGTCAACCTAAAATTATTATTAAGCGTAATTTTAAAGGTTTTAACCAGCAAGCCTTTTTGAATGAACTCCATCACAGTGATATTCATCTCACAACTCAAATATCTGATGTTGAATTAGCCTTGGATTTTTTCACCAATACCTTCACCTCAATTTTCAATCATCATGCACCCCATAAAAAGTACAGGGTAAAAAATAGATCGAACCCCTGGTTTACCAATGAGCTGTCTGACTTATTTATAGAGAGAAATAAAGCATGGTCTCTAGCCAGACGCTCTGGAGAAGATTTTAATTGGACAGTTTTTAGACAA